>JANJXV010000638.1:302500-445000 GCA_024803745.1 Megascapheus bottae | reverse complement strand
TAGGTTTAGGGTTAGGGAAAGGGTACGGTTTAGGGTTGGGGTTAGGTTTACGGTTACGGTAAGTGTAATGGTTAGGGATAGGGTTAGGGTTAGCATTAAGTTTAGGGTTAGGGTTATGGTTAGGGTTAGGATAAGGGTTAGGATTAGGGTTAGGGTTAGGGTTAGGTTTAGGGTAAGGGTAAGGGTTAGGGTTAGGGTTAGAATTAATGTTAGGGTTCGGGTTAGGGTAAGGGTAAGGATTAGGGTTAGGGTTAGGTTAAGGGTAAATTTTAGGGTTAGGTTTAGGTTTAGGGTTTGGGTAAGTGTAGGGATAGGGTTAGGGTTAGTGTTAATATAAGGTTTAAGGTTAGGGTTAGGGTTAGGGTAAGGGTACGGCTTAGGGTTAGGGTTAGGGTTAGGGTTAGGTTTAGGGTTAGGGTAAGGGTAAGATTTAGGGTTAGGGTTAGGGTTAAGGCTTAGTGTTAGGGTTGTGGTTAGGCTTAGGTTAAGGGTAAGGGTTAGGGTTAGGGTTAGGGTTAGGTTTATGGTAAGGGTAAGTGTTAGGGTTAGGGTTAGGGTTAGGGGTTAGGGTTAGGCTTAGGTTTAGGTTTAGGGTTAGGGTAAGGGTAAGGGAGAGGGTTAGGGTTAGGGTTGGCATTAAGTTTAGGGTTAGGTTTAGGGTTAGTGTTAGGGTAAGGGTTAGGATTAGGGTTAGGGCTAGGGTTAGGTTTAGGGTAAGAGTAAGGTTTACGGTTAGGGTTAGGGTTAGGGTTAGGGTTAGGGTTAGGGTTAGGTTTAAGGTTAGAGTTATGGTAAGGGTAAGGGTTACGGGTAGGGTTAGGGTTAGGGTTAAGGTTAGGCTTCGGGTTAGGGTAAGGGTAAGGGTAAGGTTTAGGGTTAGTGTTAGGATTTGGGTTAGGGTTACGGTTAGGGTTAGGGTAAGGGTTAGGGTTAGATTTAGGGTTAGGGTTAGGGGTTAGGGTTAGGGTTAGGGTTAGGGTAAAGGTTAGGGTTACGGTTAGGGTTAGGCTAAGGTTAAGGGTCAGGGTTAGGGTTAGTGTTAGTGTTAGGGTTAAGGTTAGAGTTCTGTTTAGGGTAAGTGTAAGGGTTAGGGTTAGGTTTAGGGTTAGGAGTTAGGGTTAGGTTTAGGGTTAGGGTAAGGGTTAGTGTTACTGTTAGAGGTAGGGTAAGGGTAAGGGTAAGGATTAGGGTTAGGGTTTGGGTTAGGGTAAGGATTAGGTTTAGTGTTAGGGTTAGTGTTAGGGTAAGGGTAAGGGTTAGCATTAGGGTTAGGGTAAGGGTACGGGTTAGTGTTAGGGTTAGGGTTTGGGTTAGGGGTTAGGGTTAGCGTTAGGTTTAGGGTAAGGGTTAGGTTTATGGTTAGGGTTAGGGTTAGGGTTAGAGTTAGGGTTAGGGTTAGGGTTAGGGAAAGTGTAAGGGTTAGGGTTAGGGTTAGGGTTAGGGAAAGGATTAGGGTTAGGGTTAAGTTTAGGGTAAGGGTTATGGTTATGGTTAGGGTTAGGGTTAGCATTAAGGTTACGGTTAGGGTTAGGATAAGGGTAAGGGTTAGGTTTAGGGTTAGGGTTAGGGTTAGGGGTTAGGGTTAGGGTTAGGGTTAGTGTTAGTTTTAGGGTTAGAGTAAGGGTAAGGGTTATGGTTATGGTTAGGGTTAGGCTTAGGCTTAGGGGTAGGGTAAGGGTTAGAATTAGGGTTCGGTTAAGGGTTAGGGTTATGGGTTAGGGTTAGGGTTAGGGTTAGGGTGAGGGGAAGGGTTAGGGTTAGGGTTAGTTTTCTGGTTAGAGTTAGGGTTAGGGTTAGGGTAAGGGTAAGGGTTAGGGTTACGGTTAGTGTGAGGGGTTAGGCTTAGGCTTAGGGTTAGGTTAAGGGTAAGTGTTAGGTTTAGGTTTAGGGTTACTGTTAGGGTAAGGGTAAGGATTAGGGTTAGGCTTAGGTTTAGGCTTAGGTTTAGGGTTAGGGTTAGAGTTAGGGTAAGTGTTAGGGTTAGGGTTAGGGTTCGGGTTAGGGTAACGGTAAGGGTTAGGGTTAGTGTTAGGGTTAGGCTTTAAGGTTAGAGTTAGGGTTATGTTTAGAGTAAGGGTAAGGTTGAGAGTTAGGGTTAGGGTTATGGTTAGGGTTAGGTTTAGGGTTAAGGTTAGGGTTGGGGAAAGGATTGGGGTTAGATTTAGGGTTAGGCTTAGGGTTAGGGTTTGGCTAAGGGTTAGGGTTATGGTTAGTGTAAGCGTGAGGGTTAGGGTTAGGGTTAAGGTTAGGGCTAGGGTTAGGGTTAGGCTAAGGGTTAGGGTTAGGGTTAGGGGAAGGGTTTGGTTAGGGTTAGCTTAGAGTTAGGGTTATTGTTAAGGTAAGGGTAAAGCTAAGGGTTAGAGTTAGGGTTAGGGTTAGGGTAAGGGTTAGGGTTAGAGTTAGGGATTAGGGTTAGATTTATGGTAAGGGTTAGGGTTAGGGGTTAGGGTTAGGGATAGGGTTAGGGTTAGTGTAAGGGTTAGGGTTAGGTTTAGGGCAAGGATAAGTGTTAGGGTTAGGGTAAGGTTTCGGGTTAGTGTTAGGGTTATGGCTAGGTTTAGGGTTAGGGTTTGGGTAAGGGTTAAGTTTAGGGTTAGGGATAAGGTGAGGGTTAGGGTTAGGGTTAGGGTTAGGGAAATCGTAAGTTTTAGCGTAAGGGTTAGGGTTAGGATTAGGGTTAGGGTAAGGATTAGGGTTAGGGTGAGGGTTAGGGTAAGGGTAGGGTTAGGTTTAGGGTTAGCATTAAGTTTAGGGTTAGGTTAAGGGTAAGGGTAAGGGTGAGGGTTAGGGTTAGGGTTAGGGTTAGGTTAAGGATTAGGGTTAGGGTTAGGGTTAGCCTAAAGGTTCGGGTTAGGGTTAGGGTTAGCATTGTATAGGGTTAGGGTTTGGGATATGGTTAGTTTAGGGTTAGGGTTAGGTTTAGGGTTAGAGTTAGGGTAGGGTTAGGGTTAGTGTTAGGGTTAGGGTTAGGTTTAGGGTTAGGGTTAGGGTAAGGGTTAGGGTGAGGTGTTACGTTTTGGGTTAGGGTGAGGGTTAGGGTTAGGGTTAGGGTTAGGGGGAGGGGGAGGGTTAGGGTTAGGGTTAGGTTTAGAGTTAGGGTTAGTTTTAGGGTTAGGGTTAGGATAAGAGTAAGGGTTAGGGTTAGGTTTAGGTTTAGGGTTATTTTTAGAGTTAGAGTAAGGGTAAGGGTTAGGGTTAGAATTAAAGTTAGGGTTAGGGTAGGGGTAAGGGTTAGGGTTAGGGTTAGGTTTAGGTTTAGGGAAAGGGTAAGGGTTAGGGTTAGGGTTAGGGTAAGGATTAGGGTTAGGGTTAGGGTTAGGGTACGGGTTAGGGGTAGGGTTAGGGTTAGCATTAAGGTTAGGGTTAGGGTTTGGGTTAGGGTAAGGTTAAGGGTTAAGGTTAGGGTTAGGGTTAGGGTGAGGTTAAGGGTAAAGTTTAGGGTTAGGTTTAGGGTTAGGGTTTGGTAAGGGTAAGGGTTAGCGTTAGGGTTAGTGTTAAGATTAGGGTTAAGATTAGGGTAAGGGTACGGCTTAGGGTTATGGTTAAGGTTAGGGGTTAGGGTTAGGGTTAGGGTAAAGGTAAGATTTAGGGTTAGGGTTAGGGTTATGGGTTAGGGTTAGGGTTAGCATTAGTTTTAGGTTAAGGGTAAGGGTTGCGTTTAGGGTTCGGGTTAGGTTTAGGGTAAGGGTAAGGGTTAGGGTGAGGGTTAGGGTTAGGTGTTAAGGTTAGGCTTAGGTTTAGGGTTAGGGTTAGGGTAAGAGTAAGGGTGAGGGTTAGGATTAGGGTTAGGGTTTGGGTTTTGTTTAGGGTTAGGGTTAGGGTAAGGGTAAGGGTTAGGGTTAGGGTTAGTGTTAAGTTTAGGGTTAGGGTTAGGGTTATGGAAAGGGTAAGGGTTAGTGTTGGGGTCAGGGTAAGGATTGGGGTTAGGGTTACGGTTAGGGTAAGTGTAATGGTTAGGGTTAGGGTTAGGGTTAGCATTAAGTTTAGGGTTAGGGTTATGGTTAGGGTTAGGGTAAGGGTTAGGATTAGGGTTAGGGTTAGGGTTAGGTTTACGGTAAGTGTAAGCGTTAGGGTTAGGGTTAGGTTTAGGGTTAGGTTTAGGGTTAGGGTAAGGGTAAGATTTAGGGTTAGGATTAGGGTTAGGGTTAGGGTTAGGGTAAGGGTAAGGGTTAGGGTTAGGGTTAGGGTTAGGTTAAGGGTAAAGTTTAGGGTTAGGTTTAGGGTTAGGGTTTGGGTAAGGGTAGGGATAGGGTTAGGGTTAGTGTTAAGATAAGGTTTAACGTTAGGGTTAGGGTTAGGGTTAGGTTTAGGGTTAGGGTAAGGGTAAGATTTAGGGTTAGGGTTAGGGTTAAGGTTTAGTGTTAGGGTTGTGGTTATGCTTAGGTTAAGGGTAAGGGTTAGGGTTAGGTTTAGGTTTAGGGTAAGGGTAAGTGTTAGGGTTAAGGTTAGGGTTAGGGGTTAGGGTTAGGCTTAGGTTTAGGGTTAGGGTTAGGGTAAGGGTTAGGGTGAGGGTTAGGATTAGGGTTAGAGTTAGGGTTTTTTAGGATTAGGGTTAGGGTAAGGGTAAGGGTTAGGGTTAGGGTTCGTGTTAAGGTTAGTGTTAGGGTTAGGGTTAGGGAAAGGGTAAGGGTTAGGGTTAGGGTTAGGGTGAGGATTGGGGTTAGGATTAGGGTTAGGGTAAGTGTAAGGGTTAGGGTTAGGGTTAGGGTTGGCATTAAGTTTAGGGTTAGGTTTAGGGTTAGGGTTAGGGTAAGGGTTAGGATTAGGATTAGGGTTAGGTTTAGGTTTAGGGTAAGAGTAGGGTTTACGGTTAGGGTTAGGTTTAGGGTTAGGGTTAGGGTTAGGTTTAGGGTTAGGTTTAAGGTTAGGGTTAGGGTAAGGGTAAGGGTTTTGGTTAGGGTTAGGGTTAGGGTTAAGGTTAGGCTTAGGGTAAGGGTAAGGGTAAGGGTAAGTTTTAGGGTTGGGGTTAGGATTAGGGTTTGGGTTAGGGTTGGGAAAGGGTAAGGGTTAGGGTTAGGGTTAGGGTTAGGGTAAGGGTAAGGGTTAGGGTTAGTGTTAAGTTTAGGGTTAGGGTTAGGGTTAGGGAATGGGTAAGGGTTAGGGTTGGGGTTAGGATAAGGATTGGGGTTAGGGTTACGGTTAGGGTAAGTGTAATGGTTAGGGTTAGGGTTAGGGTTAGCATTAAGTTTAGGGTTAGGGTTATGGTTAGGGTTAGGGTAAGGATTAGGATTAGTGTTAGGGTTAGGGATTCGTTAGGGTAAGGGTAAGGGTTAGGGTTAGGGTTAGGTTTAGGGTTAGGGTTAGGTTTAGGGTTAGGGTAAGGGTAAGATTTAGGGTTAGGGTTAGGGTTAGCCTTAGGGTTACTGTTAGAGGTAGGGTAAGGGTAAGGGTAAGGATTAGGGTTAGGGTTTGGGTTAGGGTAAGGATTAGGATTAGTGTTAGGGTTGTGTTAGGGTAAGGGTAAGCGTTAGCATTAGGGTTAGGGTAAGGGTAAGGGTTAGTGTTAGGGTTAGGGTTTGGGTTAGGGGTTAGGGTTAGCGTTAGGTTTAGGGTAAGGGTTAGGTTTATGGTTAGGGTTAGGGTTAGGGTTAGCATTAAGTTTAGGGTTAGGGTTATGGTTAGGGTTAGGGTAAGGGTTAGGATTAGTGTTAGGGTTAGGGTTGGGTTTAGGGTAAGGGTAAGGGTTAGGGTTAGGGTTAGGTTTAGGGTTAGGTTTAGGGTTAGGGTAAGGGTAAGATTTAGGGTTAGGGTTAGGGTTAGGGTTAGGGTTAGTGTAAGGGTAAGGGTTAGGGTTAGGGTTAGGGTTAGGTTAAGGGTAAAGTTTAGGGTTAGGTTTAGGGTTAGGGTTTGGGTAAGGGTAGGGATAGGGTTAGGGTTAATGTTAAGATAAGGTTTAACGTTAGGGTAAGGGTTAGGGTGAGGTTTAGGGTTAGGGTAAGGGTAAGATTTAGTTTTAGGGTTAGGGTTAAGGTTTAGTGTTAGGGTTGTTGTTAGGCTTAGGTTAAGGGTAAGGGTTAGGGTTAGGGTTAGGTTTAGGTTTAGGGTAAGGGTAAGTGTTAGGGTTAAGGTTAGGGTTAGGGGTTAGGGTTAGGCTTAGGTTTAGGGTTAGGGTTAGGGTAAGGGTTAGGGTGAGGGTTAGGATTAGGGTTAGAGTTAGGGTTTTTTAGGATTAGGGTTAGGGTAAGGGTAAGGGTTAGGGTTAGGGTTCGTGTTAAGGTTAGTGTTAGGGTTAGGGTTAGGGAAAGGGTAAGGGTTAGGGTTAGGGTTAGGGTGAGGATTGGGGTTAGGATTAGGGTTAGGGTAAGTGTAAGGGTTAGGGTTAGGGTTAGGGTTGGCATTAAGTTTAGGGTTAGGTTTAGGGTTAGGGTTAGGGTAAGGGTTAGGATTAGGGTTAGGGTTAGGGTTAGGTTTAGGGTAAGAGTAGGGTTTACGGTTAGGGTTAGGTTTAGGGTTAGGGTTAGGTTTAGGGTTAGGTTTAAGGTTAGGGTTAGGGTAAGGGTAAGGGTTTTGGTTAGGGTTAGGGTTAGGGTTAAGGTTAGGCTTAGGGTAAGGGTAAGGGTAAGGGTAAGTTTTAGGGTTGGGGTTAGGATTAGGGTTTGGGTTAGGGTTGGGAAAGGGTAAGGGTTAGGGTTAGGGTTAGGGTTAGGGTAAGGGTAAGGGTTAGGGTTAGTGTTAAGTTTAGGGTTAGGGTTAGGGTTAGGGAATGGGTAAGGGTTAGGGTTGGGGTTAGGATAAGGATTGGGGTTAGGGTTACATTTAGGGTAAGTGTAATGGTTAGGGTTAGGGTTAGGGTTAGCATTAAGTTTAGGGTTAGGGTTATGGTTAGGGTTAGGGTAAGGATTAGGATTAGTGTTAGGGTTAGGGATTCGTTAGGGTAAGGGTAAGGGTTAGGGTTAGGGTTAGGTTTAGGGTTAGGGTTAGGTTTAGGGTTAGGGTAAGGGTAAGATTTAGGGTTAGGGTTAGGGTTATGGTTAGGGTTAGGGTTACTGTTAGAGGTAGGGTAAGGGTAAGGGTAAGGATTAGGGTTAGGGTTTGGGTTAGGGTAAGGATTAGGATTAGTGTTAGGGTTGTGTTAGGGTAAGGGTAAGCGTTAGCATTAGGGTTAGGGTAAGGGTAAGGGTTAGTGTTAGGGTTAGGGTTTGGGTTAGGGGTTAGGGTTAGCGTTAGGTTTAGGGTAAGGGTTAGGTTTATGGTTAGGGTTAGGGTTAGGGTTAGAGTTAGGGTTAGGGTTAGGGTTAGGGAAAGTGTAAGTGTTAGGTTTAGGGTTAGGGTTAGGGAAAGGATTAGGGTTAGGGTTAAGGTTAGGGTAAGGGTTATGGCTATGGTTAGGGTTAGGGTTAGCATTAAGGTTACGGTTAGGGTTAGGGTAAGGGAAAGGGTTATGGTTAGATTTAGGGTTAAGCTTAGGGTTAGGGGTTAGGGTTAGGGTTAGGGTTAGTGTTAGTTTTAGGGTTAGGGTAAGGGTAAGAGTTAGGGTTAGGTTTAGGGTTAGGCTTAGGGGTAGGGTAAGGGTTAGGGTTAGGGTTCGGTTAAGGGTTATGGTTATGGGTTAGGGTTAGGGTTAGGGTTAGGGTGAGGGGAAGGTTTGGGTTAGGGTAGGTTTCTGGTTAGAGTTAGGGTTAGGGTTAGGGTAATGGTAAGGGTTAGGGTTAGGGTTAGTGTGAGGGGTTAGGCTTGGCCTTAGGGTTGGGTTAAGGGTGTTAGGTTTAGGTTTAGGGTTAGGCTTAGTGTAAGGGTAAGTATTAGGATTAGGCTTAGGTTTAGGGTTAGGTTTAGGGATAGGGTTAGGGTTAGGGTAAGTGTTAGGTTTAGGGTTAGGGTTAGGGTTAGGGTAACGGTAAGGGTTAGGGTTAGGGTTAGGGTTAGGCTTTAAGGTTAGAGTTAGGGTTAGGTTTAAAGTAAGGGTAAGGGTGAGAGTTAGGGTTATGGTTATGGTTAGGGTTAGGTTTAGGGTTAAGGTTAGGGTTGGGGAAAGGATTAGGGTTAGGTTTAGGGTTAGGCTTAGGGTTAGGTTTAGGCTAAGGGTTAGGGTTATGGTTAGGGTAAGGGTTAGGGTTAGGGTTAGGGATTAGGGTTAGATTTAGGGTAAGGGTTAGGGTTAGGGGTTAGGGTTAGGGATAGGGTTAGGGTTAGTGTAAGGGTTAGGGTTAGGTCGGGTTAGGGTTAGGGTAAGGGTTAGGGTTAGGTTTAGGGCAAGGATAAGTGTTAGGGTTAGGGTTAGGGTTAGGGTAAGGTTTAGGGTTAGTGTTAGGGTTAGGGCTAGGTTTAGGGTTAGGGTTTGGGTAAGGGTTAAGGTTAGGGTTAGGGTTAAGGTGAGTGTTAGAGTTAGGGTTAGGGTTAGGGAAATCGTAAGGTTTAGAGTAAGGGTTAGGGTTAGGATTAGGGTTAGGGTAAGGATTAGGGTTAGGGTAAGGGTTAGGGTTAGGTTTAGGGTTAGCATTAAGTTTAGGGTTAGGTTAAGAGTAAGGGTAAGGGTTAGGGTTAGGGTTAGGGTTAGGGTTAGGGTTAGGGTAAGGATTAGGGTTAGGGTTAGGGTTAGCATTAAGGTTAGGGTTAGGATTAGTGTTAGTATTGTATAGGGTTAGGGTTAGGGTTAGGGTAGGGTTAGGGTTAGGGTTAGGGTTAGGGTAGGGTTAGGGTTAAGGTTAGGGTTAGACTTATGTTTAGGGTTAGGGTTAGGGTTAGGGTAAGGGTTAGGGTTAGGGGTTACGGTTAGGGTTAGGGTGAGGGTTAGGCTTAGGGTTAGGGGGAGGAGGAGGTTTAGGGTTAGGGTTAGGGTTAGAGTTAGGGTTAGTTTTAGGGTTAGGGTTAGGATAAGAGTAAGGGTTAGGGTTCGGTTTAGGTTTAGGGTTATTTTTAGAGTTAGAGTAAGGGTAAGGGTTAGGGTTTGAATTAAGGTTAGGGTTAGGGTAGGGGTAGGGTTAGGGTTAGGGTTAGTTTTAGGTTTAGGGAAAGGGTAAGGGTTAGGGTTAGGGTTAGGTTTAGGGTAAGGATTAGGTTTAGGATTAGGGTTAGGGTAAGGGTTAGGGGTAGGGTTAGGGTTAGCATTAAGGTTAGGGTTAGGGTTAGGGTAAGGGTAAGGGTTAGGGTTAGGGTTATGTTTAGGTTAAGGGTAAAGTTTAGGGTTAGGTTTAGGGTTAGGGTTTGGTAAGGGTAAGGGTTAGGGTTAGGGTTAATGTTAAGATTAGGGTTAAGGTTAGGGTTGGGTTTAGGGTATGGGTATGGCTTAGGGTTAGGGTTAGGGTTAGGGGTTAGTGTTAGAGTTAGGGTTAAGGTAAAGGTAAGATTTAGGGTTAGGGTTAGGGTTATGGGTTAGGGTTAGGTTTAGGTTTAGAGTTAGGGTAAGGGTAAGGGTAAGGGTTAGGGTTAGGGTTAGGGTTAGGTTAAGGGTAAAGTTTAGGGTTAGGTTTAGGGTTAGGGTTTGGGTAAGGGTAGGGATAGGGTTAGGGTTAGTGTTAAGATAAGGTTTAAGGTTAGGGTTAGGGTTAGGGTAAGGGTACGGCTTAGGGTTAGGGTTAGGGTTAGGGTTAGGGTTAGGTTTAGGGTTAGGGTTAGGGTTAGGGTAAGGGTAAGGGTTAGGGTTAGGGTTAGGTTTACGTTAAGGGTAAAGTTTAGGGTTAGGTTTAGGGTTAGGGTTTGGTAAGGGTAAGGGTTAGGGTTAGGGTTAGTGTTAAGATTAGGGTTAAGGTTAGGGTTAGGTTTAGGGTATGGGTACGGCTTAGGGTTAGGGTTAGGGTTAGAGGTTAGGGTTAGGGTTAGGGTTAAGGTAAAGGTAAGATTTAGGGTTAGGGTTAGGGTTATGGGTTAGGGTTTGGGTTAGGGTTAGGTTTAGGTTAAGGGTAAGAGTTGGGGTTAGGGTTAGGGTTAGGTTTAGGGTAAGGGTAAGGGTTAGATTTAGGGTTAGGGTTAGGTGTTAAGGTTTGACTTAGGTTTAGGGTTAGGGTTAGTGTAAGGGTAAGGGTGAAGGTTAGGATTAGGTTTAGGGTTTGGGTTTTGTTTAGGGTTAGGGTTAGGGTAAGGGTAAGGGTTAAGGTTAGGGTTAGGGTTAAGTTTAGGGTTAGGGATAAGGTTAGGGAAAGGGTAAGGGTTAGTGTTGGGGTTAAGTAAGGATTGGTGTTAGGGTTACGGTTAGGGTAAGTGTAATGGTTAGGGTAAGGGCTAGGGTTAGCATTAAGTTTAGGGTTAGGGTTATGGTTATGGTTAGGGTAAGGGTTAGGATTAGGGTTAGGGTTAGGGTTAGGTTTAGGGTAAGAGTAAGGGTTAGGGTTAGGGTTAGGGTTAGGGTTAGCATTAAGTTTAGGGTTAGGGTTATGGTTAGGGTTAGGGTAAGGGTTAGGATTAGTGTTAGGGTTAGGGTTGGGTTTAGGGTAAGGGTAAGGGTTAGGGTTAGGGTTAGGTTTAGGGTTAGGTTTAGGGTTAGGGTAAGGGTAAGATTTAGGGTTAGGGTTAGGGTTAGGGTTAGGGTTAGTGTAAGGGTAAGGGTTAGGGTTAGGGTTAGGGTTAGGTTAAGGGTAAAGTTTAGGGTTAGGTTTAGGGTTAGGGTTTGGGTAAGGGTAGGGATAAGGTTAGGGTTAATGTTAAGATAAGGTTTAACGTTAGGGTAAGGGTTAGGGTGAGGTTTAGGGTTAGGGTAAGGGTAAGATTTAGTTTTAGGGTTAGGGTTAAGGTTTAGTGTTAGGGTTGTTGTTAGGCTTAGGTTAAGGGTAAGGGTTAGGGTTAGGGTTAGGTTTAGGTTTAGGGTAAGGGTAAGTGTTAGGGTTAAGGTTAGGGTTAGGGGTTAGGGTTAGGCTTAGGTTTAGGGTTAGGGTTAGGGTAAGGGTTAGGGTGAGGGTTAGGATTAGGGTTAGAGTTAGGGTTTTTTAGGATTAGGGTTAGGGTAAGGGTAAGGGTTAGGGTTAGGGTTCGTGTTAAGGTTAGTGTTAGGGTTAGGGTTAGGGAAAGGGTAAGGGTTAGGGTTAGGGTTAGGGTGAGGATTGGGGTTAGGATTAGGGTTAGGGTAAGTGTAAGGGTTAGGGTTAGGGTTAGGGTTGGCATTAAGTTTAGGGTTAGGTTTAGGGTTAGGGTTAGGGTAAGGGTTAGGATTAGGGTTAGGGTTAGGGTTAGGTTTAGGGTAAGAGTAGGGTTTACGGTTAGGGTTAGGTTTAGGGTTAGGGTTAGGTTTAGGGTTAGGTTTAAGGTTAGGGTTAGGGTAAGGGTAAGGGTTTTGGTTAGGGTTAGGGTTAGGGTTAAGGTTAGGCTTAGGGTAAGGGTAAGGGTAAGGGTAAGTTTTAGGGTTGGGGTTAGGATTAGGGTTTGGGTTAGGGTTGGGAAAGGGTAAGGGTTAGGGTTAGGGTTAGGGTTAGGGTAAGGGTAAGGGTTAGGGTTAGTGTTAAGTTTAGGGTTAGGGTTAGGGTTAGGGAATGGGTAAGGGTTAGGGTTGGGGTTAGGATAAGGATTGGGGTTAGGGTTACATTTAGGGTAAGTGTAATGGTTAGGGTTAGGGTTAGGGTTAGCATTAAGTTTAGGGTTAGGGTTATGGTTAGGGTTAGGGTAAGGATTAGGATTAGTGTTAGGGTTAGGGATTCGTTAGGGTAAGGGTAAGGGTTAGGGTTAGGGTTAGGTTTAGGGTTAGGGTTAGGTTTAGGGTTAGGGTAAGGGTAAGATTTAGGGTTAGGGTTAGGGTTATGGTTAGGGTTAGGGTTACTGTTAGAGGTAGGGTAAGGGTAAGGGTAAGGATTAGGGTTAGGGTTTGGGTTAGGGTAAGGATTAGGATTAGTGTTAGGGTTGTGTTAGGGTAAGGGTAAGCGTTAGCATTAGGGTTAGGGTAAGGGTAAGGGTTAGTGTTAGGGTTAGGGTTTGGGTTAGGGGTTAGGGTTAGCGTTAGGTTTAGGGTAAGGGTTAGGTTTATGGTTAGGGTTAGGGTTAGGGTTAGAGTTAGGGTTAGGGTTAGGGTTAGGGAAAGTGTAAGTGTTAGGTTTAGGGTTAGGGTTAGGGAAAGGATTAGGGTTAGGGTTAAGGTTAGGGTAAGGGTTATGGCTATGGTTAGGGTTAGGGTTAGCATTAAGGTTACGGTTAGGGTTAGGGTAAGGGAAAGGGTTATGGTTAGATTTAGGGTTAAGCTTAGGGTTAGGGGTTAGGGTTAGGGTTAGGGTTAGTGTTAGTTTTAGGGTTAGGGTAAGGGTAAGAGTTAGGGTTAGGTTTAGGGTTAGGCTTAGGGGTAGGGTAAGGGTTAGGGTTAGGGTTCGGTTAAGGGTTATGGTTATGGGTTAGGGTTAGGGTTAGGGTTAGGGTGAGGGGAAGGTTTGGGTTAGGGTAGGTTTCTGGTTAGAGTTAGGGTTAGGGTTAGGGTAATGGTAAGGGTTAGGGTTAGGGTTAGTGTGAGGGGTTAGGCTTGGCCTTAGGGTTGGGTTAAGGGTGTTAGGTTTAGGTTTAGGGTTAGGCTTAGTGTAAGGGTAAGTATTAGGATTAGGCTTAGGTTTAGGGTTAGGTTTAGGGATAGGGTTAGGGTTAGGGTAAGTGTTAGGTTTAGGGTTAGGGTTAGGGTTAGGGTAACGGTAAGGGTTAGGGTTAGGGTTAGGGTTAGGCTTTAAGGTTAGAGTTAGGGTTAGGTTTAAAGTAAGGGTAAGGGTGAGAGTTAGGGTTATGGTTATGGTTAGGGTTAGGTTTAGGGTTAAGGTTAGGGTTGGGGAAAGGATTAGGGTTAGGTTTAGGGTTAGGCTTAGGGTTAGGTTTAGGCTAAGGGTTAGGGTTATGGTTAGGGTAAGGGTTAGGGTTAGGGTTAGGGATTAGGGTTAGATTTAGGGTAAGGGTTAGGGTTAGGGGTTAGGGTTAGGGATAGGGTTAGGGTTAGTGTAAGGGTTAGGGTTAGGTCGGGTTAGGGTTAGGGTAAGGGTTAGGGTTAGGTTTAGGGCAAGGATAAGTGTTAGGGTTAGGGTTAGGGTTAGGGTAAGGTTTAGGGTTAGTGTTAGGGTTAGGGCTAGGTTTAGGGTTAGGGTTTGGGTAAGGGTTAAGGTTAGGGTTAGGGTTAAGGTGAGTGTTAGAGTTAGGGTTAGGGTTAGGGAAATCGTAAGGTTTAGAGTAAGGGTTAGGGTTAGGATTAGGGTTAGGGTAAGGATTAGGGTTAGGGTAAGGGTTAGGGTTAGGTTTAGGGTTAGCATTAAGTTTAGGGTTAGGTTAAGAGTAAGGGTAAGGGTTAGGGTTAGGGTTAGGGTTAGGGTTAGGGTTAGGGTAAGGATTAGGGTTAGGGTTAGGGTTAGCATTAAGGTTAGGGTTAGGATTAGTGTTAGTATTGTATAGGGTTAGGGTTAGGGTTAGGGTAGGGTTAGGGTTAGGGTTAGGGTTAGGGTAGGGTTAGGGTTAAGGTTAGGGTTAGACTTATGTTTAGGGTTAGGGTTAGGGTTAGGGTAAGGGTTAGGGTTAGGGGTTACGGTTAGGGTTAGGGTGAGGGTTAGGCTTAGGGTTAGGGGGAGGAGGAGGTTTAGGGTTAGGGTTAGGGTTAGAGTTAGGGTTAGTTTTAGGGTTAGGGTTAGGATAAGAGTAAGGGTTAGGGTTCGGTTTAGGTTTAGGGTTATTTTTAGAGTTAGAGTAAGGGTAAGGGTTAGGGTTTGAATTAAGGTTAGGGTTAGGGTAGGGGTAGGGTTAGGGTTAGGGTTAGTTTTAGGTTTAGGGAAAGGGTAAGGGTTAGGGTTAGGGTTAGGTTTAGGGTAAGGATTAGGTTTAGGATTAGGGTTAGGGTAAGGGTTAGGGGTAGGGTTAGGGTTAGCATTAAGGTTAGGGTTAGGGTTAGGGTAAGGGTAAGGGTTAGGGTTAGGGTTATGTTTAGGTTAAGGGTAAAGTTTAGGGTTAGGTTTAGGGTTAGGGTTTGGTAAGGGTAAGGGTTAGGGTTAGGGTTAATGTTAAGATTAGGGTTAAGGTTAGGGTTGGGTTTAGGGTATGGGTATGGCTTAGGGTTAGGGTTAGGGTTAGGGGTTAGTGTTAGAGTTAGGGTTAAGGTAAAGGTAAGATTTAGGGTTAGGGTTAGGGTTATGGGTTAGGGTTAGGTTTAGGTTTAGAGTTAGGGTAAGGGTAAGGGTAAGGGTTAGGGTTAGGGTTAGGGTTAGGTTAAGGGTAAAGTTTAGGGTTAGGTTTAGGGTTAGGGTTTGGGTAAGGGTAGGGATAGGGTTAGGGTTAGTGTTAAGATAAGGTTTAAGGTTAGGGTTAGGGTTAGGGTAAGGGTACGGCTTAGGGTTAGGGTTAGGGTTAGGGTTAGGGTTAGGTTTAGGGTTAGGGTTAGGGTTAGGGTAAGGGTAAGGGTTAGGGTTAGGGTTAGGTTTACGTTAAGGGTAAAGTTTAGGGTTAGGTTTAGGGTTAGGGTTTGGTAAGGGTAAGGGTTAGGGTTAGGGTTAGTGTTAAGATTAGGGTTAAGGTTAGGGTTAGGTTTAGGGTATGGGTACGGCTTAGGGTTAGGGTTAGGGTTAGAGGTTAGGGTTAGGGTTAGGGTTAAGGTAAAGGTAAGATTTAGGGTTAGGGTTAGGGTTATGGGTTAGGGTTTGGGTTAGGGTTAGGTTTAGGTTAAGGGTAAGAGTTGGGGTTAGGGTTAGGGTTAGGTTTAGGGTAAGGGTAAGGGTTAGATTTAGGGTTAGGGTTAGGTGTTAAGGTTTGACTTAGGTTTAGGGTTAGGGTTAGTGTAAGGGTAAGGGTGAAGGTTAGGATTAGGTTTAGGGTTTGGGTTTTGTTTAGGGTTAGGGTTAGGGTAAGGGTAAGGGTTAAGGTTAGGGTTAGGGTTAAGTTTAGGGTTAGGGATAAGGTTAGGGAAAGGGTAAGGGTTAGTGTTGGGGTTAAGTAAGGATTGGTGTTAGGGTTACGGTTAGGGTAAGTGTAATGGTTAGGGTAAGGGCTAGGGTTAGCATTAAGTTTAGGGTTAGGGTTATGGTTATGGTTAGGGTAAGGGTTAGGATTAGGGTAAGAGTAAGGGTTAGGGTTAGGGTTAGGGTTAGGGTTGGTTTAGGGTTAGGGTAAGGGTAAGATTTAGGGTTAGGGTTAGGTTTAGAGTAAGGGTAAGGGTTAGGGTTAGGGTTAGGGTTAGGTTAAGGGTAAAGTTTAGGGTTAGGTTTAGGGTTAGGGTTTGGGTAAGGGTAGGGATAGGGTTAGGGTTAGTGTTAAGATAAGGTTTAAGGTTAGGGTTAGGGTTAGGGTAAGGGTACGGCTTAGGGTTAGGGTGAGGGTTAGGGTTAGGGTTAGGTTTAGGGTTAGGGTAAGGGTAAGATTTAGGGTTAGGGTTAGGGTTAAGGCTTAGTGTTAGGGTTGTGGTTAGGCTTAGGTTAAGGGTAAGTGTTAGGGTTAGGGTTAGGGTTAGGGTTAGGCTTAGGTTTAGGGTTAGGGTTATGGTAAGGGTAAGGGTGAGGGTTAGGATTAGGTTTAGGGTTTGGGTTTTGTTTAGGGTTAGGGTTAGGGTAAGGGCAAGGGTTTAGGTTAGGGTTAGGGTTAAGTTTAGGGTTAGGGATAAGGTTAGGGAAAGGGTAAGGGTTAGTGTTGGGGTTAAGTAAGGATTGGGGTTAGGGTTACAGTTAGGGAAGTGTAATGGTTAGGGTAAGGGTTAGGGTTAGCATTAAGCTTAGGGTTAGGGTTATGGTTAGGGTTAGGGTAAGGGTTAGGATTAGGGTTAGGGTTAGGGTTAGGTTTAGGGTAAGGGTAAGGGTTAGGGTTAGGGTTACTGTTAGGGTTGGTTTAGGGTTAGGGTAAGAGTAAGATTTAGGGTTAGGGTTAGGGTTAGAGTAAGGGTAAGGTTTAGGGTTAGCGTTAGGGTTAGGTTAAGGGTAAAGTTTAGGGTTAGGTTTAGGGTTAGGGTTTGGGTAAGGGTAGGGATAGGGTTAGGGTTAGTGTTAAGATAAGGTTTAAGGTTAGGGTTAGGGTTAGGGTAAGGGTACGGCTTAGGGTTAGGGTTAGGGTTAGGGTTAGGGTTAGGTTTAGGGTTAGGGTAAGGGTAAGATTTAGCGTTAGGGTTAGGGTTAAGGCTTAGTTTTAGGGTTGTGGTTAGGCTTAGGTTAAGGGTAAGTGTTAGGGTTAGGGTTAGGGTTAGGGGTTAGGGTTAGGCTTAGGTTTAGGGTTAGGGTTAGGGTAAGGGTAAGGGTGAGGGTTAGGGTTATGGTGAGGATTGAGGTTAGGATTAGGGTTAGCTTAAGTGTAAGGTTTAGGGTTAGGGTTAGGGTTGGCATTAAGTTTAGGGTTAGGTTTAGGGTTAGGGTAGGGTAAGGGTTAGGATTAGGGTTAGGGTTAGGGTTAGGTTTAGGGTAAGAGTAAGGTTTACTGTTAGGGTTAGGTTTAGGGTTAGGTTTAAGGTTAGGGTTAGGGTAAGGGTAAGGGTTATGGTTAGGGTTAGGGTTAGGGTTAAGTTTAGGCTTAGGGTTAGGGTAAGTGTAAGGGTAAGGTTTAGGGTTAGGGTTAGGATTAGGTTTAGGGTTAGGGTTGGGAAAGGGTAAGGGTTAGGGTTAGGGTTAGTGTTAGGGTTAGGGTGAGGATTAGGGTTAGGTTTAGGGTTAGGCTAAGGGTTAGGGTTAGGGTTAGGATTAGCATTAAGGTGGGGGTAGAGTTAGTGTAAGGTTAAGGGTTAGGGTTAGGATGAGGGTAAGGGTAAGGGTTAGGCTTAGGGTTAGGGTAAGGGTTAGTGTTAGGGTTAGCGTTAGGGTTAGGTTTAGGGTCAGGGTTAGCGTAAGGGGAAGGGTTAGGATTAGGTTTAGGTTTAGTGTTAGGTTTAGGGTAAGGGTTAGGGATAGGGTTAGTGTTAGGGTAAGGGTTAGGGTTAGGGTTAGGGTTAGCATTAAGGTTAGGGTTAACGTTAGGGTTAGGGTTAGGGGTTAGGGTTAGGCTTAGGTTTAGGGTTAGGGTTAGGGTAACGGTAAGGGTGAGGCTTAGGTTTAGGTTTAGTGTTAGGTTTAGGGTAAGAGTTAGGGTTAGGGTAGTGTTAGGTTTAGGGTTAAGGTTATTGTTAGGGTTAGGGTAAGGGTTAGGTTTAGGGTTAGGGTTAGGGTTAGGGTTAGGGTTAGGTTTAGTTTTAGGGTTAGGGTAAGGGTAAGGTTTAGGGTTAGGGTTAGGGTTAGGGGTTGGGGTTAGGGTTAGTGTTAGGGTTAGGTTTCGGGTAAGGGTAAGATTTAGGGTTTGGGTTAAGGTTAGATTTGTGGTTAGGGTTAGGGTAAGAGTAAGGGTTAGGTTTAGGGTTAGGGTTAGGGTAAGGTGTTACGGTTAGGGTTAGGGTTAGGGTGAGGGTAAGGTTTAGGGTTAGGGTTAGTGTTAGGGTTAGGGTTAGGGTTAGCGTAAGCGTAAGGGTTAGGGTTAGGGTTAGGGTTAGGTTTCGGGTAAGGGTAAGGGTAAGGGTAAGGGTGAGGGTTAGGGTTAGGGTTAGTGTTAAGGTTAGGGTTAGGTTTAGGTTTAGGGTTAGGGTTAGGGTAAGGTTTAGGTTTAGGGTTAGGGTTAGGGTAAGGTTTAGGTTTAGGGTTAGGGTAAGGGTTACGGTTTTGAGTTATGGTTAGATTTAGGGTTCGGGTGAGGGTAAAGGTTAGGGTTAGGGTTAGTGTTAAGGTTAGGGTTAGGTTTAGGTTTAGGGTTAGGGTTAGGGTAAGGTTTAGGGTTAGGGTTAGGGTAAGGGGTTACGGTTAGGGTTAGGGTTAGGGTGAGGGTAAGGTTTAGGTTTAGGGTTAGTGTTAGGGTTAGGGTTAGGGTTAGCGTAAGCATAAGGGTTAGGGTTAGGGTTAGGATTAGGGGTTAGGGTTAGGCTTAGGGTTAGGGTAAGGGTTAGGGTAAGGGTTAGGGTAAGGGTAAGTGTTAGGTTTAGGTTTAGGGTTAGGATAATTGTAAGGGTTAAGGTTAATGTTATTGTTAGGTTTCGGGTTTGGGTTAGGGTTAGGTTTAGGGTAAGTGTCAATTTTACGGTTAGGATTAGGGTTAGGGTTTAGGTTTAGGGTTAGGGTTAGGTTTAGGGTTAGGGTTAGAGTAAGGGTAAGGGTGAGGGTTAGGGATAGGGTTAGGATTAGGGTTAGGTTTAGGGTTAAGGTTAGGGATAGGGAAAGTGTTAGGTTTAGGGTTAGGGTTAGGGTTTGGGTTAGGGTAAGGATAAGGGTTAGGGTTAGGTTAAGGTTTAGGGTTGGAGTTAGGGTTAGGTTTAGCATTCAGTTTAGGGTTAGGGTTAGGGTAAGGGTAAGGGTTAGGTTTAGGGTTAGGTTTAGGGTTAGGGTTAGGGTTAGGGTAAGGATTAGGTTTAGGGTTAGGGTTAGGGTTAGGGTTAGGGTAAGGGTAAGGGTTAGGTTTAGGGTTAGAGTTAGGTTTAGGGTTAGGGTTAGGGTTAGGGGTTAGGGTTAGGGTTAGGGTAAGAGTTAGGTATAGGGGTAGGGTAAAGATTAGGTTTATGGTTAGGGTTAGGGTAAGGGTAAGGGTAAGGGTTAGGGTTAGGGTTAGGGTTACGGGTTAGAGTTAGGGGTAGGGTTCGGGTAAGTGTAAGGGTTAGAGTTAGGGTTAGTGTTAGGTTTAGGGTTAGGGTTAGGGTAAGAGTAAGGGTTAGGGTTAGGGTTAGGAGTAGTTTTAGGGTTAGGGGTTAGGGTTAGTGTTAGGGTAAGCGTAAGGTTTAGAGTTAGGGTTAGTGTTAGGTTTAGGGTTAGGGTTAGGGTAAGAGTAAGGGTTAGGGTTAGGGTTAGGGTTAGTTTTAGGTTTAGGGTTAGGGTTAAGGTAAGTGTAAGTGTTAGGGTTAGGGTTAGGGTTAGGGTTAAGGTTAGGGTTAGGTTTAGGTTAAGGGTAAGGGTTAGGGTTAGGTAAGGGTTAGGGTAAGGGTAAGGGTTAGGGTTATGGTTAGGGTTAGGTTTAGGGTTAGGGTTAGGGTAAGGGTAAGGGTTAGGGTTAGGGTTAGTGTTAGGGTTAGGGTTAAGTTTAGGGTTAGGGTTAAGATAAGGGTAAGTGTTAGGGTTAGGTTTTGGGTTAGAGGTTAGGATTAGGGTTAAGGTTAGGGTTAGGGTAAGGGTAAGGTTTAGGGTTAGGGATAGGGTTAGGGGTTAGGGTTAGGGTTAGGGTTGTTGTTATTTGTTAGGGTTCAGGTTAGGGTTAGGGTTAGGGTAAGGGATAGGATTAGGGTTAGGGTATGGGTTAGGGTTAGGGAAAAGGTTACGGTTTTGGTTAGGGTAAGGGTTAGGGTTAGGCTTAGGGTTTAGAATTAGGGTTAGGGTTAGGGTTAAGGTAAGGGTTAGGGTTAGGGTTAGGGGAAGGGTTAGGGTTACGGTTACGGTTAGGGGAAGGGTAATTGTTAGGTTTAGGGTAAGGGTAAGTGTTAGGATTAGGTTTAGGGTTAGGGTTAGTGTTAGTATATTGGTAAGGGTTAGGGTTAGGGTTAAGGTTAGGGTTAGGTTTAGGGTTAGGGTTAGTGTTAGGGTTAGGGTTAGGTTAAGGATTAGGTTTAGGGTTAGGGTAAGTGTAAGGGATAGGGTTCGGGTTAGGGTTAAGTTTAGGGTTAGTATTAAGGTTAGGGTTAGGGTTAGGGTAAGGGTAAGGGTTAGGGTAGGGTTAGGTTTAGGGTTGGGGTTAAGGTTAGGGTTAGGGTTGGGGTAAGAGTAAGGGTTAGGGTTATGGTTAGGGTAAAGCTAAGTGTTATGGTTAGGGTTAGGGATTGGTTTAGGTTTAGGGTTAGGGTAAGGGTAAGGGTTAGTGTTAGGGTTAGGGTTTGGGTTAGCTTTACGGATAGTGTAAGGGTAAGGATTAGGGTTAGGGTTAGGATTATGTTTAGGGTTAGGGTTAGGGTAAAGGTCAGGGTTAGGGTTAGGGTTAGTGTTAGGGTTAAGATTAGGGTTAGGGTTAGTGTTAGGGTTAGGATTAGGGTTAGGTTTAGGTTTAGGGTTAGAGTTAGTGTAAGGGTAAGTGTTAGGGTTAGGGTTAGGGTTAGGGTTAGGGTTAGGTTTGGGTTAGAGGTTAGGATTAGGGTTAAGGTTAGGGTTAGGGTAAGGGTAAGGTTTAGGGTTAGGGATAGGGTTAGGGGTTAGGGTTAGGGTTAGGGTTGTTGTTATTTGTTAGGGTTCAGGTTAGGGTTAGGGTTAGGGTAAGGGATAGGATTAGGGTTAGGGTATGGGTTAGGGTTAGGGAAAAGGTTACGGTTTTGGTTAGGGTAAGGGTTAGGGTTAGGCTTAGGGTTTAGAATTAGGGTTAGGGTTAGGGTTAAGGTAAGGGTTAGGGTTAGGGTTAGGGGAAGGGTTAGGGTTACGGTTACGGTTAGGGTAAGGGTAATTGTTAGAGTTAGGGTTAGGGTTAGGATTAGGGGTTAAGGTTAGGGTTAGGTAAGGGTTAGGTTTAGGGTTAGGTTTAGGGTAAGGGTAAGTGTTAGGATTAGGTTTAGGGTTAGGGATAGTGTTAGTATAAGGGTAAGGGTTAGGGTTAGGGTTAAGGTTAGTTTTAGGTTTAGGGTTAGGGTTAGTGTTAGGGTTAGGGTTAGGTTAAGGATTAGGTTTAGGGTTAGGGTAAGTGTAAGGGATAGGGTTCGGGTTAGGGTTAAGTTTAGGGTTAGTATTAAGGTTAGGGTTAGGGTTAGGGTAAGGGTAAGGGTTAGGGTAGGGTTAGGTTTAGGGTTGGGGTTAAGGTTAGGGTTAGGGTTGGGGTAAGAGTAAGGGTTAGGGTTATGGTTAGGTTAAAGCTAAGTGTTATGGTTAGGGTTAGGGATTGGTTTAGGTTTAGGGTTAGGGTAAGGGTAAGGGTTAGGGTTAGGGTTAGGGTTTGGGTTAGCTTTACGGATAGTGTAAGGGTAAGGATTAGGGTTAGGGTTAGGATTATGTTTAGGGTTAGGGTTAGGGTAAAGGTCAGGGTTAGGGTTAGGGTTAGTGTTAGGGTTAAGATTAGGGTTAGGGTTAGTGTTAGGGTTAGGATTAGGGTTAGGTTTAGGTTTAGGGTTAGAGTTAGGGTAAGGGTAAGTGTTAGGGTTAGGGTTAGGGTTAGGTTTGGGTTAGAGGTTAGGATTAGGGTTAAGGTTAGGGTTAGGGTAAGGGTAAGGTTTAGGGTTAGGGATAGGGTTAGGGGTTAGGGTTAGGGTTAGGGTTGTTGTTATTTGTTAGGGTTCAGGTTAGGGTTAGGGTTAGGGTAAGGGATAGGATTAGGGTTAGGGTATGGGTTAGGGTTAGGGAAAAGGTTACGGTTTTGGTTAGGGTAAGGGTTAGGGTTAGGCTTAGGGTTTAGAATTAGGGTTAGGGTTAGGGTTAAGGTAAGGGTTAGGGTTAGGGTTAGGGGAAGGGTTAGGGTTACGGTTACGGTTAGGGTAAGGGTAATTGTTAGAGTTAGGGTTAGGGTTAGGATTAGGGGTTAAGGTTAGGGTTAGGGTAAGGGTTAGGTTTAGGGTTAGGTTTAGGGTAAGGGTAAGTGTTAGGATTAGGTTTAGGGTTGGGGATAGTGTTAGTATAAGGGTAAGGGTTAGGGTTAGGGTTAAGGTTAGGGTTAGGTTTAGGGTTAGGGTTAGTGTTAGGGTTAGGGTTAGGTTAAGGATTAGGTTTAGGGTTAGGGTAAGTGTAAGGGATAGGGTTCGGGTTTGGGTTAAGTTTAGGGTTAGTATTAAGGTTAGGGTTAGGGTTAGGGTAAGGGTAAGGGTTAGGGTAGGGTTAGGTTTAGGATTGGGGTTAAGGTTAGGGTTAGGGTTGGGGTAAGAGTAAGGGTTAGGGTTATGGTTAGGGTAAAGCTAAGTGTTATGGTTAGGGTTAGGGATTGGTTTAGGTTTAGGGTTAGGGTAAGGGTAAGGGTTAGGGTTAGGGTTAGGGTTTGGGTTAGCTTTACGGATAGTGTAAGGGTAAGGATTAGGGTTAGGGTTAGGATTATGTTTAGGGTTAGGGTTAGGGTAAAGGTCAGGGTTAGGGTTAGGGTTAGTGTTAGGGTTAAGATTAGGGTTAGGGTTAGTGTTAGGGTTAGGATTAGGGTTAGGTTTAGGTTTAGGGTTAGAGTTAGGGTAAGGGTAAGTGTTAGGGTTAGGGTTAGGGTTAGGGTTAGGGTTAGGTTTAAGTTTAGGGTTAGTGTAAGCGTAAGGGTTAAGGTTAGGGTTAGGTTTAGGGTTAAGATTAGGTTTAGGGTTAGGGTTAGGGTAAGGGTAAGGTTAGGGTTAGGGATAGGGTAAGGGTTAGGGTTAGAGTTAGAGTTACGGTTAGGGTTAGGGTTAGCGTAAGCGTAAGGGTTAGGGTTAGGGTTAGGGTTATGGTTAGGTTTACCGGTTAGGTTTAGGGTTCGGGTTAGTTTTAGGGTTAGGGTAAGGGTAAGGTTTAGGGTTAGGGTTAGGTTTAGGGGTTAGGGTTAGGGTTAGGTTTCGGGGTTAGGGTTAGTGTTAGGGTTAGTTTTAGGGTTAGGGTAAGGGTAAGGTTTAGGGTAAGGGTAAGGGTTAGGGTTAGGGTTAGGGTTAGGGTTGGTTTAGGGTTAGGGTGAGGGTAAGATTTAGGGTTAGGGTTAGTGTTAGGGTTAGCGTTAGGGTAAGGGTAAGGGTTAGGGTTAGGGTTAGGGTTAGGTTAAGGGTAAAGTTTAGGGTTAGGTTTAGGGTTAGGGTACGGCTTAGGGTTAGGGTTAGGGTTAGGGTTAGGTTTATTTTTAGGGGAAGGGTAAGGTTTAGTTTTAGGGTTAGGTTTAAGGCTTAGTGTTAGGGTTGTGGTTAGGCTTAGATTAAGGGTAAGGGTTAGGGTTTGGGTTAGGTTTAGGTTTAGGGCAAGGGTAAGTGTTAGGGTTAGGGTTAGGGTTAGGTGTTAGAGTTAGGCTTAGGTTTAGGGTTAGGGTTAGGGTAAGGGTAAGTGTGAGGGTTAGGATTAGGGTTAGAGTTAGGGTTTTTTAGGATTAGGGTTAGGGTAAGGGTAAGGGTTAGGGTTAGGGTTTGTGTTAATGTTAGTGTTAGGGTTACGGTTAGGGAAAGGGTAAGGGTTAGGGTTAGGGTTAGGGTGAGGATTGGGGTTAGGATTAGGGTTAGAGTAAGTGTAAGGGTTAGGGTTAGGGTTAGGGTTGGCATTAAGTTTAGGGTTAGGTTTAGGGTTAGGGTAGGGTAAGGGTTAGGATTAGGGTTAGGGTTAGGGTTAGGTTTAGGGTAAGAGTAAGGTTTACGGTTAGGGTTAGGGTTAGGGTTAGGGTTGGGGTTAGGTTTAGGGTTAGGTTTAAGGTTAGGGTTAGATTAAGGGTAAGGGTTATGGTTAGGGTTAGGGTTAGGGTTAGGGTTAGGGTTAGTGTTAGGGTTAGGGTAAGCGTAAGGTTTAGGGTTAGGGTTAGGTTTAGGGGTTAGGGTTAGGGTTAGGTTTCGGGGTTAAGGTTAGGGTTAGGGTTAGTTTTAGGGTTAGGGTAAGGGTAAGGTTTAGGGTAAGGGTAAGGGTTATGGTTAGGGTTAGGGTTAGCGTTGGTTTAGGGTTAGGGTAAGGGTAAGATTTAGGTTTAGGGTTAGGGTTAGGGTTAGGGTTAGGGTAAGGGTAAGGGTAAGGGTTAGGGTTAGGGTTAGGGTTAGGGTTAGGTTTAGGGTTAGGGTAAGGGTAAGATTTAGGGTTAGGTTTAGGGTTAAGGCTTAGTGTTAGGGTTGTGGTTAGGCTTAGGTTAATGCTAAGGCTTAGGGTTAGGGTCAGGTTTAGGTTTAGGGTAAGGGTAAGTGTTCGGGTTAGGGTTAGGGTTAGGGGTTAGGGTTAGGCTTAGGTTTAAGGTTAGGGTTAGGGTAAGGGTAAGTGTGAGGGTTAGGATTAGGGTTAGTGTTAGGGTTTTTTAGGATTAGGGTTAGGGTAAGGGTAAGGGTTAGGGTTAGGGTTCGTGTTAAGGTTAGTGTTAGGGTTAGGGTTAAGGAAAGGGTAAGGGTTAAGGTTAGGGTTAGGGTGAGGATTGGGGTTAGGATTAGGGTTAGAGTAAGTGTAAGGGTTAGGGTTAGGTTTAGGTTTGGCATTAAGTTTAGGGTTAGGTTTAGAGTTAGGGTAGGGTAAGGGTTAGGATTAGGGTTAGGGTTAGGGTTAGGTTTAGGGTAGGAGTAAGGTTTATGGTTAGGGTTAGGTTTAGGGTTAGGGTTAGGGTTAGGTGTAGGGTTAGGTTTAAGGTTAGGGTTAGGTTAAGGGTAAGGGTTATGGTTACGGTTAGGGTTAGGGTTAAGTTTAGGCTTAGGGTTAGGGTAAGGGTAAGGGTAAGGTTTAGGGTTAGGGATAGGATTAGGGTTAGGTTTAGGTTAGGAAAGGGTAAGGATTAGGTTTTCGGTTAGTGTTAGGCTTAGGGTGAGGATTAGGGTTAGATTTAGGGTTAGGGTAAGGGTTAGGGTTAGGGTTAGGGTTAGGATTAGGGTTAGGTTTAGTTTTAGGGTTAGAGTTAGGGTAAGGGTAAGTGATAGGGTTAGGGTTAGGGTTAGGGTTAGGGTTAGGTTTAGGTTTAGGGTTAGTGTAAGCGTAAGGGTTAAGGTTAGGTTAGGTTTAGGGTTAAGGTTAGGTTTACGGTTAGGGTTAGGGTAAGGGTAAGGTTAGGGTTAGGGTAAGGGTAAGTGTTATGGTTAGGGTTAGGGTTAGGGTTAAGGTTAGGCTTAGGGTTAGGGTAAGTGTAAGGGTAAGGTTTAGGGTTAGGGTTAGGATTAGGTTTAGGGTTAGGGTTGGGAAAGGGTAAGGGTTAGGGTTAGGGTTAGTGTTAGGGTTAGGGTGAGGATTAGGGTTAGGTTTAGGGTTAGGCTAAGGGTTAGGGTTAGGGTTAGGATTAGCATTAAGGTGGGGGTAGAGTTAGTGTAAGGTTAAGGGTTAGGGTTAGGATGAGGGTAAGGGTAAGGGTTAGGCTTAGGGTTAGGGTAAGGGTTAGTGTTAGGGTTAGAGTTAGGGTTAGGTTTAGGGTCAGGGTTAGCGTAAGGGGAAGGGTTAGGATTAGGTTTAGGTTTAGTGTTAGGTTTAGGGTAAGATTTAGGGTTAGGGTTAGTGTTAGGGTAAGGGTTAGGGTTAGGGTTAGGGTTAGCATTAAGGTTAGGGTTAATGTTAGGGTTAGGGTTAGGGGTTAGGGTTAGGCTTAGGTTTAGGGTTAGGGTTAGGGTAACGGTAAGGGTGAGGCTTAGGTTTAGGTTTAGTGTTAGGTTT
Organism: Megascapheus bottae; assembly: GCA_024803745.1. Lineage (NCBI taxonomy): Eukaryota > Metazoa > Chordata > Mammalia > Rodentia > Geomyidae > Megascapheus > Megascapheus bottae. The sequence goes on along the minus strand of JANJXV010000638.1, from coordinate 419,999 downwards.
AGGGTAAGAGTTAGGGTTAGGGTAGTGTTAGGTTTAGGGTTAAGGTAATTGTTAGGGTTAGGGTAAGGGTTAGGTTTAGGGTTAGAGTTAGGGTTAGGGTTAGGGTTAGTTTTAGGGTTAGGGTAAGGGTAAGGTTTAGGGTTAGGGTTAGGGTTAGGGGTTGGGGTTAGGGTTAGGGTTAGGGTAAGGGTTAGGGTTAGGTTTAGGGTAAGGGTAAGATTTCGGGTTTGGGTTGAGGTTAGATTTGTGGTTAGGGTTAGGGTAAGAGTAAGGGTTAGGTTTAGGGTTAGGGTTAGGTTTAGGGTTAGGTTTAGGGTTAGGGTTAGGGTAAGGGGTTATGGTTAGGGTTAGGGTTAGGGTGAGGGTAAGGTTTAGGGTTAGGATTAGTGTTAGGGTTAGGGTTAGGGTTAGCGTAAGCATAAGGGTTAGGGTTAGGGTTAGGGTTAGGTTTAGGGGATAGGATTAGGGTTAGGGTTAGTTTTAGGGTTAGGGTAAGGGTAAGGTTTATGGTTAGGGTTAGGTTTAGTGGTTAGGGTTAGGGTTATGTTGCGGGTAAGGGTAAGGGTAAGGGTAAGGGTGAGGGTTAGGGTTAGGGTTATTGTTAAGGTTAGGGTTAGGTTTAGGTTTAGGGTTAGGGTTAGGGTAAGGTTTAGGTTTAGGGTTAGGGTAAGGGTTACGGTTTTGAGTTATGGTTAGGGTTAGGGTTTGGGTGAGGGTAAAGGTTAGGGTTAGGGTTAGTGTTAAGTTTAGGGTTAGGTTTAGGTTTAGGGTTAGGGTTAGGGTAAGGTTTAGGGTTACGGTTAGGGTAAGGGGTTACGGTTAGGGTTAGGGTTAGGGTGATGGTTAGGTTTAGGGTTAGGGTTAGTGTTAGGGTTAGGGTTAGGGTTAGCGTAAGCGTAAGTGTTAGGGTTAGGGTTAAGGTTAGGGGATAGGGTTAGGCTTAGGGTTAGGGTAAGGGTTAGGGTTAGGGTTAGGGTAAGGGTAAGTGTTAGGTTTAGGTTTAGGGTTAGGATAATTGTAAGGAGTAAGGTTAATGTTATTGTTAGGTTTTGGGTTTGGGTTAGGGTTAGGTTTAGGGTAAGTGTCAATTTTACGGTTAGGATTAGGGTTAGGGTTTAGGTTTAGGGTTAGGGTTAGGTTTAGGGTTAGGGTTAGAGTAAGGGTAAGGGTGAGGGTTAGGGATAGGGTTAGGATTATTGTTAGGTTTAGGGTTAAGGTTAGGGATAGGGAAAGTGTTAGGTTTAGGGTTAGGGTTAGGGTTTGGGTTAGGGTAAGGATTAGGGTTAGGGTTAGGTTAAGGTTTAGGGTTAGAGTTAGGGTTAGGTTTAGCATTCAGTTTATGGTTAGGGTTAGTGTAAGGGTAAGGGTTAGGTTTAGGGTTAGGTTTAGGGTTAGGGTTAGGGTTAGTGTAAGGATTAGGTTTAGGGTTAGGGTTAAGGTTAGGGTTAGGGTAAGGGTAAGGGTTAGGTTTAGGGTTAGAGTTAGGTTTAGGGTTAGGGTTAGGGTTAGGGGTTAGGGTTAGGGTTAGGGTAAGAGTTAGGTATAGGGGTAGGGTAAAGATTAGGTTTATGGTTAGGGTTAGGGTAAGGGTAAGGGTAAGGGTTAGCGTTAGCGTTAGGGTTACGGGTTAGAGTTAGGGGTAGCGTTCGGGTAAGGGTAAGGGTTAGAGTTAGGGTTAGTGTTAGGTTTAGGGTTAGGGTTAGGGTAAGAGTAAGGGTTAGGGTTAGGGTTAGGAGTAGTTTTAGGGTTACGGGTTAGGGTTAGGGTTAGGGTAAGCGTAAGGTTTAGAGTTAGGTTTAGTGTTAGGTTTAGGGTTAGGGTTAGGGTAAGAGTAAGGGTTAGGGTTAGGGTTAGGGTTAGTTTTAGGTTTAGGGTTAGGGTTAAGGTAAGTGTAAGTGTTAGGGTTAGGGTTAGGGTTAAGGTTAGGGTTAGGTTTAGGTTAAGGGTAAGGGTTAGGGTTAGGTAAGGGTTAGGATAAGGGTAAGGGTTAGGGTTAGGGTTAGGGTTAGGGTTAGGGTAAGGGTAAGGGTTAGGGTTAGTGTTAGGGTTAGGGTTAAGTTTAGGGTTAGGGTTAAGGTAAGGGTAAGTGTTAGGGTTAGGTTTAGGGTTAGAGTTTAGGGTTAGGGTTAGGGTTAGGGTTAGGGTTAGGGTAAGGGTAAGGTTTAGGGTTAGGGATAGGGTTAGGGGTTAGGGTTAGGGTTAGGGTTGGTGTTATTGGTTAGGGTTCAGGTTAGGGTTAGGGTTAGGGTAAGGGATAGGATTAGGGTTAGGGTATGGGTTAGGGTTAGGGTAAAGTTTACGGTTTTGGTTAGGGTAAGGGTTAGGGTTAGGGTTAGGGTTTAGAATTAGGGTTAGGGTTAGGGTTAGGGTTAGGGGAAGGGTTAGGGTTACGATTACGGTTAGGGTAAGGGTAATTGTTAGAGTTAGGGTTAGGGTTAGGATTAGGGGTTAAGGTTAGGGTTAGGGTAAGGGTTAGGTTTAGGGTTAGGTTTAGGGTAAGGGTAAGTGTTAGGATTAGGTTTAGGGTTAGGGATATTGTTAGTATAAGGGTAAGGGTTAGGGTTAGGGTTTAGGTTAGGGTTAGGTTTAGGGTTAGGGTTAGTGTTAGGGTTAGGGTTAGGTTAAGAATTAGGTTTAGGGTTAGGGTAAGTGTAAGGGATAGGGTTCGGGTTAGGGTTAAGTTTAGGGTTAGTATTAAGGTTAGGGTTAGGGTTAGGGTAAGGGTAAGGGTTAGGGTTAGGGTTAGGTTTAGGGTTGGGTTTAAGGTTAGGGTTAGGGTTGGGGTAAGGGTAAGGGTTAGGGTTATGGTTAGGGTAAAGCTAAGTGTTATGGTTAGGGTTAGGGATTGGGTTAGGTTTAGGGTTAGGGTAAGGGTAAGGGTTAGGGTTAGGGTGAGGATTAGGGTTAGGTTTAGGGTTAGGGTAAGGGTTAGGGTTAGGGTTAGGGTTAGCATTAAGGTTAGGGTTAGAGTTAGTGTAAGGTTAAGGGTTAGGGTTAGAATTAGTGTAAGGGTATGGGTTAGGCTTAGGTTTAGGGTAAGGGTTAGTGTTAGGGTTAGCGTTAGGGTTAGGTTTAGGGTTAGGGTTAGCATAAGGGGAAGGGTTAGGATTAGGTTTAGGTTTAGTGTTAGGTTTAGGGTAAGGATTAGGGTTAGGGTTTGTGTTAGGGTGAGGGTTAGGTTTAGGGTTAGGGTTAGCATTAAGGTTAGGGTTAGGGGTAGGGTTAGGGTTAGGGTTTAGGGTTAGGCTTAGGTTTAGGGTTAGGGTTAGGGTAAAGCTAAGTGTTATGGTTAGGGTTAGGGATTGGGTTAGGTTTAGGGTTAGGGTAAGGGTAAGGGTTAGGGTTAGGGTTAGGGTTTGGGTTAGCTTTAGGGTTAGTGTAAGGGTAAGGATTAGGGTTAGGGTTAGGATTATGTTTAGGGTTAGGGTTAGGGTAAGGGTCAGGGTTAGGGTTAGGGTTAGGGTTAGGGTTAAGATTAGGGTTAGGGTTAGTGTTAGGGTTAGGATTAGGGTTAGGTTTAGGTTTAGGGTTAGAGTTAGGGTAAGGTTAAGGGTTAGGGTTAAGGTTAGGATTAGGGTTAGGGTTAAGTTTAGGGTTAGGTTTAGGGTTAGGGAAAGGGTAAGTGTTAGGGTTAGGGTTAGGGTAAGTATTAGGGTTAGGGTTAGGGTTAGGGTAAGGTTTAGGTTTAGCGTTAGAGTTAGGGTTAGCATTAAGTTTAGGTTTATTGTTAGGGTTAGGGTTAGGTTTAGGTTTAGGGTTAGTGTAAGCATAAGGTTTAAGGTTAGGGTTAGGTTTAGAGTTAAGTTTAGGTTTAGGGTTAGGGTTAGGGTAAGGGTAAGGGTTAGGGTTAGGGTTAGGGTAAGGGTTAGGTTTAGGGTTAGAGTTAGTGTTAGGGTTAGCGTAAGAGTAAGGGTTAGGGTTAGGGTTAGGGGTAGGGTTAGGTTTAGGGTTTAGGGTTAGGGTTAGGGTTAGTGTTAGGGTTAGGGTAAGCGTAAGGTTTAGGGTTAGGGTTAGGTTCAGGGTTCGGGTTAGGTAAGGGTAAGGGTTCGGTTTAGGGTTAGGTTAAGGTTTAGGTTTAGGGTTAGGGTAAGTGTAAGGGATAGGGTTCGGGTTAGGGTTAAGTTTAGGCTTAGTATTAGGGTTAGGGTTAGGGTTAGGGTAAGGGTAAGGGTTAGGGTTAGGGTTAGGTTTAGGGTTGGGGTTAAGGTTAGGGTTAGGGTTGGGGTAAGTTTAAGGTTTAGGGTTAGGGTTAGGGTAAAGCTAAGTGTTATGGTTAGGGTTAGGGATTGGGTTAGGTTTAGGGTTAGGGTAAGGATAAGTGTTAGGGTTAGGGTTAGGGTTTGGGTTAGCTTTAGGGTTAGTGTAAGGGTAAGGATTAGGGTTAGGGTTAGGATTATGTTTAGGATTAGGGTTAGGGTAAGGGTCAGGGTTAGGGTTAGGGTTAGGGTAAGGGTTAGGGTTAGGATTAGGGTAGGTTTAGGGTTAGGGTTAATGTTAGGGTTAGGGTTAGAGTTAGGGTACGGGTAAGGGTTAGGGTTTGGGTTAGGGTTAGGGGTTAGGGTTAGGGTTAGTGTTAGGGTTAGGGTTAGGGTAAGGGTTAGGGTTAGTGTTAGGGTTAGGGTAAGGTTTAGGGTTAGGGACAGGGTTCGGGTGAGGGAAAGGGTAAGGGTTAGGGTTAGGGTTATAGTAAGGGTAAGGATTAGGGTTAATGTTAGTGTTAGGGTTAAGGTTAGATTTAGGGTTAGGGGAAGGGTAAGGGTTAGGGTTAGTGTTAGAGTTTTCTTTAGAGTTAGGGTTAGGATTAGGTTTAGGGTTAGGGTTAGGGAAAGCGTCAGTGTTAGGGTTAGGTTTAGGGTTAGAGTGAGGTTTAGGTTTAGGGTTAGGGTAAGGGTAAGGGTTAGGGTTAGGGTTAGGTTTAGCATTAAGGTTAGGGTTAGGGATAGGGTTCAGGTGAGGGAAAGGGTAAAGGTTAGTTTAGGGTTAGGTTTAGGGTTAGGATTAGGGTAAGGGTAAGGGTTAGGGTTAGGGTTATAGTAAGGGTAAGGATTAGGGTTAATGTTAGTGTTAGGGTTAAGGTTAGAGTTAGGGTTAGGGGAAGGGTAAGGGTTAGGGTTAGTGTTTGAGTTTTCTTTAGAGTTAGGGTTAGGATTAGGTTTAGGGTTAGGGTTAGGGAAAGCGTCAGTGTTAGGGTTAGGTTTAGGGTTAGGGTTAGGTTTAGGTTTAGGGTTAGGGTAAGGGTAAGGGTAAGGGTTAGGGTTATGGTAAGGGTTAGGTTTAGAGTTAGGGTAAGGGTAAGGTTTAGGGTTAGGGATAGGGTTCGGGTGAGGGAAAGGGTAAAGGTTAGTTTAGGGTTAGGTTTAGGGTTAGGATTACGGTAAGGGTAAGGGTTAGGGTTAGGGTTATAGTAAGGGTAAGGATTAGGGTTAATGTTAGTGTTAGGGTTAAGGTTAGAGTTAGGGTTAGGGGAAGGGTAAGGGTTAGGGTTAGTGTTAGAGTTTTCTTTAGAGTTAGGGTTAGGGTTAGTGTTAGGGTTAGGGTTAAGTTTAGGGTTAGGGTTAGTGTAAGGGCAAGTGTTAGGTTTAGGTTTAAGGTTAGAGGTTAGTCTTAGGGTTAGGGTTAGGGTAAGGGTAATGTTTAGGGTTAGGGATAGGGTTAGGGGTTAGGGTTAGGGTTAGGGTTGGTGTTAGGGGTTAGGGTTCGGGTTCGGGTTAGGGTTAGGGTTAGGGTAAGGGTTAGGATTAGGGTTAGGGTAAGGTTTAGGTTTAGGGTAAAGGTTAGGGTTTTGGTTAGGGTAAGGGTTACGGTTAGGGTTAGGGTTTAGAATTAGGGTTAGGGTTAGGCTTAGGGTAAGGGTTAGGGTTAGGTTTAGGGTAAGGGTTAGGGTTAGGGTTACGGTTATGGTAAGGGTAATTGTTAGAGTTAGGGTTAGGGTTAGGATTAGGGGTTAGGGTTAGGGTTAGGGTAAGGGTTAGGTTTAGGGTTAGGTTTAGGATAAGGGTAAGTGTTAGGATTAGGGTTAGGGTTAGGGATAGGGTTAGTATAAGGGTAAGGGTTAGGGTTAGCGTTAGTGTTAGGGTTAGGGTTAGGTTTAGGGTTAGGTTTAGGGTTAGGATTAGGGTAAGTGTTAGGGTTAGGGTTAGGGTTAGTTTTAGGATAAGGTTAAGGGTTCGGGTTAGGGGTAGGGTTAGGTTTAGGGGTTAGGGTTAGGGTTAGGTTCAGGTTTAGGGTTAGGTAAGGGTAAGGGTTCGGTTTAGGGTTAGGGTAAGGGTTACATTTAGGGTTAGGGTAAGTGTTAGGTATAGGGTTCGGGTTAGGGTTAAGTTTAGGGTTAGTATTAAGGTTAGGGTTAGGGTTAGGTTAAGGGTAAGGATTAGGGTTAGGGTTAGGGTTAGCATTAAGGTTAGGGTTAATGTTAGGGTTAGGGTTAGGGGTTAGGGTCAGGGTTTGCGTAAGGGGAAGGGTTAGGATTAGGTTTAGGTTTAGTGTTAGGTTTAGGGTAAGGGTTAGGGTTAGGGTTAGTGTTAGGGTAAGGGTTAGGGTTAGGGTTAGGGTTAGCATTAAGGTTAGGGTTAATGTTAGGGTTAGGGTTAGGGGTTAGGGTTAGGCTTAGGTTTAGGGTTAGGGTTAGGGTAAGGGTAAGGGTGAGGCTTAGGTTTAGGTTTAGTGTTAGGTTTAGGGTAAGGGTTAGGGTTAAGGTAGTGTTAGGTTTAGGGTTAAGGTTATTGTTAGGGTTAGGGTAAGGGTAAGGTTTAGGGTTAGGGTTAGGGTTAGGGTTAGGGTTAGTATTAGGGTTAGGGTTAGGGTAAGGGTAAGGTTTAGGGTTAGGGTTAGGGTTAGGGGTTGGGGTTAGGGTTAGGGTTAGGGTAAGGGTTAGGGTTAGGTTTAGGGTAAGGGTAAGATTTAGGGTTTGGGTTAAGGTTAGATTTGTGGTTAGGGTTAGGGTAAGAGTAAGGGTTAGGTTTAGGGTTAGGGTTAGGTTTAAGTTTAGGGTTAGGGTTAGGGTAAGGGGTTACGGTTAGGGTTAGGGTTATGGTGAGGGTAAGGTTTAGGGTTAGGGTTAGTGTTAGGGTTAGGGTTAGGGTTAGTGTAAGCGTAAGGGTTAGGGTTAGGGTTAGGGTTAGGTTTAGGGGTTAGGATTAGGGTTAGGGTTAGTTTTAGGGTTAGGGTAAGGGTAAGGTTTAGGGTTAGGGTTAGGTTTAGTGGTTAGGGTTAGGGTTAGGTTGCGGGTAAGGGTAAGGGTAAGGGTAAGGGTGAGGGTTAGGGTTAGGGTTAGTGTTAAGGTTAGGGTTAGGTTTAGGTTTAGAGTTAGGGTTAGGGTAAGGTTTAGGTTTAGGTTTAGGGTAAGGGTTACGGTTTTGAGTTATGTTTAGGGTTAGGGTTTGGGTGAGGTAAAGGTTAGGGTTAGGGTTAGTGTTAGTGTTAGGGTTAGCGTAAGCGTAAGGGTTAGGGTTAGGGTTAGGGTTAGGGGTTAGGGTTAGGCTTAGGGTTAGGGTAAGGGTAGGGTTAGGGTTAGGGTAAGGGTAAGTGTTAGGTTTAGGTTTAGGGTTAGGATAATTGTAAGGGTTAAGGTTAGGGTTAGGGTTAGGTTTCGGGTTTGGGTTAGGGTTAGGGTTAGGGTAAGTGTCAATTTTACGGTTAGGATTAGGGTTAGGGTTTAGGTTTAGGGTTAGGGTTAGGTTTAGGGTTAGGGTTAGAGTAAGGGTAAGGGTGAGGGTTAGGGATAGGGTTAGGATTAGGGTTAGGTTTAGGTTTAAGCTTAGGGATAGGGAAAGTGTTAGGTTTAGGGTTAGGTTTAGGGTTTGGGTTAGGGTAAGGATTAGTGTTAGGGTTAGGTTAAGGTTTAGGGTTAGAGTTAGGGTTAGGGTTAGCATTCAGTTTAGGGTTAGGGTTAGGGTAAGGGTAAGGGTTAGGTTTAGGGTTAGGTTTAGGGTTAGGGTTAGGGTTAGGGTAAGGATTAGGTTTAGGGTTAGAGTTAGGGTTAGGGTTAGGGTAAGGGTAAGGGTTAGGTTTAGGGTTAGAGTTAGGTTTAGGGTTAGGGTTAGGGTTAGGGCTTAGGGTTAGGGTTAGGGTAAGAGTTAGGTATAGGGGTAGGGTAAAGTTTAGGTTTATGGTTAAGGTTAGGGTAAGGGTAAGGGTAAGGGTTAGGGTTAGGGTTACGGGGTAGAGTTAGGGGTAGGGTTCGGGTAAGGGTAAGGGTTAGGGTTAGGGTTAGGGGTTAGGAGTAGTGTTAGGCTTAGGGTAAGGGTAACGGTTAGGGTTAGGTTTAGGGTAAGGGTAACGTTTAGGATTAGTGTTAGGGTTAGGGTAAGAGTAAGGTTTAGAGTTAGGGTTAGTGTTAGGTTTAGGGTTAGGGTTAGGGTTAGGGTTAGGGTTAGGTTTAGGGTAAGGTTTAGGGTTAGGGTTAGTGTTAGGGTAAGGGTTAGGGTTAGGGTTAGGGTTAGCATTAAGGTTAGGGTTATGGTTAGGGTTAGGGTAAGGGTTAGGGTTAGGGTAAGGGTTAGGGTTAGGGTTACGGTTAGGGTAAGGGTAATTGTTAGAGTTAGGGTTAGGGTTAGGATTAGGTGTTAGGGTTAGGGTTAGGGTAAGGGTTAGGTTTAGGGTTAGGTTTAGGGTAAGGGTAAGTGTTAGGATTAGGGTTAGGGTTAGGGATAGGGTTAGTATAAGCGTAAGGGTTAGGGTTAGGGTTAGTGTTAGGGTTAGGGTTAGGTTTAGGGTTAGGTTTAGGGTTAGGATTAGGGTAAGTGTTAGGGTTAGGGTTAGGGTTAGTTTTAGGATAAGGGTAAGGGTTCGGGTTAGGGGTAGGGTTAGGGTAAGGGTTAGGTTTAGGGTTAGGTTTAGGATAACGGTAAGTGTTAGGATTAGGGTTAGGGTTAGGGATAGGGTTAGTATAAGGGTAAGGGTTAGGGTTAGGGTTAGTGTTAGGGTTAGGGTTAGGTTTAGGGTTAGGTTTAGGGTTAGGATTAGGGTAAGTGTTAGGGTTATGGTTAGGGTTAGTTTTAGGATAAGGGTAAGGGTTCGGGTTAGGGGTAGGGTTAGGTTTAGGGGTTAGGGTTAGGGTTATGGTTAGGTTCAGGTTTAGGGTTAGGTAAGGGTAAGGGTTCGGTTTAGGGTTAGGGTAAGGGTTACATTTAGGGTTAGGGTAAGTGTTAGTTATAGGGTTCGGGTTAGGGTTAAGTTTAGGGTTAGTATTAAGGTTAGGGTTAGGGTTAGGTTAAGGGTAAGGGTTAGGGTTAGGGTTAGGTTTAGGGTTGGGGTTAAGGTTAGGGTTAGGGTTGTGGTAAGGGTAAGGTTTAGGGTTTGGGTTAGGGTAAAGGTAAGTGTTATGGTTAGGGTTAGGGATTGGGTTAGGTTTAGGGTTAGGTTAAGGGTAAGTGTTAGGGTTAGGGTTTGGGTTAGCTTTAGGGTTAGTGTAAGGGTAAGGATTAGGGTTAGGGTTAGGATTATGTTTAGGGTTAGGGTTAGGGTAAGGGTGAGGGTTAGGGTTAGGGTTAGGGTTAAGATTAGGGTTAGGGTTAGGGTTAGGTTTAGGGTATGGGTACGGCTTAGGTTTAGGGTTAGGGTTAGGGGTTAGGGTTAGGGTTAGGGTTAAGGTAAAGGTAAGATTTAGGGTTAGGGTTATGGGTTAGGGTCAGTGTTAGGGTTTGGTTTAGGTTAAGGGTAAGAGTTGGGGTTAGGGTTAGGGTTAGGTTTAGGGTAAGGGTAAGGGTTAGATTTAGGGTTAGGGTTAGGGGTTAAGGTTTGACTTAGGTTTAGGGTTAGGGTTAGTGTAAGGGTAAGGGTGAGGGTTAGGATTAGGTTTAGGGTTTGGGTTTTGTTTAGGGTTATGGTTAGGGTAAGTGTAAGGGTTAAGGTTAGGGTTAGGGTTAAGTTTAGGGTTAGGGATAAGGTTAGGGAAAGGGTAAGGGTTAGTGTTGTTGTTAAGTAAGGATTGGGGTTAGGGTTACGGTTAGGGTAAGTGTAATGGTTAGGGTAAGGGTTAGGGTTAGCATTAAGTTTAGGGTTAGGGTTATGGTTAGGGTTAGGGTAAGGGTTAGGATTAGGGTTAGGGTTAGGGTTAGGTTTAGGGTAAGGGTAAGGGTTAAGGTTAGGGTTAGGGTTAGGGTTAGGGTTAGGGTTGGTTTAGGGTTAGGGTAAGGGTAAGATTTAGGGTTAGGGTTAGGGTTAGAGTAAGGGTAAGGGTTAGGGTAAGGGTAAGATTTAGGGTTAGGGTTAGGGTTAAGGCTTAGTGTTAGGGTTGTGGTTAGGCTTAGGTTAAGGGTAAGTGTTAGGGTTAGGGTTAGGGGTTAGGGTTAGGCTTAGGTTTAGGGTTAGGGTTAGGGCAAGGGTAAGGGTGAGGGTTAGGATTAGGGTTAGAGTTAGGGTTTTTTAGGATTCGGGTTAGGGTAAGGGTAAGGGTTAGGGTTAGGGTTTGTCTTAAGGTTAGTGTTAGGGTTAGGGAAAGGGTAAGGGTTAGGGTTAGGATTATGGTGAGGATTGGGGTTAGGATTAGGGTTAGGTTAAGTGTAAGGGTTAGGGTTAGGTTTAGGGTTGGCATTAAGTTTAGGGTTAGGTTTAGGGTTAGGGTAGGGTAAGGGTTAGGATTAGGGTTAGGGTTAGGGTTAGGTTTAGGGTAAGAGTAAGGTTTACCGTTAGGGTTAGGTTTAGGGTTAGGGTTAGGTTTAGGGTTAGGTTTAAGGTTAGAGTTAGGGTAAGGGAAAGGATTATGGTTAGGGTTAGGGTTATGGTTAAGGTTAGGCTTAGGGTTAGGGTAAGGGTAAGGGTAAGGTTTAGGGTTAGGGTTAGGATTAGGTTTAGGGTTAGGGTTGGGAAAGGGTAAGGGTTAGGGTTAGGGTTAGTGTTAGGGTTAGGGTGAGGATTAGGGTTAGGTTTAGGGTTAGGCTAAGGGTTAGGGTTAGGGTTAGGATTAGCATTAAGGTTAGGGTTAGAGTTAGTGTAAGGTTAAGGGTTAGGGTTAGGATGAGGGTAAGGGTAATTGTTAGGCTTAGGGTTAGGGTAAGGTTTAGTGTTAGGGTTAGCGTTAGGGTTAGGTTTAGGGTCAGGGTTAGCGTAAGGGGAAGGGTTAGGATTAGGTTTAGGTTTAGTGTTAGGTTTAGGGTAAGGGTTAGGGTTAGGGTTAGTGTTAGGGTAAGGGTTAGGGTTAGGGTTAGGGTTAGCATTAAGGTTAGGGTTAATGTTAGGGTTAGGGTTAGGGGTTAGGGTTAGGCTTAGGTTTAGGGTTAGGGTTAGGGTAACGGTAAGGGTGAGGCTTAGGTTTAGGTTTAGTGTTAGGTTTAGGGTAAGGGTTAGGGTTAGGGTAGTGTTAGGTTTAGGGTTAAGGTTATTGTTAGGGTTAGGGTAAGGGTAAGGTTTAGGGTTAGGGTTAGGGTTAGGGTTAGGGTTAGTATTAGGGTTAGGGTTAGGGTAAGGGTAAGGTTTAGGGTTAGGGTTAGGGTTAGGGGTTAGGGTTAGGGTTAGGGTAAGGGTGAGGGTTAGGTTTAGGGTAAGGGTAAGATTTAGGGTTTGGGTTAAGTTTAGATTTGTGGTTAGGGTTAGGGTAAGAGTAAGGGTTAGGTTTAGGGTTAGGGTTAGGGTTAGGGTTAGGTTTAGGGTTAGGGTTAGGGTAAGGGGTTACGGTTAGGGTTAGGGTTATGGTGAGGGTAAGGTTTAGGGTTAGGGTTAGTGTTAGGGTTAGGGTTAGGGTTAGCGTAAGCGTAAGGGTTAGGGTTAGGTTTGGGTTAGGTTTAGGGGTTAGGATTAGGGTTAGGGTTAGTTTTAGGGTTAGGGTAAGGGTAAGGTTTAGGGTTAGGGGTAGGTTTAGTGGTTAGGGTTAGGGTTAGGTTGCGGGTAAGGGTAAGGGTAAGGGTAAGGGTGAGGGTTAGGGTTAGGGTTAGGGTTAGGGGTTAGGGTTAGGCTTAGGGTTAGGGGAAGGGTTAGGGTTAGGGTTAGGGTAAGGGTAAGTGTTAGGTTTAGGTTTAGGGTTAGGATAATTGTAAGGGTTAAGGTTAGGGTTAGGGTTAGGTTTCGGGTTTGGGTTAGGGTTAGGGTTAGGGTAAGTGTCAATTTTACGGTTAGGATTAGGGTTAGGGTTTAGGTTTAGGGTTAGGGTTAGGTTTAGGGTTAGGGTTAGAGTAAGGGTAAGGGTGAGGGTTAGGCATAGGGTTAGGATTAGGGTTAGGTTTAGGGTTAAGGTTAGGGATAGGGAAAGTGTTAAGTTTAGGGTTAGGGTTAGGGTTTGGGTTAGGGTAAGGATTAGGTTTAGGGTTAGGTTAAGGTTTAGGGTTAGAGTTAGGGTTAGGGTTAGCATTCAGTTTAGGGTTAGGGTTAGGGTAAGGGTAAGGGTTAGGTTTAGGGTTAGGTTTAGGGTTAGGGTTAGGGTTAGGGTAAGGATTAGGTTTAGGTTTTGGGTTAGGGTTAGGGTTAGGGTTAGGGTAAGGGTAAGGGTTAGGTTTAGGGTTAGAGTTAGGTTTAGGGTTAGGGTTAGGGTTAGGGAAAGGGTAAGGTTTAGGGTTAGGGGTTGGGTTAGCTTTAGGGTTAGTGTAAGGGTAAGGATTAGGGTTAGGGTTAGGATTATGTTTAGGGTTAGGGTTAGGGTAAGGGTGAGGTTTAGGGTTAGGGTTAGGGTTAGGGTAAAGGTAAGTGTTATGGTTAGGGTTAGGGATTGGGTTAGGTTTAGGGTTAGAGAAAGGTTAAGGGTTAGGGTTAGGGGTTGGGTTAGCTTTAGGGTTAGTGTAAGGGTAAGGATTAGGGTTAGGGTTAGGATTATGTTTAGGGTTAGGGTTAGGGTAAGGGTGAGGATTAGGGTTAGGGTTAGGGTTAAGATTAGGGTTAGGGTTAGTGTTAGGGTTAGGATTAGGGTTAGGTTTAGGTTTAGGGTTAGAGTTAGGGTAAGGGTAAGGGTAAGGGTTAGGGTTAGGGTTAGTGTTAGGGTTAGGGTTAAGTTTAGGGTTAGGGTTAGGGTAAGGGCAAGTGTTAGGGTTAGGGTTAAGGTAAGAGGTTAGGGTTAGGGTTAGGGTAAGGGTAATGTTTAGGGTTAGGGATAGGGTTAGGGGTTAGGGTTAGGATTAGGGTTGGTGTTAGGGGTTAGGGTTCGGGTTAGGGTTAGGGTTAGGGTAAGGGTTAGGATTAGGGTTACGGTAAGGTTTAGGTTTAGGGTAAAGGTTAGGGTTTTGGTTAGGGTAAGGGTTACGGTTAGGGTTAGGGTTTAGAATTAGGGTTAGGGTTAGGGTTAGGGTTAGGGTAAGGGTTAGGGTTAGGGTTAGGGTAAGGGTTAGGGTTAGGGTTACGGTTAGGGTAAGGGTAATTGTTAGAGTTAGGGTTAGGGTTAGGATTAGGAGTTAGGGTTAGGGTTAGGGGAAGGGTTAGGTTTAGGGTTAGGTTTATGGTAAGGGTAAGTGTTAGGATTAGGGTTAGGGTTAGGGATAGGGTTAGTATAAGGGTAAGGGTTAGGGTTAGGGTTAGTGTTAGGGTTAGGGTTAGGTTTAGGGTTAGGGTTATGGTTAGGATTAGGGTAAGTGTTAGGTTTAGGTTTAGGGTTAGTTTTAGGATAAGGGTAAGGGTTCGGGTTAGGGGTAGGGTTAGGTTTAGGGGTTAGGGTTAGGGTTAGGGTTAGGTTCAGGGTGAGGGTTAGGTAAGGGTAAGGGTTCGATTTAGGGTTAGGGGAAGTGTTAAGTTTAGGGTTAGGGTAAGTGTTAGGGATAGGGTTCGGGTTAGGGTTAAGTTTAGGGTTAGTATTAAGGTTAGGGTTAGGGTTAAGTTAAGGGTAAGGGTTAGGGTTAGGGTTAGGTTTAGGGTTGGGGTAAAGGTTAGGGTTAGGGTTGGGGTAAGTGTAAGGGTTAGGGTTAGGGTTAGGGTAAAGGTAAGTGTTATGGTTAGGGTTAGGGATTGGGTTAGGTTTAGGGTTAGGGTAAGGGTAAGGGTTAGGGTTAGGGTTTGGGTTAGCTTTAGGGTTAGTGTAAGGGTAAGGATTAGGGTTAGGGTTAGGATTATGTTTAGGGTTAGGGTTAGGGTAAGGGTGAGGGTTAGGGTTAGGTTTAGGGTTAAGATTAGGGTTAGGGTTAGTGTTAGGGTTAGGATTAGGGTTAGGTTTAGGTTTAGGGTTAGAGTTAGGGTAAGGGTAAGGGTTAGGGTTAAGGTTAGGATTAGGGTTAGGGTTAAGTTTAGGGTTAGGTTTAGGGTTAGGGAAAGGGTAAGTGTTAGGGTTAGGGTTAGGTTTAGGGTAAGTATTAGGGTTAGGCTTCGGGTTAGGGTAAGGTTTAGGTTTAGCGTTAGAGTTAGGGCTAGCATTAAGTTTAGGTTTAGGGTTAGGGTAACGGTAAGGGTTAGGGTTAGGGTTAGGGTTAGGTTTAGGTTTAGGGTTAGTGTAGGCATGAGGGTTAAGCTTAGGGTTAGGTTTAGGGTTAAGGTTAGGTTTAGGGTTAGGGTTAGGGAAAGGGTAAGGGTTAGGGTTAGGGTTAGAGTTAGAGTTAGGGTTAGGTTAAGGGTAAGGGTTAGGGTTAGGGTTAGGGTTAGGGGTTATAGTTAGGGTTAAGGTTAGGGTAAAGGTTAGGGTTATGGTTAGGGTTAGGCTAAGGTTAAGGGTCAGGGTTAGGGTTAGTGTTAGCGTTAGGGTTAAGGTTAGGGTTAGGGTTAGGGTAGGGGTAAGGGTTAGTGTTAGGTTTAGGGTGAGGAGTTAGGCTTAGGTTTAGGGTTAGGATAAGTGTTAGTGTTACTGTTAGAGGTAGGGTAAGGGTAAGGGTAAGGATTAGGGATAAGGTTTGGGTTAGGGTAAGGATTAGGTTCAGTGTAGGGTTAGTGTTAGGGTAAGGGTAAGGGTTAGCATTAGGTTTAGGGTAAGGGTAAGGGTTAGTGTTAGGCTTAGGGTTAGGGAAAGGGTAAGGGTTAGGGTTCGGGTTAGGGTTAGGGAAAGGATTAGGGTTAGGGTTAGGTATAGGGTAAGGGTAAGGGTTAGGGTTAGGTTTAGGGTTAGGGGTTAGGGTTAGGGTTAGGGTTAGGTTTAGGGTTAGGGTAAGGGTAAGGGTTAGGGTTAGGGTTAGGTTTAGGCTTAGGGGTAGGGTAAAGTTTAGAGTTAGGGTTCAGTTAAGGGTTAGGGTTAGGGGTTAGGGTTAGGGTTAGGGTGAGGGGAAGGGTTAGGGTTAGGGTTAGGGTTAGGTTTAGGATTAGGGTTAGAGTTAGGGTTAGGGTTAGGGTAAGGGTAAGGGTTAGGGTTAGGGTTAGGGTTAGTGTGAGGGGTTAGGCATAGGCTTAGTGTTAGGGTAAGGGTAAGTGTTAGCATTAGGTTTAGGGTAAGGGTAAGGGTTAGTGTTAGGCTTAGGGTTAGGGAAAGGGTAAGGGTTAGGGTTCGGGTTAGGGTTAGGGAAAGGATTAGGGTTAGGGTTAGGTATAGGGTAAGGGTAAGGGTTAGGGTTAGGTTTAGGGTTAGGGGTTAGGGTTAGGGTTAGGGTTAGGTTTAGGGTTAGGGTAAGGGTAAGGGTTAGGGTTAGGGTTAGGTTTAGGCTTAGGGGTAGGGTAAAGTTTAGAGTTAGGGTTCAGTTAAGGGTTAGGGTTAGGGGTTAGGGTTAGGGTTAGGGTGAGGGGAAGGGTTAGGGTTAGGGTTAGGGTTAGGTTTAGGATTAGGGTTAGAGTTAGGGTTAGGGTTAGGGTAAGGGTAAGGGTTAGGGTTAGGGTTAGGGTTAGTGTGAGGGGTTAGGCATAGGCTTAGTGTTAGGGTAAGGGTAAGTGTTAGGTTTAGGTTTATGGTTAGGGTTAGGGTAATGGTAAGGATTAGGGTTAGGCTTAGGTTTATGGTTAGGTTTCGGGTTAGGGTTAGGGTTAGGGTAAGTGTTAGGATTAGGGTTAGGGTTAGGGTTAGGGTAACGGTAAGGGTTAGGGTTAGGGTTAGGGTTAGGCTTTAAGGTTAGAGTTAGGGTTAGGATTAGAGTAAGGGTAAGGGTGAGTTTTAGGGTTAGGGTTATGATTAGGGTTAGGTTTAGGGTTAAGGTAGGGTTAGGGAAAGGTTTAGGGTTAGGTTTAGGGTTAGGGTTAGGGTTAGGGTTAGGCTAAGGGTTAGGGTTATGGTTAAGGTAAGGGTTAGGGTTAGGGTTAAGGTTAGGGCTAGGGTTAGGGTTAGGCTAAGGGTTAGGGTTAGGGTTAGGGGAAGGGTTAGGTTAGGGTTAGGGTTAGAGTTCGGGTTAGGGTTAGGGTAAGAGTACAGGTAAGGGTTAGAGTTAGGGTTAGGGTTTGGAATTAGGGTTAGATTTAGGGTAAGGATCAGGGTTAGGGGTTAGGGTTAGGGGTAGGGTTAGGGTTAGTGTAAAGGTTAGGGTTGGGTCAGGTTAGGGTTAGGGTAAGGGTTAGGGTTAGGTTTAGGGCAAGGATAAGTGTTAGGGTGAGGGTTAGGGTTAGGGTTAGGGTAAGGTTTAGAGTTAGTGTTAGGGTTAGGGCTAGGTTTAGGGTTAGGTTTTGGGTAAGGGTAAGGGTTAAGGTTAGTGTTAGGGTTAAGGTGAGGGTTACGGTTAGGGTTAGGGAAATCGTAAGGTTTAGGGTAAGGGTTAGGGTAAGGATTAGGGTTAGGGTGAGGGTTAGGGTAAGGGTTAGGATTAGGTTTAGGGTTAGCATTAAGTTTAGGGTTAGGGTAAGGGTAAGGGTAAGGGTTAGGGTTAGGGTTAGGGTTAGGTTAAGAATTAGGGTTAGGGTTAGGGTTAGCATTAAGGTTCGGGTTAGCATTGTACAGGGTTACGGTTAGGGATAAGGTTAGGGTTAGCGTTAGGGTTAGGGTAAGGGTAAGGTTTAGGGTTAGGGTTAGGGAAAGGGTTAGGGTTAGGGTTAGGGTTAGAGTTAGGGTTAGGCTTAGGTTAAGGGTAAGGGTTAGGGTTAAGGTTAGGGTAAGGGTTATGTTCATGGTTAGTGTTAGGGTTAGCATTAAGTTTACGGTTAGGGTTAGGGTAAGGTAAGGGTTAGGGTTAGGGTTAGGATTATGATTAGGGGTTAGGGTGAGGGTTAGGGTTAGTGTTAGGTTTAGGGTTAGGGTAAGGGTAAGGATTAGGGTTAGGGTTAGGGTTAGGCTTAAGCTTAGGGGTAGGGTAAGGGTTAGAGTTAGGGTTCGGTTAAGGGTTAGGGCTGGTGTTAGGGTTAGGGTTAGGGGTTAGAATTAGTGTTAGGGTTAGGGTTAGGTTTAGATTTAGGTTTATGGTTAGGGTAAGTGTAAGGGTTAGGGTTAGGGTTAGGGTTAGGGTTAACATTAAGATTAGGGTTAGGGTTACAGTAAGGGTAAGGGTTACGATTAGGGTTAGGGTAAGGGTTAGGGTTAGGGGTTAGGGTTAGGTTTAGTGTTAGGTTTAGGGTTAGGGTAAGGATGAGGGTTAGGGTTAGGGTTAGGGTTAGGGTTAGACTTAGGGGTAGGGTAAGGGTTAGAGTTAGGGTTAGGGTAAGGGTTAGGGTTAGGGTTAGGTTTAGGGCTAGGGTTAGGGTATGGGTAAGGGTAAGGTTTAGGGTTAGGGTTAGGTTTAGATTTAGCTTTAGGGGTAGGGTAAGGGTTAGATTTAGGGTTAGAGTAAGGGTTAGGGTTAGGATTAGGTTTAGTGTTAGGGTTACGGTAATTGTAAGGGTTAGGGTTAGGTTTAGGGTTAGGGTTAGAGTTAGGTTTAGGGTTAGGTTAGGGTAAGGGTAAGGGTTAGGGTTAGGGTTATTGTTAGGGTTAGGGTTAAGGTTAGGGTTAGGGTTAGGGTAAGGGTTAGGATTAAAGTTAGGGTTAGGGTTTGGGTAAGGGTAAGTGTTAGGGTTAGGGTTAGGGTTAGGGATTAGGGTTAGGGTTAGGGTAAGGGCAAGGTTTAGGGTTAGGGATAGGGTTAGGGGTTAGGGTTAGAGTTATGGTTAGTGTTAGGGGTTATGGTTCGGGTTAGGTTTAGGATTAGGGTAAAGGTTAGGATTAGGGTTAGGTTAAGGGTTAGGGTAAAGGTTAGGGTTTTGGTTAGGGTAAGGGTTGGGTTAGTGTTAGGGGTTAGAATTAGAGTTAGGGTTACTGTTAGGGTAAGGGTTAGGGTTAGGGTTAGGGCAAGGGTTAGGGTTAGGGTTAGGATAGGTTTAGGGTTAGGGTTAATGTAAGGGTTAGGGTTAGAGTAAGCGTAAGGGTGAGGGTTAGGGTTTGGGTTAGGGTTAGGTGTTAGGGTTAGGGTTAGTGTTAGGGTTAGGGTTAGGGTAAGGGTTAGGGTTAGTGTTAGGTTAAGGGTAAGGTTTAGGGTTAGGGATAGAGTTAGGGTGAGGGAAAGGGTAAGGGTTAGTTTAGGGTTAGGTTTAGGGTTAGGATTAGGGTAAGGGTAAGGGTTAGGGTTAGGGTTATAGTAAGGGTAAGGATTAGGGTTAATGTTAGTGTTAGGGTTAAGGTTAGAGTTAGGGTTTGGGTAAGGGTAAGGGTTAGGGTTAGTGTTAGAGTTTTCTTTAGAGTTAGGGTTAGGATTAGGTTTAGGGTTAGAGTTAGGGAAAGCGTAAGTGTTAGGGTTAGGGTTAGGGTTAGGGTGAGGTTTAGGTTGAGGGTTAGGGTAAGGGTAAGGGTTAGGGTTAGGGTTAGGTTTAGCATTAAGGTTAGGGTTAGGGTTAGGGTAAGGGTAAGGGTTAGGGTTAGGTAAGGGTTAGGTTTAGAGTTAGGGTTAGGGTAAGGGTTAGGGTTAGTGTTAGGGTTAGGTTTAAGTTTAGGGTTAGGGTTAGGGTAAGGGCAAGTGTTAGGGTTAGGGTTAGGGTTAGAGGTTAGGGTTAGGGTTAGGGTTAGGGTAAGGGAAAGGTTTAGGGTTAGGGATAGGGTTAGGGGTGAGGGTTAGCGTTAGGGTTGGTGTTAGGGGTTAGGGTTCGGGTTAGGGTTAGGGTTAGGGTAAGGGTTAGGTTTAGGGTTAGGGTAAGGTTTAGGGTTAGGGTAAAGGTTAGGGTTTTGGTTAGGGTAAGGGTTACGGTTAGGGTTAGGGTTTAGAATTAGGTTTAGGGTTAGGGTTAGGGTTAGGGTAAGGGTTAGGGTTAGGGTAAGGGTTAGGGTTAGGGTTACGGTTAGGGTAAGGGTAATTTTTAGAGTTAGGGTTAGGGTTAGGATTAGGGGTTAGGGTTAGGGTTAGGGTAAGGGTTAGGTTTAGGGTTAGGTTTTGGGTAAGGGTAAGTGTTAGGATTAGGGTTAGTTTTAGGGATAGGATTAGTATAAGGATAAGGGTTAGGGTTAGGGTTAGTGTTAGGGTTAGGTTTAGGTTTAGGGTTAGGGTTAGGGTTAGGATTAGGGTAAGTGTTAGGGTTAGGGTTAGGGTTAGTTTTAGGATAAGGGTAAGGGTTCGGGTTAGGGTTAGGGTTAGTTTTAGGGGTTAGGGTTAGGGTTAGGGTTAGGTTTAGGGTTAGGGTTACGTAAGGGTAAGGGTTCGGTTTAGGGTTAGGGTAAGGGTTAAGTTCAGGGTTTGGGTAAGTGTTAGGGATAGGGTTCGGGTGGGTTAAGTTTAGGGTTAGTATTAAGGTTAGGGTTAGGGTTAGGTTAAGGGTAAGGGTTAGGGTTAGGGTTAGGTTTAGGGTTGGGGTTAAGGTTAGGGTTAGGGTGGGGGTAAGGGTAAGGGTTAGGGTTAGGGTTAGGGTAAAGGTAAGTGTTATGGTTAGGGTTAGCGATTGGGTTAGGTTTAGGGTTAGGGTAAGGGTAAGGGTTAGGGTTAGGGTTAAGGTTAGGTTTAGGGTTAGTGTAAGGGTAAGGATTAGGGTTAGGGTTAGGGTTATGTTTAGGCTTAGGGTTAGGGTAAGAGTAAGGGTTAGGGTTAGGGTTAGGGTTAGGGTTAAGGTTATGGTTAGGGTTAGTTTTAGGGTTAGGATTAGGTTCAGGTTTAGGTTTAGGGTTAGAGTTATGGTAAGGGTAAGGGTTAGGGTTAAGGATAGGTTTAGGGTTAGGGTTAAGTTTAGGGTTAGGTTTAGGGTTAGGGAAAGGGAAAGTGTTATGGTTAGGGTTAGGTTTAGGGTAAGGATTAGGGTTAGGGTTTGGGTTAGGGTAAGGGTTAGGTTTAGCGTTAGAGTTAGGGTTAGCATTAAGGTTAGGTTTAGGGTTAGGGTAACGGTAAGGGTTAGGGTTAGGGTTAGGGTAAGGGTTAGGGTTAGGGTTATGGTTAGAGTTAGGGTTAGGGTTAGGTTATGGTAAGGGTTAGGGTTAGGGTTAGGGTTAGGGGTTATGGTTAGGGTTAGGTTTAGGGTAAAGGTTAGGGTTACGGTTAGGGTTAGGCTAAGGTTAAGGGTCAGGGTTAGGGTTAGTGTTAGGGTTAGGGTTAATGTTAGGGTTAGAGTTAGAGTAGGGGTAAGGGTTAGGGTTAGGTTCATGGTGAGGAGTTAGGGTTAGGTTTAGGGTTAGGGTAAGTGTTAGTGTTACTGTTAGAGGTAGGGTAAGGGTAAGGGTAAGGATTAGGGTTAGGGTTTGGGTTAGGGTAAGGATTAGGTTTAGGGTTAGGGTTATTGTTAGGGTAAGGGTAAGGGTTAGTGTTAGGGTTAGGGTAAGGGTAAGGGTTAGTGTTAGGGTTAGGGTTAGGGAAAGGGTAAGGGTTAGGGT
This sequence comes from Megascapheus bottae, assembly GCA_024803745.1. NCBI lineage: Eukaryota > Metazoa > Chordata > Mammalia > Rodentia > Geomyidae > Megascapheus > Megascapheus bottae. Next base: position 399,499 of record JANJXV010000638.1, on the reverse strand, counting down.
TAGAGTTAGGGTTAGGGTTAGGGTTAAAGTTAGGGTTAGGGTTAGGTTAAGGGTAAGGTTTAGGGTAAGGGTTGGGTTAGGGGTTAGGGTTAGCATTGTATATGGTTAGGGTTAGGGTTAGGGTAACGGTAAGGGTTAGGGGTAGGGTTAGTGTAAGCGTAAGGATTAAGGTTAGTGTTAGGATTAAGGTTAGATTTAGGGTTAGATTTAGGGTAAGGGTCAGGGTTAGGGTTAGGGTTAGGGTAAGTGTTAGGGTTAGGGTTAGGGTTAGATTTCGGGTTAGGGTTAGGTTAAGGGTAAGGGTTAGGGTTAGGGTTAGGGTTAGGGGTTAGGGTTAGGGTTAGTGTTAGGGTAAATGTTAGGGTTACGGTTAGGGTTAGGCTAAGGTTAAGAGTCAGGGTTAGGGTGAGTGTTAGGGTTAGGGTTAAGGTTAGGGTTAGGGTTAGGGTAAGGGTAAGGGTTAGGGTTAGGTTTAGGGTTAGGAGTTAGGGTTAGGTTTAGGGTTAGGCTAAGGGTTAGTGTTACTGTTAGAGGTAGGGGAAGGGTAAGGGTAAGGAGTAGGGTTAGGGTTTGGGTTAGGGTAAGGATTAGGTTTAGTGTTAGGGTTAGTGTTAGGGTAAGGGTAAGGGTTAGCGTTAGGGTTAGGGTAAGGGTAAGGGTTAATGTTAGGGTTAGGGTTTGGGTTAGGGGTTAGGGTTAGCGTTAGGTTTAGGTAAGGGTTAGGTTTATGTTTAGGGTTAGGGTTAGAGTTAGAGTTAGGTTTAGGGTTAGGGTTAGGGAAAGGGTAAGGGTTACAATTAGGGTTAGGGTTAGGGTTAGGGTTAGGGGTTAGGGTTAGGGTTAGGGTTAGGGAAAGGTTTAGGGTTAGGGTTAAGGTTAGGGTAAGGGTTATGGTTATGGTTAGGGTTAGGGTTAGCATTAAGGTTACGGTTAGGGTTAGGATAAGTGTAAGGGTTAGGGTTAATGTTAGGGTTAGGGTTAGGGGTTAGGGTTAGGGTTAAGGTTAGTGTTAGGTTTAGGGTTAGGGTAAGGGTGAGGGTTAGGGTTAGGGTTAGGGTTAGGCTTAGGGGTAGGGTAAGGGTTAGAGTTAGGGTTCGGTTAAGGGTTAGGGTTAGGGGTTAGGTTTAGGGTTAGGGTGAGGGGAAGGGTTAGGGTTAGGGTTCGGTTTAGGGTTAGAGTTAGGGTTAGGGTTAGGTTAAGGGTAAGGGTTAGGGTTAGGGTTAGGGTGAGGGTTAGGGTTAGGCTAAGGGTTAGGGTTATGGTTAAGGTAAGGGTTAGGGTTAGGGTTAAGGTTAGGGCTAGGGTTAGGGTTAGGCTAAGGGTTAGGGTTAGGGTTAGGGGAAGGGTTAGGTTAGGGTTAGGGTTAGAGTTCGGGTTAGGGTTAGGGTAAGAGTACAGGTAAGGGTTAGAGTTAGGGTTAGGGTTTGGAATTAGGGTTAGATTTAGGGTAAGGATCAGGGTTAGGGGTTAGGGTTAGGGGTAGGGTTAGGGTTAGTGTAAAGGTTAGGGTTGGGTCAGGTTAGGGTTAGGGTAAGGGTTAGGGTTAGGTTTAGGGCAAGGATAAGTGTTAGGGTGAGGGTTAGGGTTAGGGTTAGGGTAAGGTTTAGAGTTAGTGTTAGGGTTAGGGCTAGGTTTAGGGTTAGGTTTTGGGTAAGGGTAAGGGTTAAGGTTAGTGTTAGGGTTAAGGTGAGGGTTACGGTTAGGGTTAGGGAAATCGTAAGGTTTAGGGTAAGGGTTAGGGTAAGGATTAGGGTTAGGGTGAGGGTTAGGGTAAGGGTTAGGATTAGGTTTAGGGTTAGCATTAAGTTTAGGGTTAGGGTAAGGGTAAGGGTAAGGGTTAGGGTTAGGGTTAGGGTTAGGTTAAGAATTAGGGTTAGGGTTAGGGTTAGCATTAAGGTTCGGGTTAGCATTGTACAGGGTTACGGTTAGGGATAAGGTTAGGGTTAGCGTTAGGGTTAGGGTAAGGGTAAGGTTTAGGGTTAGGGTTAGGGAAAGGGTTAGGGTTAGGGTTAGGGTTAGAGTTAGGGTTAGGCTTAGGTTAAGGGTAAGATTTAGGGTTAAGGTTAGGGTAAGGGTTATGTTTATGGTTAGTGTTAGGGTTAGCATTAAGTTTACGGTTAGGGTTAGGGTAAGGTAAGGGTTAGGGTTAGGGTTAGGATTAGGATTAGGGGTTAGGGTGAGGGTTAGGGTTAGTGTTAGGTTTAGGGTTAGGGTAAGGGTAAGGATTAGGGTTAGGGTTAGGGTTAGGCTTAAGCTTAGGGGTAGGGTAAGGGTTAGAGTTAGGGTTCGGTTAAGGGTTAGGGCTGGTGTTAGGGTTAGGGTTAGGGGTTAGAATTAGTGTTAGGGTTAGGGTTAGGTTTAGATTTAGGTTTATGGTTAGGGTAAGTGTAAGGGTTAGGGTTAGGGTTAGGGTTAGGGTTAACATTAAGATTAGGGTTAGGGTTACAGTAAGGGTAAGGGTTACGATTAGGGTTAGGGTAAGGGTTAGGGTTAGGGGTTAGGGTTAGGTTTAGTGTTAGGTTTAGGGTTAGGGTAAGGATGAGGGTTAGGGTTAGGGTTAGGGTTAGGGTTAGACTTAGGGGTAGGGTAAGGGTTAGAGTTAGGGTTAGGGTAAGGGTTAGGGTTAGGGTTAGGTTTAGGGCTAGGGTTAGGGTATGGGTAAGGGTAAGGTTTAGGGTTAGGGTTAGGTTTAGATTTAGCTTTAGGGGTAGGGTAAGGGTTAGATTTAGGGTTAGAGTAAGGGTTAGGGTTAGGATTAGGTTTAGTGTTAGGGTTACGGTAATTGTAAGGGTTAGGGTTAGGTTTAGGGTTAGGGTTAGAGTTAGGTTTAGGGTTAGGTTAGGGTAAGGGTAAGGGTTAGGGTTAGGGTTATTGTTAGGGTTAGGGTTAAGGTTAGGGTTAGGGTTAGGGTAAGGGTTAGGATTAAAGTTAGGGTTAGGGTTTGGGTAAGGGTAAGTGTTAGGGTTAGGGTTAGGGTTAGGGATTAGGGTTAGGGTTAGGGTAAGGGCAAGGTTTAGGGTTAGGGATAGGGTTAGGGGTTAGGGTTAGAGTTATGGTTAGTGTTAGGGGTTATGGTTCGGGTTAGGTTTAGGATTAGGGTAAAGGTTAGGATTAGGGTTAGGTTAAGGGTTAGGGTAAAGGTTAGGGTTTTGGTTAGGGTAAGGGTTGGGTTAGTGTTAGGGGTTAGAATTAGAGTTAGGGTTACTGTTAGGGTAAGGGTTAGGGTTAGGGTTAGGGCAAGGGTTAGGGTTAGGGTTAGGATAGGTTTAGGGTTAGGGTTAATGTAAGGGTTAGGGTTAGAGTAAGCGTAAGGGTGAGGGTTAGGGTTTGGGTTAGGGTTAGGTGTTAGGGTTAGGGTTAGGGTTAGTGTTAGGGTTAGGGTTAGGGTAAGGGTTAGGGTTAGTGTTAGGTTAAGGGTAAGGTTTAGGGTTAGGGATAGAGTTAGGGTGAGGGAAAGGGTAAGGGTTAGTTTAGGGTTAGGTTTAGGGTTAGGATTAGGGTAAGGGTAAGGGTTAGGGTTAGGGTTATAGTAAGGGTAAGGATTAGGGTTAATGTTAGTGTTAGGGTTAAGGTTAGAGTTAGGGTTTGGGTAAGGGTAAGGGTTAGGGTTAGTGTTAGAGTTTTCTTTAGAGTTAGGGTTAGGATTAGGTTTAGGGTTAGAGTTAGGGAAAGCGTAAGTGTTAGGGTTAGGGTTAGGGTTAGGGTGAGGTTTAGGTTGAGGGTTAGGGTAAGGGTAAGGGTTAGGGTTAGGGTTAGGTTTAGCATTAAGGTTAGGGTTAGGGTTAGGGTAAGGGTAAGGGTTAGGGTTAGGTAAGGGTTAGGTTTAGAGTTAGGGTTAGGGTAAGGGTTAGGGTTAGTGTTAGGGTTAGGTTTAAGTTTAGGGTTAGGGTTAGGGTAAGGGCAAGTGTTAGGGTTAGGGTTAGGGTTAGAGGTTAGGGTTAGGGTTAGGGTTAGGGTAAGGGAAAGGTTTAGGGTTAGGGATAGGGTTAGGGGTGAGGGTTAGCGTTAGGGTTGGTGTTAGGGGTTAGGGTTCGGGTTCGGGTTAGGGTTAGGGTAAGGGTTAGGTTTAGGGTTAGGGTAAGGTTTAGGGTTAGGGTAAAGGTTAGGGTTTTGGTTAGGGTAAGGGTTACGGTTAGGGTTAGGGTTTAGAATTAGGTTTAGGGTTAGGGTTAGGGTTAGGGTAAGGGTTAGGGTTAGGGTAAGGGTTAGGGTTAGGGTTACGGTTAGGGTAAGGGTAATTTTTAGAGTTAGGGTTAGGGTTAGGATTAGGGGTTAGGGTTAGGGTTAGGGTAAGGGTTAGGTTTAGGGTTAGGTTTTGGGTAAGGGTAAGTGTTAGGATTAGGGTTAGTTTTAGGGATAGGATTAGTATAAGGATAAGGGTTAGGGTTAGGGTTAGTGTTAGGGTTAGGTTTAGGTTTAGGGTTAGGGTTAGGGTTAGGATTAGGGTAAGTGTTAGGGTTAGGGTTAGGGTTAGTTTTAGGATAAGGGTAAGGGTTCGGGTTAGGGTTAGGGTTAGTTTTAGGGGTTAGGGTTAGGGTTAGGGTTAGGTTTAGGGTTAGGGTTACGTAAGGGTAAGGGTTCGGTTTAGGGTTAGGGTAAGGGTTAAGTTCAGGGTTTGGGTAAGTGTTAGGGATAGGGTTCGGGTGGGTTAAGTTTAGGGTTAGTATTAAGGTTAGGGTTAGGGTTAGGTTAAGGGTAAGGGTTAGGGTTAGGGTTAGGTTTAGGGTTGGGGTTAAGGTTAGGGTTAGGGTGGGGGTAAGGGTAAGGGTTAGGGTTAGGGTTAGGGTAAAGGTAAGTGTTATGGTTAGGGTTAGCGATTGGGTTAGGTTTAGGGTTAGGGTAAGGGTAAGGGTTAGGGTTAGGGTTAAGGTTAGGTTTAGGGTTAGTGTAAGGGTAAGGATTAGGGTTAGGGTTAGGGTTATGTTTAGGCTTAGGGTTAGGGTAAGAGTAAGGGTTAGGGTTAGGGTTAGGGTTAGGGTTAAGGTTATGGTTAGGGTTAGTTTTAGGGTTAGGATTAGGTTCAGGTTTAGGTTTAGGGTTAGAGTTATGGTAAGGGTAAGGGTTAGGGTTAAGGATAGGTTTAGGGTTAGGGTTAAGTTTAGGGTTAGGTTTAGGGTTAGGGAAAGGGAAAGTGTTATGGTTAGGGTTAGGTTTAGGGTAAGGATTAGGGTTAGGGTTTGGGTTAGGGTAAGGGTTAGGTTTAGCGTTAGAGTTAGGGTTAGCATTAAGGTTAGGTTTAGGGTTAGGGTAACGGTAAGGGTTAGGGTTAGGGTTAGGGTAAGGGTTAGGGTTAGGGTTATGGTTAGAGTTAGGGTTAGGGTTAGGTTATGGTAAGGGTTAGGGTTAGGGTTAGGGTTAGGGGTTATGGTTAGGGTTAGGTTTAGGGTAAAGGTTAGGGTTACGGTTAGGGTTAGGCTAAGGTTAAGGGTCAGGGTTAGGGTTAGTGTTAGGGTTAGGGTTAATGTTAGGGTTAGAGTTAGAGTAGGGGTAAGGGTTAGGGTTAGGTTCATGGTGAGGAGTTAGGGTTAGGTTTAGGGTTAGGGTAAGTGTTAGTGTTACTGTTAGAGGTAGGGTAAGGGTAAGTGTAAGGATTAGGGTTAGGGTTTGGGTTAGGGTAAGGATTAGGTTTAGTGTTAGGGTTATTGTTAGGGTAAGGGTAAGGGTTAGTGTTAGGGTTAGGGTAAGGGTAAGGGTTAGTGTTAGGGTTAGGGTTAGGGAAAGGGTAAGGGTTAGGGTTAGAGTTAGGGTTAGGGTTAGGGTTAGAGTTAGGTTTAGGGTTAGGGTAAGGGTTAGGGTGAGGGTTAGGTTGGGTTTAGGGTTAAGGTTAGGGTTAGGTTTAGGGTTAAGTTTAGGGTTAGGTTTAGGGTAAGGGTAAGGGTTAGGGTTAGGGTTAGTGTTAGGGTTAGGGTTAAGGTTAGGGTTAGGGTAAGGGTAAGTGTTAGGGTTAGGGTTAGGGTTAGGGGTTAGGGTTAGGGCTAGTGTAAGCGTAAGGTTTAAGGTTAGGGATAGGGTTAGGGGTTAGGGTTAGGGTTAGTGTTAGTATTAGGGGTTATGATTCGGGTTAGGGTTAGGGTTAGGGTAAAGGTTAGGATTAGGTTAGGGTAAGGGTTAGGGTTAATGAAAAGGTTAGGGTTTTGGTTAGGGTAAGGGTTAGGGTTAGGGTTAGGGGTCAGAATTAGGGTTAGGGTTAGGGTTAGGGTAAGGGTAAGTGTTAGGTTTAGGTTTAGGGTTAGGGTTAGGGTAAGGGTAAGGATTAGGGTTAGGCTTAGTTTTAGGGTTAGGTTTAGGGTTAGGGTTAGGGTAATTGTTAGGGTTAGGGTTAGGGTTAGGGTAACGGTAAGGGTTAGGGTTACGGTTAGGCTTTAAGGTTAGAGTTAGGGTTAGGTTTAGAGTAAGGGTAAGGGTGAGAGTTAGGGTTAGGGTTATGGTTAGGGTTAGGTTTAGGGTTTGGTTAGGGTTAGGGAAAGGATTAGGATTAGGTTTAGGGTTAGGCTTAGGCTTAGGGTTAGGCTAAGGTTTAGGGTTCTGGTTAGGTAAGGGTTAGGGTTAGGGTTAGGGTTAAGGTTAGGCTTAGGTTTAGGGTTAGGCTTAGGGTTAGGGTTAGGGGTTAGGGTTAGGGATAGGGTTAGGGTTAGTGTAAGGGTTAGGGTTAGGATTCGGGTTAGGGTTTGGGTAAGGGTTAGGGTTAGGTTTAGGGCAAGGATAAGTGTTAGGGTTAGGGTTATGATTAGGGTTAGGGTAAGGTTTAGAGTTAGGGAAATCGTAAGGTTTAGGGTAAGGGTTACGGTTAGGATTAGGGTTATGGTAAGGATTAGGGTTAGGGTGAGGGTTAGGGTAAGGGTTAGGGTTAGGTTTAGGGTTAGCATTAAGTTTAGGGTTAGGGTAAGGGTAAGGGTTAGGGTTGGGGTTAGGGTTAGGTAAAGGGTTAGGGATAGGGTTAGGGTTAGCATTAAGGTTAGGGTTAGTGTTAGGGTTAGCATTTTATAGGGTTAGTGTTAGGGTTAGGTTTAGGGTTAAGGTTAGGTTTAGGGTTAGGGTTAGGGTAGGGATAGGGTTAGGCTTAGGGTTAAGGTTAGGGTTAGGGTTAGGATTAGGGTTAGTGTAAGGGTTAGGGTTAGGGTTAGGTTTAGTGTTGGGGTTAAGGTTAGGGTTAGGGTTAGGGTTAGGGTTAGGGTAAGGTTTAGGGTTAGTATTAGGGTTAGGGCTAGGTTTAGGGTTAGGGTTTGGGTAAGGGTAAGGGTTAAGGTTAGGGTTAGGGTTAAGGTGAGGGTTAGGTTTAGGCTTAGGGATAGGTTAAGGATTAGGGTTAGGGTTAGGGTTAGGGTTAGGGTTAGCATTGTATAGGGTTAGGATTAGGATTAGGGTTAGTGTAAGCGTAAGGGTTAAGGTTAGGGTTAGGGTTAGGGTTAAGGTTAGGTTTAGGGTTAGGGTAAGGGTAAGGGTTAGGGTTAGGGTTAGGGTAATGGTTAGGGTTAGGGTTAGGGTTAAAGTTAGGGTTAGGGTTAGGTTAAGGGTAAGGTTTAGGGTAAGGGTTGGGTTAGGGGTTAGGGTTAGCATTGTATATGGTTAGGGTTAGGGTTAGGGTAACGGTAAGGGTTAGGGGTAGGGTTAGTGTAAGCGTAAGGATTAAGGTTAGTGTTAGGATTAAGGTTAGATTTAGGGTTAGATTTAGGGTAAGGGTCAGGGTTAGGGTTAGGGTTAGGGTAAGTGTTAGGGTTAGGGTTAGGGTTAGAGTTCGGGTTAGGGTTAGGTTAAGGGTAAGGGTTAGGGTTAGGGTTAGGGTTAGGGGTTAGGGTTAGGGTTAGTGTTAGGGTAAATGTTAGGGTTACGGTTAGGGTTAGGCTAAGGTTAAGAGTCAGGGTTAGGGTGAGTGTTAGGGTTAGGGTTAAGGTTAGGGTTAGGGTTAGGGTAAGGGTAAGGGTTAGGGTTAGGTTTAGGGTTAGGAGTTAGGGTTAGGTTTAGGGTTAGGCTAAGGGTTAGTGTTACTGTTAGAGGTAGGGGAAGGGTAAGGGTAAGGAGTAGGGTTAGGGTTTGGGTTAGGGTAAGGATTAGGTTTAGTGTTAGGGTTAGTGTTAGGGTAAGGGTAAGGGTTAGCGTTAGGGTTAGGGTAAGGGTAAGGGTTAATGTTAGGGTTAGGGTTTGGGTTAGGGGTTAGGGTTAGCGTTAGGTTTAGGTAAGGGTTAGGTTTATGTTTAGGGTTAGGGTTAGAGTTAGAGTTAGGTTTAGGGTTAGGGTTAGGGAAAGGGTAAGGGTTACAATTAGGGTTAGGGTTAGGGTTAGGGTTAGGGGTTAGGGTTAGGGTTAGGGTTAGGGAAAGGTTTAGGGTTAGGGTTAAGGTTAGGGTAAGGGTTATGGTTATGGTTAGGGTTAGGGTTAGCATTAAGGTTACGGTTAGGGTTAGGATAAGTGTAAGGGTTAGGGTTAATGTTAGGGTTAGGGTTAGGGGTTAGGGTTAGGGTTAAGGTTAGTGTTAGGTTTAGGGTTAGGGTAAGGGTGAGGGTTAGGGTTAGGGTTAGGGTTAGGCTTAGGGGTAGGGTAAGGGTTAGAGTTAGGGTTCGGTTAAGGGTTAGGGTTAGGGGTTAGGTTTAGGGTTAGGGTGAGGGGAAGGGTTAGGGTTAGGGCTCGGTTTAGGGTTAGAGTTAGGGTTAGGGTTAGGTTAAGGGTAAGGGTTAGGGTTAGGGTTAGGCTGAGGGGTTAGGCTTAGGCTTAGGGTTAGGGTAAGGGTAAGTGTTAGGTTTATGTTTAGGGTTAGGGTTAGGGTAAGGGTAAGGATTAGGGTTAGGCTTAGGTTTAGGGTTAGGTTTAGGGTTAGGGTTAGGGTTAGTGTAAGTGTTAGGGTTAGGGTTAGGGTTAGGGTTAGGGTAAGGGTAAGGGTTAGGGTTAGGGGTAGGGTTAGGGGTTAGGGTTACGGTTAGGGTAAGGGTAAGGGTGAGAGTTACGGTTAAGGTTATGGTTAGGGTTAGGTTTAGGGTTAAATTTAGGGTTAGGGAAAGGAATAGGGTTAGGTTTAGGTTTAGGCTTAGGCTTAGGGTAAGGCTAAGGGTTAGGTTTATGGTTAGGGTAAGGGTTAGGGTTAGGGTTAGGATTAAGGTTAGGGTTAGGGTTAGGGTTAGGCTAAGGTTTAGGGTTAGGGTTAGGGGAAGGGTTAGGTTAGGGTTAGGGTTAGAGTTAGGGTTAGGGTTAGGGGAAGGGTAAAGGTAAGGGTTAGAGTTAGGGTTAGGGTTAAGGTAAGGGTTAGGGTTAGGGTTAGTGATTAGGTTTAGATTTAGGGTAAGGGTTAGGGTTAGGGGTTAGGGTTAGGGATAGGGTTAGGGTTAGTGTAAGGGTTAGGGTTAGGATTCGGGTTAGTGTTAGGGTAAGGGTTAGGGTTAGGTTTAGAGGAAGGATAAGTGTTAGGGTTAGGGTTATGATTAGGGATAGGGTAAGGTTTAGGGTTAGTGTTAGGGTTAGGGCTAGGTTTAGGGTTAGGGTTTGGGTAAGGGTAAGAGTTAAGGTTAGGGTTAGGGTTAAGGTGAGGGTTAGGGTTAGGGTTAGGGTTAGGGAAATCGTAAGGTTTAGGGTAAGGGTTAGGGTTAGGATTAGGGTTAGGGTTAGGTTTAGGGTTAGGGTAAGGGTTAGGTTTAGGGTTAGGTTTAGGGTAAGGGTTAGGGTTAGGGGTTAGGGTTAGGGTTAGGGTTAGGGTTAGAGTTAGGTTTAGGGTTAGGGTAAGGATTAGGGTTAGGGTTAGGTTGGGTTTAGGGTTAAGGTTAGGGTTAGGTTTAGGGTTAGGTTTAGGGTTAGGTTTAGGGTAAGGGTAAGGGTTAGGGTTAGGGTTAGTGTTAGGGTTAGGGTTAAGGTTAGGATTAGGGTAAGGGTAAGTGTTAGGGTTAGGGTTAGGGTTAGGGTTAGGGGTTAGGGTTAGGGTTAGTGTAAAGGTAATGTTTAAGGTTAGGGATAAGGTTAGGGGTTAGGGTTAGGGTTAGTGTTACTGTTAGGGGTTATGGTTCTGGTTAGGGTTAGGGTTAGGGTAAAGGTTAGGATTAGGGTTAGGGTAAGGGTTAGGGTTTTGGTTAGGGTAAGGGTTAGGGTTAGGGTTAGGGGTCAGAATTAGGGTTAGGGTTAGGGTTAGGGTAAGGGTTAGGGTTAGGGTTCGGGTAAGTTTTAGGGTTACTGTTAGGGTAAGGGTATTAGTAATGGTTAGAGTTAGGGTTAGGGTTAGGTTTAGGGGTTAGTGTTAGGGTTAGGTTTAGGGTAAGGGTTAGGTATAGGGTAAGGTTAAGTGTTAGGATTAGGGTTAAGGTTAGGGTTATGGTTAGTGTAATGGTAAGGGTTAGGGTTAGGGCTAGGGTTAGGTTTAGGGTTATGGTTAGGTTTAGGGTTAGGGTAAGTGTTAGGGTTAGTGTTAGGGTTAGTTTTGGGATAAGGGTAAGAGTTAGGGTTAGGGTTAGGGTTAGGGTTAGGTTTAGGGTTATGGTTAGGTTTAGGGTTAGGGTAAGGGTTAGGGTTAGGGTTAGGGTTAGAGTTAGGTTTAGGGTTAGGGTAAGGGTTAGGGTGAGGGTTAGGTTGGGTTTAGGGTTAAGGTTAGGGTTAGGTTTAGGGTTAGGTTTAGGGTTAGGTTTAGGGTAAGGGTTAGGGTTAGGGTTAGTGTTAGGGTTAGGGTTAAGGTTAGGGTTAGGGTAAGTGTAAGTGTTAGGGTTAGGGTTAGGGTTAGGGGTTAGGGTTAGGGCTAGTGTAAGCGTAAGGTTTAAGGTTAGGGATAGGGTTAGGGGTTAGGGTTAGGGTTAGTGTTAGTATTAGGGGTTATGATTCGGGTTAGGGTTACGGTTAGGGTAAAGGTTAGGATTAGGTTAGGGTAAGGGTTAGGGTTAATGAAAAGGTTAGGGTTTTGGTTAGGGTAAGGGTTAGGGTTAGGGTTAGGGGTCAGAATTAGGGTTAGGGTTAGGGTTAGGGTAAGGGTAAGTGTTAGGTTTAGGTTTAGGGTTAGGGTTAGGGTAAGGGTAAGGATTAGGGTTAGGCTTAGTTTTAGGGTTAGGTTTAGGGTTAGGGTTAGGGTAATTGTTAGGGTTAGGGTTAGGGTAACGGTAAGGGTTAGGGTTGCGGTTAGGCTTTAAGGTTAGAGTTAGGGTTAGGTTTAGAGTAAGGGTAAGGGTGAGGGTTAGGGTTAGGGTTATGGTTAGGGTTAGGTTTAGGGTTTGGTTAGGGTTAGGGAAAGGATTAGGATTAGGTTTAGAGTTAGGCTTAGGCTTAGGGTTAGGCTAAGGTTTAGGGTTCTGGTTAGGGTAAGGGTTAGGGTTAGGGTTAGGGTTAAGGTTAGGCTTAGGTTTAGGGTTAGGCTTAGGGTTAGGGTTAGGGGTTAGGGTTAGGCATAGGGTTAGGGTTAGTGTAAGGGTTAGCGTTAGGATTCGGGTTAGGGTTTGGGTAAGGGTTAGGGTTAGGTTTAGGGCAAGGATAAGTGTTAGGGTTAGGGTTATGATTAGGGTTAGGGTAAGGTTTAGAGTTAGGGAAATCGTAAGGTTTAGGGTAAGGGTTAGGGTTAGGATTAGGGTTATGGTAATGATTAGGGTTAGGGTGAGGGTTAGGGTAAGGGTTAGGGTTAGGTTTAGGGTTAGCATTAAGTTTAGGGTTAGGGTAAGGGTAAGGGTAAGGGTTAGGGTTGGGGTTAGGGTTAGGTAAAGGGTTAGGGTTAGGGTTAGGGTTAGCATTAAGGTTAGGGTTAGTGTTAGGGTTAGCATTTTATAGGGTTAGTGTTAGGGTTAGGTTTAGGGTTAAGGTTAGGTTTAGGGTTAGTGTTAGGGTAGGGATAGGGTTAGGCTTAGGGTTAAGGTTAGGGTTAGGGTTAGCATTAGGGTTAGTGTAAGGGTTAGGGTTAGGGTTAGGTTTAGTGTTGGGGTTAAGGTTAGGGTTAGGGTTAGGGTTAGGGTTAGGGTAAGGTTTAGGGTTAGTATTAGGGTTAGGGCTAGGTTTAGGGTTAGGGTTTGGGTAAGGGTAAGGGTTAAGGTTAGGGTTAGGGTTAAGGTGAGGGTTAGGTTTAGGCTTAGGGATAGGTTAAGGATTATGGTTAGGGTTAGGGTTAGGGTTAGGGTTAGCATTGTATAGGGTTAGGATTAGGGTTAGGGTTAGTGTAAGCGTAAGGGTTAAGGTTAGGGTTAGGGTTAGGGTTAAGGTTAGGTTTAGGGTTAGGGTAAGGGTAAGGGTTAGGGTTAGGGTTAGGGTAATGGTTAGGGTTAGGGTTAGGGTTAAAGTTAGGGTTAGGGTTAGGTTAAGGGTAAGGTTTAGGGTAAGGGTTGGGTTAGGGGTTAGGGTTAGGGTTAGGGTTAGCATTGTATATGGTTAGGGTTAGGGTTAGGGTAACGGTAAGGGTTAGGGGTAAGGTTAGTGTAAGCGTAAGGATTAAGGTTAGGGTTAGGGTTAGGGTTAGGTTTAGGGTTAGGTTAAGGGTAAGGGTTAGGGTTAGGGTTAGGGTTAGGGGTTAGGGTTAGGGTTAGTGTTAGGGTAAATGTTAGGGTTATGGTTAGGGTTAGGCTAAGGTTAAGAGTCAGGGTTAGGGTGAGTGTTAGGGTTAGGGTTAAGATTAGGGTTAGGGTTAGGGTAAGGGTAAGGGTTAGGGTTAGGTTTAGGGTTAGGAGTTAGGGTTAGGTTTAGGGTTAGGCTAAGGGTTAGTGTTACTGTTAGAGGTAGGGGAAGGGTAAGGGTAAGGAGTAGGGTTAGGGTTTGGGTTAGGGTAAGGATTAGGTTTAGTGTTAGGGTTAGTGTTAGGGTAAGGGTAAGGGTTAGCGTTAGGGTTAGGGTAAGGGTAAGGGTTAATGTTAGGGTTAGGGTTTGGGTTAGGGGTTAGGGTTAGCGTTAGGTTTAGGTAAGGGTTAGGTTTATGTTTAGGGTTAGGGTTAGAGTTAGAGTTAGGTTTAGGGTTAGGGTTAGGGTTAGGGAAAGGGTAAGGGTTAGAATTAGGGTTAGGGTTAGAGTTAGGGTTAGGGGTTAGGGTTAGGGTTAGGGTTAGGGAAAGGTTTAGGGTTAGGGTTAAGTTTAGGGTAAGGGTTATGGTTATGTTTAGGGTTAGGGTTAGCATTAAGGTTACGGTTAGGGTTAGGGTAAGTGTAAGGGTTAGGTTTAATGTTAGGGTTAGGGTTAGGGGTTAGGGTTAGGGTTAAGGTTAGTGTTAGGTTTAGGGTTAGGGTAAGGGTGAGGGTTAGGGTTAGGGTTAGGGTTAGGCTTAGGGGTAGGGTAAGGGTTAGAGTTAGGGTTCGGTTAAGGGTTAGGGTTAGGGGTTAGGGTTAGGGTTAGGGTGAGGGGAAGGGTTAGGGTTAGGGTTCGGTTTAGGGTTAGAGTTAGGGTTAGGGTTAGGTTAAGGGTAAGGGTTAGGGTTAGGGTTAGGGTGAGGGGTTAGGCTTAGGCTTAGGGTTAGGGTAAGGGTAAGTGTTAGGTTTATGTTTAGGGTTAGGGTTAGGGTAAGGGTAAGGATTAGGGTTAGGCTTAGGTTTAGGGTTAGGTTTAGGGTTAGGGTTAGGGTTAGTGTAAGTGTTAGGGTTAGGGTTAGGGTTAGGGTTAGGGTAAGGGTAAGGGTTAGGGTTAGGGGTAGGGTTAGGGGTTAGGGTTACGGTTAGGGTAAGGGTAAGGGTGAGAGTTACGGTTAAGGTTATGGTTAGGGTTAGGTTTAGGGTTAAAGTTAGGGTTAGGGAAAGGATTAGGTTTAGGTTTAGGTTTAGGCTTAGGCTTAGGGTAAGGCTAAGGGTTAGGTTTATGGTTAGGGTAAGGGTTAGGGTTAGGGTTAGGATTAAGGTTAGGGTTAGGGTTAGGGTTAGGCTAAGGTTTAGGGTTAGGGTTAGGGGAAGGGTTAGGTTAGGGTTAGGGTTAGAGTTAGGGTTAGGGTTAGGGTAAGGGTAAAGGTAAGGGTTAGAGTTAGGGTTAGGGTTAAGGTAAGGGTTAGGGTTAGGGTTAGGGATTAGGTTTAGATTTAGGGTAAGGGTTAGGGTTAGGGGTTAGGGTTAGGGATAGGGTTAGGGTTAGTGTAAGGGTTAGGGTTAGGATTCGGGTTAGTGTTAGGGTAAGGGTTAGGGTTAGGTTTAGAGGAAGGATAAGTGTTAGGGTTAGGGTTATGATTAGGGATAGGGTAAGGTTTAGGGTTAGTGTTAGGGTTAGGGCTAGGTTTAGGGTTAGGGTTTGGGTAAGGGTAAGGGTTAAGGTTAGGGTTAGGGTTAAGGTGAGGGTTAGGGTTAGGGTTAGGGTTAGGGAAATCGTAAGGTTTACGGTAAGGGTTAGGGTTAGGATTAGGGTTAGGGTTAGGTTTAGGGTTAGGGTAAGGGTTAGGTTTAGGGTTAGGTTTAGGGTAAGGGTTAGGGTTAGGGGTTAGGGTTAGGGTTAGGGTTAGGGTTAGGGTTAGAGTTAGGTTTAGGGTTAGGGTAAGGATTAGGGTTAGGGTTAGGTTGGGTTTAGGGTTAAGGTTAGGGTTAGGTTTAGGGTTAGGTTTAGGGTTAGGTTTAGGGTAAGGGTAAGGGTTAGGGTTAGGGTTAGTGTTAGGGTTAGGGTTAAGGTTAGGATTAGGGTAAGTGTAAGTGTTAGGGTTAGGGTTAGGGTTAGGGGTTAGGGTTAGGGTTAGTGTAAGGGTAATGTTTAAGGTTAGGGATAAGGTTAGGGGTTAGGGTTAGGGTTAGTGTTACTGTTAGGCGTTATGGTTCTGGTTAGGGTTAGGGTTAGGGTAAAGGTTAGGATTAGGGTTAGGGTAAGGGTTAGGGTTTTGGTTAGGGTAAGGGTTAGGGTTAGGGTTAGGGGTCAGAATTAGGGTTAGTGTTAGGGTTAGGGTAAGGGTTAGGGTTAGGGTTCGGGTAAGTTTTAGGGTTACTGTTAGGGTAAGGGTATTATTAATGGTTAGAGTTAGGGTTAGGGTTAGGTTTAGGGGTTAGTGTTAGGGTTAGGTTTAGGGTAAGTGTTAGGTTTAGGGTAAGGTTAAGTGTTAGGATTAGGGTTAAGGTTAGGGTTATGGTTAGTGTAATGGTAAGGGTTAGGGTTAGGGCTAGGGTTAGGTTTAGGGTTATGGTTAGGTTTAGGGTTTGGGTAAGTGTTAGGGTTAGTGTTAGGGTTAGTTTTGGGATAAGGGTAAGAGTTAGGGTTAGGGTTAGGGTTAGGGTTAGGTTTAGGGTTATGGTTAGGTTTAGGGTTAGGGAAAGGGTTAGGGTTAGGGTGAAATTAGGGTTTTGATTAGGGTAATGCTTAGGTTTAGGGTTAGGGTTTAGAATTAGGGTTACGGTTAGGGTTAGGATAAGGGTTAGGGTTAGGGTTAGGGTTAGGGTAAGGGTTCGGTTTTGGGTTACGGTTAGGGTAAGGGTAATTGTTAGAGTTAGGGTTAGGGTTAGGATTAGGGGTTAGGGTTAGGGTTAGGGTAAGGGTTAGTTTTAGGGTTAGGTTTAGGGTAAGGGTAAGTGTCAGGATTAGGGTTAGGGTTAGGGTTAGGGTTAGTGTAAGGGTAAGGGTTATGGTTAGGGTCAGGTTTAGGGTTAGATTTAGGGTTAGGGTTAGTGTTAGGGTTAGGGTAAGTGTTAGGGTTAGGGTTAGGGTTAGTTTTAGGAAAGGGTAAGGGTTCGGGTTAGGGTTAGTGTTAGGTTTAGGGGTTAGGGTTAGGGTTAGGGTTAGATTCAGGGTTAGGGTTAGGTAAGGGTAAGGGGTTGGTTTAGGGTTAGGGTAAGGGTTAGGTTTAGGTTTAGGGTAAGTGTAAGGGTTAGGGTTCGGGTTAGGGTTAAGTTTAGGGTTAGTATTAAAGTTAATGTTAGGGTTAGGGTAAGGGTAAGGGTTAGCGTTAGGATTAGGTTTAGGTTTGGGGTTAAGGTTAGGGTTAGGGTTGGAGTAGGGGTAAGTGTTAAGGTTAGGGTTAGGGTAAAGGTAAGTGTTATGGTTAGGGTTAGGGTTTGGGTTAGGTTTAGCGTTAGGGTAAGGGTAAGGGTTAGGGTTAGGGTTAGGGTTAGCTTTAGGGTTAGTGTAAGGGTAAGGATTAGGGTTAGGGTTAGGGTTATGTTTAGGGTTAGGGTTAGGGTATGGGTAAGGGTTGGGGTTAGGGTTAGGGTTAGGGTTAAGGTTAGGGTTAGGGTTAGTGTTAGGGTTAGGATTAGGGTTAGGTTTAGGTTTAGGGTTAGAGTTAGGGTAAGGGTAAGGGTTAGGGTTAATGTTAGGATTAGGGTTAGGGTTAAGTTTAGGGTTAGGTTTAGGCTTAGGGAAAGGGTAAGTGTTAGGGTTAGGGTTAGGTTTAGGGTAAGGATTAGGATTAGGGTTTGGGTTAGGGTAAGGGTTAGGTTTAGCGTTAGAGTTAGGGTTAGCATTAAGGTTAGGTTTAGGGTTAGGGTAAAGGTAAGGGTTAGGGTTAGGGTTAGGTTTAGGTTTAGGGTTAGTGTAAGCGTAAGGGTTAAGGTTAGGTTTAAGGTTAGGGTTAAGTTTAGGTTTAGGGTTAGGGTTAGGGTAAGGGTAAGGATAAGGGTTAGGATTAGGGTTAGGGTAAGGCTTAGGGTTAGGGTTAGGGTTAGAGTTAGGGTTAGGGTTCGGTTAAGGGTAGGGGTTAGGGTTAGGGTTAGGGGTAGGGGTAGGGTTATGGTTAGGGTTAGGGTAAAGGTTAGGGTTACGGTTAGGGTTAGGCTAAGGTTAAGGGTCTGGGTTAGGGTTAGTGTTAGTGTTAGGGTTAAGGTTAGTGTTAGGGTTAGGGTAAGGGTTAGGGTTAGGTTTAGGGTTAGGTTAAGGGTTAGTGTTACGGTTAGAGGTAGGGTAAGGGTAAGGGTAAGGATTAGGGTTAGGGTTTGGGTTAGGGTAAGGATTAGGTTTAGTGTTAGGGTTAGTGTTAGGGTAAGGGTAAGGGTTAGCGTTAGGGTTAGGGTAAGGGTAAGGGTTAGTGTTAGGGTTAGGGTTTGGGTTAGGGGTTAGGGTTAGCGTTAGGTTTAGGGTAAGGGTTAGGTTTATTGTTAGGGTTAGGGTTAGGGTTAGAGTTAGGTTTAGGTTTAGGGTTAGGGAAAGGGTAAGGGTTAGGGTTAGGGTTAGGGTTAGGAAAAGGATTAGGGTTAGGGTTAAGGTTAGGGTAAGGGTTATGGTTATGGTTAGTGTTAGGGTTAGCATTAAGGTTATGGTTAGGGTTAGGGTAAGGGTAAGGGTTAGGGTTAGGTGTTAGGGTTAGGGTTAGGGTTAGTGTTAGGTTTAGGATTAGCGTAAGGGTAAGGTTAGGGTTAGGGTTAGGGTTAGGGGTAGGGTAAGGGTTAGAGTTAGGGTTCGGTTAAGGGTTAGGGTTAGGGGTTAGGGTTAGTGTTAGGGTTAGGGTGAGGGGAAGGGTTAGGGTTAGGATTCGGTTTAGGGTTAGAGTTAGGGTTAGAGTTACGGTAAGTGTAAGGGTTAGGGTTAGGGTTAGGGTGAGGGGTTAGGCTTAGGCTTAGGGTTAGGGTAAGGGTAAGTGTTAGATTTAGGTTTAGGGTTAGGGTTAGGGTAAGGTTAAGGATTAGGGTTAGGGTAAAGGTTAGGGTTAGGTTTAGGGTTAGCATTAAGTTTAGGGTTAGGGTAAGGGTAAGGGTAATGGTAAGGGTTAGGGTTAGGGTTAGGGTTAGGTTAAGGATTAGGGTTAGGGTTATGGTTAGCATTAAGGTTAGGGTTAGCGTTAGGGTTAGCATTTTATTGGGTTAGGGTTAGGGTTAGGGTTAGGGTTAGGGTAGGATTAGGGTTAGGTTTAGGGTTAGGGTAGGGTTAGAGTTAGGGTTAGGGTTAGGGTAGGGGTTACGGTTAGGTTTAGGGCAAGGATAAGTGTTAGGGTTAGGGTAATGGTTAGGGTTAGGGTTAGGGTTAGAGTTAGGGTTAGGGTTAGGTTAAGGGTAAGGGTTAGGGTTAGGGTTAGGGTTAGCGGTTAGGGTTAGGGTTAGGGTTAGGGTTGGGTTAAGGATTAGGGTTATGGTTAGGGTTAGGATTAGCATTGTATAGGGTTAGGGTTAGGGTTAGGGTAACGGTAAGGGTTAGGGTTAGGGTTAGTGTAAGCGTAAGTGTTAAGGTTAGGGTTAGGGTTAGGGTTAAGGTTAGGTTTAGGGTTAGGGTTAGGGTTAGGGTTAGGGGTAGGGTTATGTTTAGGGTTAGGGCAAAGGTTAGGGTTACGGTTAGGGTTAGGCTAAGGTTAAGGTCAGGGTTAGGGTTAGTGTTAGGGTTAGGGTTAAGGTTAGTGTTAGGGTTAGGGTAAGGGTAAGGGTTAGGGTTAGGTTTAGGGTTAAGAGTTAGGGTTAGATTTAGGGTTAGGGTAAGGGTTAGTGTTACGGTTAGAGGTAGGGTAAGGGTAAGGATTAGGGTTAGGGTTTGGGTTAGGGTAAGGATTAGGTTTAGTGTTAGGGTTAGTGTTAGGATAAGGATAAGGGTTAGCGTTAGGGTTAGGGTAAGGGTAAGGGTTAGTGTTAGGGTTAGGGTTTGGGTTAGGGGTTAGGGTTAGCGTTAGGTTTAGGGTAAGGGTTAGGTTTATTGTGAGGGTTAGGGTTAGGGTTAGAGTTAGAGTTAGGTTTAGGTTTAGGGAAAGGGTAAGGGTTAGGGTTAGGGTTAGGGTTAGGGAAAGGATTAGGGTTAGGGTTAAGGTTAGGGTAAGGGTTATGGTTATGGTTAGTGTTAGGGTTAGCATTAAGGTTACGGTTAGGGTAAGGGTAAGGGTTAGGGTTAGGGTTAGGGTTAGGGTTAGGGTTAGGTGTTAGGGTTAGGGTTAGGGTTAGGGTTAGGGTTAGGTGTTAGGGTTAGGGTTAGGGTTAGTGTTAGGTTTAGGATTAGGGTAAGGGTAAGGTTAGGGTTAGGGTTAGGCTTAGGGGTAGGGTAAGGGTTAGAGTTAGGGTTCGGTTAAGGGTTAGGGTTAGGGGTTAGGGTTAGGGTTAGGGTTAGGGTGAGGGGAAGGGTTAGGGTTAGGGTTCGGTTTAGGGTTAGAGTTAGGTTTAGAGTTACGGTAAGTGTAAGGGTTAGGGTTAGGGTTAGGGTGAGGGGTTAGGCTTAGGATTAGGGTTAGGGTAAGGGTAAGTGTTAGATTTAGGTTTAGGGTTAGGGTTAGGGTAAGGGTAAGGATTAGGGTTAGGCTTAGGTTTAGGGTTAGGTTTAGGGTTAGGGTTAGGGTTAGGGTAAGTGTTAGGGTTAGGGTTAGGGTTAGGGTAACGGTAAGGGTTAGGGTTACAGTTAGGCTTTAAGGTTAGAGTTAGGGTTAGGTTTAGAGTAAGGGTAAGGGTGAGAGTTAGGGTTAGGGTTATGGTTAGGGTTAGGTTTAGGGTTAAGGTTAGGGTTAGGGAAAGGATTAGGGTTAGGTTTAGGGTTAGGCTTAGGCTTAGGGTTAGCCTAAGGGTTAGGGTTAAGGTTAGGGTAAGGGTTAGGTTTAGGGTTAGGGTTAAGGTTAGGGTTAGGGTTAGGGTTAGGCTAAGGGTTAGGGTTAGGGTTAGGGGAAGAGTTAGGTTAGGGTTAGGGTTAGAGTTAGGGTTAGGGTTAGGGTAAGGGTAAAGGTAAGGGTTAGAGTTAGGGTTAGGGTTAAGGTAAGGGTTAGGGTTAGGTTTAGGGATTTGGGTTAGATTTAGGGTAAGGGTTAGGGTTAGGGGTTAGGGTTAGGGATAGGTTAAGGGTTAGTGTGAGGGTTAGGGTTAGGATTCGGGTTAGGGTTAGGGTAAGGGTTAGGGTTAGGTTTAGGGCAATGATAAGTGTTAGGGTTAGGGTTAGGGTTAGGGAAAGGTTTAGGGATAGTGTTAGGGTTAGGGCTAGGTTTAGGGTAAGGGTTTGGGTAAGGGTAAGGGTTAAGGTTAGGGTTAGGTTTGAGGTGAGGGTTAGGGTTAGGGTTAGGGAAATCGTAAGGTTAAGGGTAAGGGTTAGGGTTAGGATTAGGGTTAGGGTAAGGATTAGGGTTAGGGTGAGGGTTAGGGTAAGGGTTAGGGTTAGGTTTAGGGTTAGCATTAAGTTTAGGGTTAGGGTAAGGGTAATGGTAAGGGTTAGAGTTAGGGTTAGGGTTAGGTTAAGGATTAGGGTTAGGGTTAGGGTTAGCATTAAGGTTAGGGTTAGGGTTAGGGTTAGCATTTTATAGGGTTAGGGTTAGGTTTAGGGTTAGGGTTAGGGTTAGGGTAGGGTTAGGGTTAGGGTTAGGGTTAGGGTAGGGTTAGAGTTAGGGTTAGGGTTAGGGTAGGGGTTACGGTTAGGTTTAGGGCAAGGATAAGTGTTAGGGTTAGGGTAATGGTTAGGGTTAGGGTTAGGGTTAGAGTTAGGGTTAGGGTTAGGTTAAGGGTAAGGGTTAGGGTTAGGGTTAGTGTTAGCGGTTAGGGTTAGGGTTAGGGTTAGGGTTAGGTTAAGGATTAGGGTTATGGTTAGGGTTAGGGTTAGCATTGTATAGGGTTAGGGTTAGGGTTAGGGTAACGGTAAGGGTTAGGGTTAGGGTTAATGTAAGCGTAAGGGTTAAGGTTAGGGTTAGGGTTAGGGTTAAAGTTAGGTTTAGGGTTAGGGTTAGGGTAAGGGTCAGGGTTAGGGTTAGGGTTAGGGTAAGTGTTAGGGTTTGGGTTAGGGTTAGAGTTAGGGTTAGGGTTAGGTTAAGGGTAAGGGTTAGGGTTAGGGTTAGGGTTAGGGGTTAGGGTTAGGGTTAGGGTTAGGGTAAATGTTAGGGTTACGGTTAGGGTTAGGCTAAGGTTAAGGGTCAGGGTTAGGGTTAGTGTTAGTGTTAGGGTTAAGGTTAGGGTTAGGGTTAGGGTAAGGGTAAGGGTTAGGGTTAGGTTTAGGGTTAGGTGTTAGGGTTAGGTTTAGGGTTAGGTTAAGGGTTAGTGTTACTGTTAGAGGTAGGGGAAGGGTAAGGGTAAGGAGTAGGGTTAGGGTTTGGGTTAGGGTAAGGATTAGGTTTAGTGTTAGGGTTAGTGTTAGGGTAAGGGTAAGGGTTAGCGTTATGGTTAGGGTAAGGGTAAGGGTTAGTGTTAGGGTTAGGGTTTGGGTTAGGGGTTAGGGTTAGCGTTAGGTTTAGGTAACGGTTAGGTTTATTGTTAGGGTTAGGTTTAGGGTTAGAGTTAGGGTCAGGGTTAGGGTTAGGAAAAGGATTAGAGTTAGGGTTAGGGTTAGGGTTAGGGTTAGGGTTAGGGGAAGGGTTAGGTTAGGTTTAGGGTTAGAGTTAGTGTTAGGGTTAGGGTAAGGGTAAAGATAAGGGTTAGAGTTAGGGTTAGGGTTAAGGTAAGGGTTAGGATTAGGGTTAGGGATTACGGTTAGATTTAGGGTAAGGGTTAGGGTTAGGGGTTAGGGTTACGGATAGGGTTAGGGTTAGTGTAAGGGTTAGGGTTAGGATTCGGGTTAGGGTTAGGGTAAGGGTTAGGGTTAGGTTTAGGGGAAGGATAAGTGTTAGGGTTAGGGTTATGGTTAGGGATAGGGTAAGGTTTAGGGTTAGTGTTAGGGTTAGGGCTAGGTTTAGGGTTAGGGTTTGGGTAAGGGTAAGGGTTTAGGTTAGGTTTAGGGTTAAGGTGAGGGTTAGGGTTAGGGTTAGGGTTAGGGAAATCGTAAGGTTTAGGGTAAGGGTTAGGGTTAGGTTTAGGGTTAGGGTAAGGATTAGGGTTAGAGTGAGGGTTAGGGTAAGGGTTAGGGTTAGGTTTAGGGTTAGCATTAAGTTTAGGGTTAGGGTAAGGGTAAGGGTAAGGGTTAGAATTAGGGTTAGGGTTAGGTTAAGGATTAGGGTTAGTGTTAGAGTTAGCATTACGGTTAGGGTTAGGGTTAGGGTTAGGGTTTCGGGAGGTTTAGGGTTAGGATTAGTATGAGGGTAAGGGTTAGGGTTAGGGTTATAGTAAGTGTAACGGTTAGGGTTAATGTTAGTTTTAGGGTTTAGAGTTAGGGTTCAGGTAAGGGTAAGGGTAAGGGTAAGGGTTAGGGTTAGGGTTAGGGTACGGGTTAGGGTTAGGGTTAGGTTTAGTGTTAGGGGTTAGAGTAGGGTTAAGGTTAGGTTGAGGGGAAGGGTTAGTTTTAGGGTTAGGGTTAGAGTTAGCTTTAGGGTTAGGGTAAGGGTAAGGGTTAGTGTTAGTGTTAGGGTTAGGGTTACGGGTAGGGTTTGGGAAAAGGTAAGGGTTAGGGTTACGGTTAGGGTTAGGTTTAGGTTAAGGATTCGGGTTAGGGTTTCTGTTAGGGTAAGGGTTAGTGTTAGGGTTAGGGTTAGGGTTAGGATTAGGTTTAGGGTTAGGGTTAGGGTAAGGGTAAGGGTTAGGGTTAGGGTTACAGTTAGGTTTAGGGTTAGTGTTAGGGTAAGGGTAAGGGTTAGGGTTAGGGTTAGGATTAGGGAAGGGTTAGGTTTAGGGTTAGGTTTAGGGTAAGGGTTAGGGTTAGGGGTTAGGGTTAGGATTAGGGTTAGGGTTAGAGTTAGGTTTAGGGTTAGGGTAAGGGTTAGGGTTAGGGTTAGGTTGGGTTTAGGGTTAAGGTTAGGGTTAGGTTTAGGGTTAGGTTTAGGGTTAGGTTTAGGGTAAGGTTAAGGGTAAGGGTTAGGGTTAGGGTTAGTGTTAGGGTTAGGGTTAAGGTTAGGGTTAGGGTAAGGGTAAGTGTTAGGGTTGGGGTTAGGGTTAGGGGTTAGGGTTACGGTTAGTGTAAAGGTAAGGTTTAGGGTTAGGGATAGGGTTAGGGGTTAGGGTTAGGGTTAGTGTTAGTGTTAGGGGTTATGGTTCGGGTTAGAGTTCGGGTTAGGGTAAAGGTAGGATTAGGGTTAGGGTTAGGGTTAGGGTTAATGAAAAGTTTAGGGTTTTGGTTAGGGTAAGGGTTAGGGTTAGGGTTAGGGGTTAGAATTAGGGTTAGGGTTAGGGTTAGGGTAAGGGTTAGGGTTAGGGTTAGGGTTAGGGTAAGGGTTAGGGTTACTGTTAGGGTAAGGGTAAGGGTAATGGTTAGAGTTAGGGTTAGGGTTAGATTTAGGGGTTAGGGTTAGGGTTAGGTTTAGGGTAAGGGTGAGGTTTAGGGAAAGGTTAAGTGTTAGGATTAGGGTTAAGGTTAGGTTTAGGGTTAGTCTAATGGTAAGGGTTAGGGTTAGGGTTAGGGTTAGGTTTAGGGTTATGGTTAGGTTTAGGGTTAGGGTAAGTGTTAGGGTTAGGGTTAGGGTTAGTTTTGGGATAAGGGTAAGAGTTCGGGTTAGGGTTAGGGTTAGGGGTTAGGGTTAGGGTTAGGTTTAGGTTTAGGGTTAGGGTTATGTAAGGGTAAGGGTTAGTTTTAGGGTTAGGGTAAGGTTTAGGTTTAGGGTTAGTGTAAGTGTAGGTGTTAGGTTTCGGTTTATGGTTAAGTTTAGGGTTAGTATTAAGGTTAGGGTTACGGTTAGGGTAAGGGTAAGGGTTAGGTTTAGGGTTAGGTTTAGGGTTGGGGTTAAGGTGAGGGTTAGGGTTTGGGTAAGGGTAAGGGTTAGGGTTAGGGTTTGGGTAAGGGTAAGTGTTAGGGTTAGGGTTAGGGTTTGGGTTATGTTTAGGGTTAGGGTTAGGGTTAGGTTTAGTTTTAGGGTAAGGGTAAGGATTAGGGTTAGGTTTAGGGTTAGGGTTAGGGTAAGGGTAAGGTTTAGGGTTAGGGTTAGGGTTAGGGTTAAGGTTATGGTTAGGGTTAGGGTTAGGATTAGGGTTAGTATTAGGGTTAGGATTAGGTTTAGGGTTAGAGTTAGGTTAAGGGTAAGGGTAAGGGTTAAGGTTAGGATTAGGTTTATGGTTAAGGTTAGGGTTAGGTGTAGGGTTAGGGAAAGGGTAAGGGTTAGGGTTAGGGTTAGGGTTAGGGTAAGGATTAGGGTTGGGGTTTGGGTTACGGTAAGGGTTCGGTTTAGGGTTAGACTTAGGGTTAGCATTAAGGTTAGGTTTAGGGTTAGGGTAAAGGTAAGGGTTAGGGTTAGGGTTAGGGTTATGTTTACGGTTAGGGTAAGTGTAAGGGTTAAGGTCAGGGTTAGGGTTAGGGTTAAGTTTAGGTTTAGGGTTAGGGTTAGGGTAAGGGTAAACGTTAGGGTTAGGGTTAGGGTAAGGGTTAGGGTTAGGGTTAGGGTTAGAGTTAGGGTTAGGGTTAGCGTTAGGGTAAGGTTTTGGGATACAGTTAGGGTTAGGCCAAGGTTAAGGGTAAGGGTTAGTGTTAGTGTTAGGGTTAGGGTTAAGGTTAGGGTTAGGGTTAGGGTAAGGATTAGGTTTAGGGTTAGGGTTAGGGTTAACATTAAGATTAGGGTTAGGTTTAGGGTTAGCGTTCGGGTTAGGGGTTAGGGTTAGGTTTATTGTTAGGGTAAGGTTAAGGGTTAGCCTTAGGGTTAGGGTATGGGTAAGGGTTAGCGTTAGGGTTAGGGTTTGAGTTAGGGGTTAGGGTTAGTGTTAAGTTTAGGGTAAGGGTTAGGTTTATGGTTAGGGTTAGGGTTAGGGTTAGAGTTAGGTTAGTGTTAGGGTTTCGGAAAGGATTAGGGTTAGGGTTAAGGTTAGGGTAAGGGCTATGGTTATGGTTAGGGTTAGGGTTACCAGTAAGGTTATGATTAGGTTGAGGGTAAGGGTTAGGGTTAGTGGTTAGGGTTAGGGTTAGTGTTAGGTTTAGGGTTAGGGTAAGGATGAGGGTTAGGCTTAGGGTTAGGGTTAGGATTAGACTTAGGGGTAGGGTACGGGTTAGAGTTAGGGTTATGGTAAGGGTTAGGGTTAGGGTTAGGTTTAGGGCTAGGGTTAGGGTAAGGGTAAGGGTTAGGGTTGGGTTAGGATTAGGGTTAGGGTTAGGGTTAGGCTTAGGGGTAGGGTAAGGGTTAGAGTTAGGGTTAGGGTAAGGGTTAGGGTTAGGGTTAGGTTTAGGGTTAGGGTTAGGGTAAGGGTAAGGGTTAGGGTTAGGGTTAGGGTTAGGTTTTGGTTTAGGGTTAGGTTTAGGGTAAGGGTAAGGGTTAGGGTTAGGGTTAGTGTTAGGGTTAGGGTAAATGTTAGGATTAGGGTTAGGGTAAGGGTTAGGGTAAAGGTTAGGGTTTTCATTAGAGTAAAGTTTAGGCTTAGGGTTAGGGGTTAGAATTAGGGTTAGGGTTACTGTTAGGATAAGGGTTAGGGTTAGGGTAAGGGTTAGGGTTAGGTTTAGGGTTAGGTTTAGTGTTAGGGTTAATGTTAGGGTTAGGGTTAGAGTAAGCGTAAGGTTAAGGGTTAGGGTTTGGGTTAGGGTTAGGGGTTAGGGTTAGAGTTATTGTTAGGGTTAGGGTTAGGGTAAGTGTAAGATTTAGGGTTAGGGTTAGGGTTAGGGTGAGGGAAAGTGTAAGGGTTAGTTTAGGGTTAGGTTTAGGGTTAGGATTAGGGTAAGGGTAAGGGTTAGGGTTAGGGTTATAGTAAGGGTAAGGATTAGGGTTAATGTTAGTGTTAGGCTTATGGTTAGAGTTATGGTTAGGGTAAGGGTAAGGGTTAGGGTTAGTGTTAGAGATTTCTTTAGAGTTAGGGTTAGGATTAGGTTTAGGGTTAGGGTTAGGGAAAGCGTAAGTGTTAGGTTTAGGGTTAGGGTTAGGGTTAGGTTTAGGTTTAGGGTTAGGGTGAGGGTAAGGGTTAGGGTTAGGGTTAGGGTTAGCATTAAGGTTAGGGTTAGAGTTATGGTAAGGGTAAGGGTTAGGGTTAGGTAAGGGTTAGGGTAAGGGTAAGGGTTAGGGTTATGGTTAGGGTTAGGTTTAGGGTTAGGGTTAGGGTAAGTGTAATGGTTAGGGTTAGGGTTAGTGTTAGGGTTAGGGTTAAGGTTAGGGTTAGGGTTAGGGGAAGGGTTAGGATTAGCGTTTGTTAGGGTTAGCATTAAGGTTAGGTTTAGGGTTAGGGTAACGGTAAGCGTTACAGTTAGGGTTAGGGTTAGGTTTAGGTTTAGGGTAAGGGTTAGGGTAAGGGTAAGGGTTAGGGTTAGGGTTAGGGTAAGGGTTAGGGTTAGGGTTAGGGTTAGAGTTAGGGTTAGGGTTAGGTTAAGGGTAAGGGTTAGGTTTAGGGTTAGGGTTAGGGGTTAGGGTTAGGGTTAGGGTTAGGGTAAGTGTAAGGGTTAGGGTTAGGGTTAGGGTTAGAGTTAGGGTTAGGGTTAGCGTTAGGGTAAGGTTTTGGGATACAGTTAGGGTTAGGCCAAGGTTAAGGGTAAGGGTTAGTGTTAGTGTTAGGGTTAGGGTTAAGGTTAGGGTTAGGGTTAGGGTAAGGATTAGGTTTAGGGTTAGGGTTAGGGTTAACATTAAGATTAGGGTTAGGTTTAGGGTTAGCGTTCGGGTTAGGGGTTAGGGTTAGGTTTATTGTTAGGGTAAGGTTAAGGGTTAGCCTTAGGGTTAGGGTATGGGTAAGGGTTAGCGTTAGGGTTAGGGTTTGAGTTAGGGGTTAGGGTTAGTGTTAAGTTTAGGGTAAGGGTTAGGTTTATGGTTAGGGTTAGGGTTAGGGTTAGAGTTAGGTTAGTGTTAGGGTTTCGGAAAGGATTAGGGTTAGGGTTAAGGTTAGGGTAAGGGCTATGGTTATGGTTAGGGTTAGGGTTACCAGTAAGGTTATGATTAGGTTGAGGGTAAGGGTTAGGGTTAGTGGTTAGGGTTAGGGTTAGTGTTAGGTTTAGGGTTAGGGTAAGGATGAGGGTTAGGCTTAGGGTTAGGGTTAGGATTAGACTTAGGGGTAGGGTACGGGTTAGAGTTAGGGTTATGGTAAGGGTTAGGGTTAGGGTTAGGTTTAGGGCTAGGGTTAGGGTAAGGGTAAGGGTTAGGGTTGGGTTAGGATTAGGGTTAGGGTTAGGGTTAGGCTTAGGGGTAGGGTAAGGGTTAGAGTTAGGGTTAGGGTAAGGGTTAGGGTTAGGGTTAGGTTTAGGGTTAGGGTTAGGGTAAGGGTAAGGGTTAGGGTTAGGGTTAGGGTTAGGTTTTGGTTTAGGGTTAGGTTTAGGGTAAGGGTAAGGGTTAGGGTTAGGGTTAGTGTTAGGGTTAGGGTAAATGTTAGGATTAGGGTTAGGGTAAGGGTTAGGGTAAAGGTTAGGGTTTTCATTAGAGTAAAGTTTAGGCTTAGGGTTAGGGGTTAGAATTAGGGTTAGGGTTACTGTTAGGATAAGGGTTAGGGTTAGGGTAAGGGTTAGGGTTAGGTTTAGGGTTAGGTTTAGTGTTAGGGTTAATGTTAGGGTTAGGGTTAGAGTAAGCGTAAGGTTAAGGGTTAGGGTTTGGGTTAGGGTTAGGGGTTAGGGTTAGAGTTATTGTTAGGGTTAGGGTTAGGGTAAGTGTAAGATTTAGGGTTAGGGTTAGGGTTAGGGTGAGGGAAAGTGTAAGGGTTAGTTTAGGGTTAGGTTTAGGGTTAGGATTAGGGTAAGGGTAAGGGTTAGGGTTAGGGTTATAGTAAGGGTAAGGATTAGGGTTAATGTTAGTGTTAGGCTTATGGTTAGAGTTATGGTTAGGGTAAGGGTAAGGGTTAGGGTTAGTGTTAGAGATTTCTTTAGAGTTAGGGTTAGGATTAGGTTTAGGGTTAGGGTTAGGGAAAGCGTAAGTGTTAGGTTTAGGGTTAGGGTTAGGGTTAGGTTTAGGTTTAGGGTTAGGGTGAGGGTAAGGGTTAGGGTTAGGGTTAGGGTTAGCATTAAGGTTAGGGTTAGAGTTATGGTAAGGGTAAGGGTTAGGGTTAGGTAAGGGTTAGGGTAAGGGTAAGGGTTAGGGTTATGGTTAGGGTTAGGTTTAGGGTTAGGGTTAGGGTAAGTGTAATGGTTAGGGTTAGGGTTAGTGTTAGGGTTAGGGTTAAGGTTAGGGTTAGGGTTAGGGGAAGGGTTAGGATTAGCGTTAGTTAGGGTTAGCATTAAGGTTAGGTTTAGGGTTAGGGTAACGGTAAGCGTTACAGTTAGGGTTAGGGTTAGGTTTAGGTTTAGGGTAAGGGTTAGGGTAAGGGTAAGGGTTAGGGTTAGGGCTAGGGTAAGGGTTAGGGTTAGGGTTAGGGTTAGAGTTAGGGTTAGGGTTAGGTTAAGGGTAAGGGTTAGGTTTAGGGTTAGGGTTAGGGGTTAGGGTTAGGGTTAGGGTTAGGGTAAGGGTAAGGGTTAGGGTTAGGGTTAGGGTAAGGGTTAGGGTTAGGGTTAGGGTTAGAGTTAGGGTTAGGGTTAGGTTCAGGGAAAGGGTTAGAGTTAGGGTTAGGGTTAGGGTAAAGGTTAGGGTTACGGTTAGGGGTAGGCTAAGGTTAAGGGTCAGGGTTAGGGTTAGTGTTAGGGTTAAGGTTAAGGTTAGGGTTAGGGTGAGGGTAATGGTAAGGGTTAGGGTTAGGTTTAGGGTTAGGAGCTATGATTAGGTTTAGGGTTAGGGTAAGGGTTAGTGTTACTGTTAGAGGTAGGGTAAGGGTAAGGGTAAGGATTAGGGTTAGGGTTTGGGTTAGGGTAATGATTAGGTTTAATGTTAGGGTTAGTGTTAGGGTTAGCGTAAGGGTTAGTGTTAGGGTTAGGGTTTTGGTTAGGGGTTAGGGTTAGCGTTAGGTTTAGGGTAAGGGTTAGGTTTATGGTTAGGGTTAGGGTTAGGGTTAGAGTTAGGGTTAGGGTTAGGGTTAGGGAAAGGGTAAGGGTTAGGGTTAGGGTTAGGGTTAGGGAAAGGATTAGGGTTTGGGTTAAGTTTAGGGTAAGGGTTATTGTTAGGGTTAGGGTTAGGGTTAGCATTAAGGTTGCGGTTAGGGTTAGGGTAAGGGTAAGGGTTAGGGTTAGGGGTTAGGGTTAGGGTTAGGGTTAGTGTTAGGTTTAGGGTTAGGGTAAGGGTAAGGGTTAGGTTTAGTGTTAGGATTACTGTTAGGCTTAGGGGTAGGGTAAGGGTTAGAGTTAGGGTTCTGTTAAGGGTTAGGGTTAGGGGTTAGGGTTAGAGTTAGGGTTAGGTGTTAGAATTAGGGTTAGGGTTAGGGTTAGGGTAAGGGTTAGGGTTGGGTTAGGGTAAGGGTTAGGGTTACGGTTAGGGTAAGGGTAAATGTAATGTTTAGAGTTAGGGTTACGGTTAGGGTTAGGGGTTAGGGTTAGGGTGAGGGTTAGAGTTAGGGTTAGGGGTTAGAATTAGGGTTAGGATTAGGGTTAGGGTTAGGGTTAGGGTTAGTGTAAGGGTATGGGTTAGGGTTAGGGTTAGGTTTAGGGTTATGTTTAGTGTAAGGGTAAGGATTA
The DNA here is from genome assembly GCA_024803745.1 of Megascapheus bottae. Classification (NCBI taxonomy): domain Eukaryota; kingdom Metazoa; phylum Chordata; class Mammalia; order Rodentia; family Geomyidae; genus Megascapheus; species Megascapheus bottae. Next base: position 370,525 of record JANJXV010000638.1, on the reverse strand, counting down.
GAGTTAGGGTTAGGTTTAGGGTTATGGTTAGGGTTAGGGTTAGTGTTAGGGGTTATGGTTCGGGTTAGGGTTCGGGTTAGGGTAAAGGTAGGATTAGGGTTAGGGTAAGGGTTAGGGTTAATGAAAAGGTTAGGGTTTTGGTTAGGGTAAGGGTTAGGGTTAGGGGTTAGAATTAGGGTTAGGGTTAGGGTTAGGGTAAGGGTTAGGGTTACTGTTAGGGTAAGGGTAAGGGTAATGGTTAGAGTTAGGGTTAGGGTTAGGTTTAGGGGTTAGGGTTAGGGTTAGGTTTAGGGTAAGGGTTAGGTTTAGGGTAAGGTTAAGTGTTAGGATTAGGGTTAAGGTTAGGTTTAGGGTTAGTGTAATGGTAAGGGTTAGGGTTAGGGTTAGGGTTAGGGTTAGGGTTATGCTTAGGTTTAGGCTTAGGGTAAGTGTTAGGGTTAGGGTTAGGGTTAGTTTTGGGATAAGGGTAAGAGTTCGGGTTAGGGTTAGGGTTAGGTTTAGGGGTTAGGGTTAGGGTTAGGTTTAGGTTTAGGGTTAGGTTTAGGTAAGGGTAAGGGTTAGTTTTAGGGTTAGGGTAAGGTTTAGGTTTAGGGTTAGTGTAAGTGTAAGGGTTAGGGTTCGGTTTATGGTTAAGTTTAATGTTAGTATTAAGGTTAGGGTTACGGTTTGGGTAAGGGTAAGGGTTAGGGTTAGGGTTAGGTTTAGGGTTGGGGTTAAGGTTAGGGTTAGGTTTTGGGTAAGGGTAAGGGTTAGGGTTAGGGTTAGGGTAAGGGTAAGTGTTAGGGTTAGGGTTAGGGTTTGGGTTATGTTTAGGGTTAGGGTTAGGGTTAGGATTAGTTTTAGGGTAAAGGTAAGGATTAGGGTTAGGGTTAGGGTTAGGTTTAGGGTTAGGGTTAGGGTAAGGGAAAGGGTTAGGAATAGGGTTAGGGTTAGGGTTAAGGTTATGGTTACGGTTTGGGTTAGGGTTAGGGTTAGTATTAGGGTTAGGTTTAGGTTTAGGGTTAGAGTTAGGTTAAGGGTAAGGGTAAGGGTTAAGGTTAGGATTAGGTTAATGGTTAAGGTTAGGGTTAGGTGTAGGGTTAGGGAAAGGGTAAGGGTTAGTGTTAGGGTTAGGGTTAGGGTAAGGATTAGGGTTAGGGTTTGGGTTAGGGTAAGGGTTAGGTTTAGGGTTAGACTTAGGGTTAGCATTAAGGTTAGGTTTAGGGTTAGGGTAAAGGTAAAGGTTAGGGTTAGGGTTAGGGTTAGTTTTACGCTTAGGGTAAGCGTAAGGGTAAAGGTTAGGGTTAGGGTTAGGGCTAAGTTTAGGTTTAGGGTTAGGGTTAGGGTGAGGGTAAACGTTAGGGTTAGGGTTAGGGTAAGGGTTAGGATTAGGGTTAGGGTTAGAGTTAGGGTTAGGGTTAGGGTTAGGGTAAGGTTTTGGGATACAGTTAGGGTTAGGCAAAGGTTAAGGGTAAGGGTTAGTGTTAGTGTTAGGGTTAGGGTTAGGGTTAAGGTTAGGGTTAGGGTTAGGGTAAGGGTAAGGGTTAGGGTTAGGTTTAGGTTTAGGAGTTAGGGTTAGATTTAGGGTTAGGGTAAGGGTTAGTGTTACTGTTAGAGTTAGGGTAAGTGTAAGGATTAGGGTTAGGGTTTGGGTTAGGGTAAGGATTAGGTTTAGGGTTAGGGTTAGGGTTAACATTAAGATTAGGGTTAGGGTTACAGTAAGGGTAAGGGTTAGGTTTAGGGTTAGCGTTAGGGTTAGGGGTTAGGGTTAGGTTTAGTGTTAGGGTAAGGGTAACGGTTAGCCTTAGGGTTAGGGTAAGGGTAAGGGTTAGCGTTAGGGTTAGGGTTTGAGTTAGGGGTTAGGGTTAGTGTTAGGGTTAGGGTAAGGGCTAGCTTTATGGTTAGGGTTAGGGTTAGGTTTAGAGTTAGGGTTAGTGTTAGGGTTACGGAAAGGATTAGGGTTAGGGTTAAGGTTAGGGTAAGGGCTATGGTTATGTTTAGGGTTAGGGTTACCATTAAGGTTATGGTTAGGGTTAGGGTAAGGGTTAGGGTTAGGGGTTAGGGTTAAGTTTAGTGTTAGGTTTAGGGTTAGGGTAAGGATGAGGGTTAGGGTTAGGGTTAGGGTTAGGATTAGACTTAGGGGTAGGGTACGGGTTAGAGTTAGGGTTATGGTAAGGGTTGGGGTTAGGGTTAGGTATAGGGCTAGGGTTAGGGTAAGGGTAAGGGTTAGGGTTAGGGTTAGGATTAGGGTTAGGGTTAGGGTTAGGTTTAGGGGTTAGGGTTAGGGTTAGGTTTAGGGTAAGGGTTAGGTTTAGGGTAAGGTTAAGTGTTAGGATTAGGGTTAAGGTTAGGTTTAGGGTTAGTGTAATGGTAAGGGTTAGGGTTAGGGTTAGGGTTAGGGTTATGCTTAGGTTTAGGCTTAGGGTAAGTGTTAGGGTTAGGGTTAGGGTTAGTTTTGGGATAAGGGTAAGAGTTCGGGTTAGGGTTAGGGTTAGGTTTAGGGGTTAGGGTTAGGGTTAGGTTTAGGTTTAGGGTTAGGTTTAGGTAAGGTTAAGGGTTAGTTTTAGGGTTAGGGTAAGGTTTAGGTTTAGGGTTAGTGTAAGTGTAAGGGTTAGGGTTCGGTTTATGGTTAAGTTTAATGTTAGTATTAAGGTTAGGGTTACGGTTTGGGTAAGGGTAAGGGTTAGGGTTAGGGTTAGGTTTAGGGTTGGGGTTAAGGTTAGGGTTAGGGTTTGGGTAAGGGTAAGGGTTAGGGTTAGGGTTAGGGTAAGGGTAAGTGTTAGGGTTAGGGTTAGGTTTTGGGTTATGTTTAGGGTTAGGGTTAGGGTTAGGATTAGTTTTAGGGTAAAGGTAAGGATTAGGGTTAGGGTTAGGGTTAGGTTTAGGGTTAGGGTTAGGGTAAGGGAAAGGGTTAGGAATAGGGTTAGGGTTAGGGTTAAGGTTATGGTTACGGTTTGGGTTAGGGTTAGGGTTAGTATTAGGGTTAGGTTTAGGTTTAGGGTTAGAGTTAGGTTAAGGGTAAGGGTAAGGGTTAAGGTTAGGATTAGGTTAATGGTTAAGGTTAGGGTTAGGTGTAGGGTTAGGGAAAGGGTAAGGGTTAGTGTTAGGGTTAGGGTTAGGGTAAGGATTAGGGTTAGGGTTTGGGTTAGGGTAAGGGTTAGGTTTAGGGTTAGACTTAGGGTTAGCATTAAGGTTAGGTTTAGGGTTAGGGTAAAGGTAAAGGTTAGGGTTAGGGTTAGGGTTAGTTTTATGCTTAGGGTAAGCGTAAGGGTAAAGGTTAGGGTTAGGGTTAGGGCTAAGTTTAGGTTTAGGGTTAGGGTTAGGGTGAGGGTAAACGTTAGGGTTAGGGTTAGGGTAAGGGTTAGGGTTAGGGTTAGGGTTAGAGTTAGGGTTAGGGTTAGGGTTAGGGTAAGGTTTTGGGATACAGTTAGGGTTAGGCAAAGGTTAAGGGTAAGGGTTAGTGTTAGTGTTAGGGTTAGGGTTAGGGTTAAGGTTAGGGTTAGGGTTAGGGTAAGGGTAAGGATTAGGGTTAGGTTTAGGTTTAGGAGTTAGGGTTAGATTTAGGGTTAGGGTAAGGGTTAGTGTTACTGTTAGAGTTAGGGTAAGTGTAAGGATTAGGGTTAGGGTTTGGGTTAGGGTAAGGATTAGGTTTAGGGTTAGGGTTAGGGTTAACATTAAGATTAGGGTTAGGGTTACAGTAAGGGTAAGGGTTAGGTTTAGGGTTAGCGTTAGGGTTAGGGGTTAGGGTTAGGTTTAGTGTTAGGGTAAGGGTAACGGTTAGCCTTAGGGTTAGGGTAAGGGTAAGGGTTAGCGTTAGGGTTAGGGTTTGAGTTAGGGGTTAGGGTTAGTGTTAGGGTTAGGGTAAGGGCTAGCTTTATGGTTAGGGTTAGGGTTAGGGTTAGAGTTAGGGTTAGTGTTAGGGTTACGGAAAGGATTAGGGTTAGGGTTAAGGTTAGGGTAAGGGCTATGGTTATTTTTAGGGTTAGGGTTACCATTAAGGTTATGGTTAGGGTTAGGGTAAGGGTTAGGGTTAGGGGTTAGGGTTAAGTTTAGAGTTAGGTTTAGGGTTAGGGTAAGGATGAGGGTTAGGGTTAGGGTTAGGGTTAGGATTAGACTTAGGGGTAGGGTACGGGTTAGAGTTAGGGTTATGGTAAGGGTTGGGGTTAGGGTTAGGTATAGGGCTAGGGTTAGGGTAAGGGTAAGGGTTAGGGTTAGGGTTAGGATTAGGGTTAGGGTTAGGGTTAGGCTTAGGGGTAGGTAAGGGTTAGAGTTAGGGTTAGGGTAAGGGTTAGGGTTAGGGTTAGGTTTAGGGTTAGGGTTAGGGTAAGGGTAAGGGTTAGGGTTAGGGTTAGGGTTAGGTTTTGGTTTAGGGTTAGGTTTAGGGTAAGGGTAAGGGTTAGGGTTAGGGTTAGGGTTAGTGTTAGGATTAGGGTAAATGTTAGGATTAGTTTTATGGTAAGGGTTAGGGTAAAGGTTAGGGTTTTCATTAGGGTAAAGGTTAGGCTCAGGGTTAGGGGTTAGAATTAGGGTTAGGGTTACTGTTAGGATAAGGGTTAGGGTTAGGGTAAGGGTTAGGGTTAGGTTTAGGGTTAGGTTTAGTGTTAGGGTTAATGTTATGGTTAGGGTTAGAGTAAGCGTAAGGTTAAGGGTTAGGGTTTGGGTTAGGGTTAGGGGTTAGGGTTAGGGTTATTGTTAGGGTTAGGGTTAGGGTAAGTGTAAGGTTTAGGGTTAGGGTTAGGGTTAGGGTGAGGGAAAGGGTAAGGGTTAGTTTAGGGTTAGGTTTAGGGTTAGGATTAGGGTAAGGGTAAGGGTTAGGGTTAGGGTTATAGTAAGGGTAAGGATTAGGGTTAATGTTAGTGTTAGGCTTATGGTTAGAGTTATGGTTAGGATAAGGGTAAGGGTTAGGGTTAGTGTTAGAGTTTTCTTTAGAGTTAGGGTTAGGATTAGGTTTAGGGTTAGGGTTAGGGAAAGCGTAAGTGTTAGGTTTAGGGTTAGGGTTAGGGTTAGGTTTAGGTTTAGGGTTAGGGTGAGGGTAAGGGTTAGGGTTAGGGTTAGGGTTAGCATTAAGGTTAGGGTTAGGGTTATGGTAAGGGTAAGGGTTAGGGTTAGGTAAGGGTTAGGGTAAGGGTAAGGGTTAGGGTTATGGTTAGGGTTAGGTTAAGGTTAGGGTTAGGGTAAGGGTAATGGTTAGGGTTAGGGTTAGTGTTAGGGTTAGGGTTAAGGTTAGGGTTAGGGTTAGGGGAAGGGTTAGGATTAGCGTTAGTTAGGGTTAGCATTAAGGTTAGGTTTAGGGTTAGGGTAACGGTAAGCGTTACAGTTAGGGTTAGGGTTAGGTTTAGGTTTAGGGTAAGGGTTAGGGTAAGGGTAAGGGTTAGGGTTAGGGTTAGGGTAAGGGTTAGGGTTAGGGTTAGGGTTAGAGTTAGGGTTAGGGTTAGGTTAAGGGTAAGGGTTAGGTTTAGGGTTAGGGTTAGAGGTTAGGGTTAGGGTAAGGGTAAGGGTTAGGGTTAGGGTTAGGGTAAGGGTTAGGGTTAGGGTTAGGGTTAGAGTTATTGTTAGGGTTAGGTTCAGGGAAAGGGTTAGAGTTAGGGTTAGGGTTAGGGTAAAGGTTAGGGTTACGGTTAGGGGTAGGCTAAGGTTAAGGGTCAGGGTTAGGGTTAGTGTTAGGGTTAAGGTTAAGGTTAGGGTTAGGGTGAGGGTAAGGGTAAGGGTTAGGGTTAGGTTTAGGGTTAGGAGCTATGATTAGGTTTAGGGTTAGGGTAAGGGTTAGGGTAAGGGTTAGTGTTACTGTTAGAGGTAGGGTAAGGGTAAGGGTAAGGATTAGGGTTAGGGTTTGGGTTAGGGTAATGATTAGGTTTAATGTTAGGGTTAGTGTTAGGGTTAGCGTAAGGGTTAGTGTTAGGGTTAGGGTTTTGGTTAGGGGTTAGGGTTAGCGTTAGGTTTAGGGTAAGGGTTAGGTTTATGGTTAGGGTTAGGGTTAGGGTTAGAGTTAGGGTTAGGGTTAGGGTTAGGGAAAGGGTAAGGGTTAGGGTTAGGGTTAGGGTTAGGGAAAGGATTAGGGTTTGGGTTAAGTTTAGGGTAAGGGTTATTGTTAGGGTTAGGGTTAGGGTTAGCATTAAGGTTGCGGTTAGGGTTAGGGTAAGGGTAAGGGTTAGGGTTAGGGGTTAGGGTTAGGGTTAGGGTTAGTGTTAGGTTTAGGGTTAGGGTAAGGGTAAGGGTTAGGTTTAGTGTTAGGATTACTGTTAGGCTTAGGGGTAGGGTAAGGGTTAGAGTTAGGGTTCTGTTAAGGGTTAGGGTTAGGGGTTAGGGTTAGAGTTAGGGTTAGGTGTTAGAATTAGGGTTAGGGTTAGGGTTAGGGTAAGGGTTAGGGTTGGGTTAGGGTAAGGGTTAGGGTTACGGTTAGGGTAAGGGTAAATGTAATGTTTAGAGTTAGGGTTATGGTTAGGGTTAGGGGTTAGGGTTAGGGTGAGGGTTAGAGTTAGGGTTAGGGGTTAGAATTAGGGTTAGGATTAGGGTTAGGGTTAGGGTTAGGGTTAGTGTAAGGGTATGGGTTAGGGTTAGGGTTAGGTTTAGGGTTATGTTTAGTGTAAGGGTAAGGATTAGGGTTAGGTTTAGGTTTAGGGTTATGGTTAGGGTTAGGGTTAGTGTTAGGGGTTATGGTTCGGGTTAGGGTTCGGGTTAGGGTAAAGGTAGGATTAGGGTTAGGGTAAGGGTTAGGGTTAATGAAAAGGTTAGGGTTTTGGTTAGGGTTTTGGTTAGGGTTAGGGGTTAGAATTAGGGTTAGGGTTAGGGTAAGGGTTAGGGTTACTGTTAGGGTAAGGGTAAGGGTAATGGTTAGAGTTAGGGTTAGGGTTAGGTTTAGGGGTTAGGGTTAGGGTTAGGTTTAGGGTAAGGGTTAGGTTTAGGGTAAGGTTAAGTGTTAGGATTAGGGTTAAGGTTAGGTTTAGGGTTAGTGTAATGGTAAGGGTTAGGGTTAGGGTTAGGGTTAGGGTTATGCTTAGGGTAAGTGTTAGGGTTAGGGTTAGGGTTAGTTTTGGGATAAGGGTAAGAGTTCGGGTTAGGGTTAGGGTTAGGTTTAGGGGTTAGGGTTAGGGTTAGGTTTAGGTATAGGGTTAGGTTTAGGTAAAGGTAAGGGTTAGTTTTAGGGTTAGGGTAAGGTTTAGGGTTAGTGTAAGTGTAAGGGTTAGGGTTCGGTTTATGGTTAAGTTTAGGGTTAGTATTAAGGTTAGGGTTACGGTTTGGGTAAGGGTAAGGGTTAGGGTTAGGGTTAGGTTTAGGGTTGGGGTTAAGGTTAGGGTTAGGGTTTGGGTAAGGGTAAGGGTTAGGGTTAGGTTTAGGGTAAGGGTAAGTGTTAGGGTTAGGGTTAGGGTTTGGGTTATGTTTAGGGTTAGGGTTAGGGTTAGGATTAGTTTTAGGGTAAGGGTAAGGATTAGGGTTAGGGTTAGGGTTAGGGTTAGGTTTAGGGTTAGGGTTAGGGTAAGGGTAAGGGTTAGGGATAGGGTTAGGGTTAGGGTTAAGGTTATGGTTACAGTTAGGGTTAGGGTTAGGGTTAGTATTAGGGTTAGGTTTAGGTTTAGGGTTAGAGTTAGGTTAAGGGTAAGGGTAAGGGTTAAGGTTAGGATTAGGTTTATGGTTAAGGTTAGGGTTAGGTGTAGGGTTAGGGAAAGGGTTAGGGTTAGGGTTAGGGTTAGGGTTAGGGTTAGGGTAAGGATTAGGGTTAGGGTTTGGGTTAGGGTAAGGGTTAGGTTTAGGGTTAGACTTAGGGTTAGCATTAAGGTTAGGTTTAGGGTTAGGGTAAAGGTAAGGGTTAGGGTTAGGGTTAGGGTTAGTTTTACGCTTAGGGTAAGAGTAAGGGTAAAGGTTAGGGTTAGGTTTAGGGTTAAGTTTAGGTTTAGGGTTAGGGTTAGGGTAAGGGTAAACGTTAGGGTTAAGGTTAGGTAAGGGTTAGGGTTAGGGTTAGGGTTAGAGTTAGGGTTAGGGTTAGGGTTAGGGTAAGGTTTTGGGATACAGTTAGGGTTAGGCAAAGGTTAAGGGTAAGGGTTAGTGTTAGTGTTAGGGTTAGGGTTAAGGTTAGGGTTAGGGTTAGGGTAAGGGTAAGGGTTAGGGTTAGGTTTAGGTTTAGGAGTTAGGGTTAGATTTAGGGTTAGGGTAAGGGTTAGTGTTACTGTTAGAGTTAGGGTAAGTGTAAGGATTAGGGTTAGGGTTTGGGTTAGGGTAAGGATTAGGTTTAGGGTTAGGGTTAGGGTTAACATTAAGATTAGGGTTAGGGTTACAGTAAGGGTAAGGTTTAGGTTTAGGGTTAGCGTTAGGGTTAGGGGTTAGGGTTAGGTTTAGTGTTAGGGTAAGGGTAACGGTTAGCCTTAGGGTTAGGGTAAGGGTAAGGGTTAGCGTTAGGGTTAGGGTTTGAGTTAGGGGTTAGGGTTAGTGTTAGGGTTAGGGTAAGGGTTAGCTTTATGGTTAGGGTTAGGGTTAGGGTTAGAGTTAGGGTTAGTGTTAGGGTTACGGAAAGGATTAGGGTTAGGGTTAAGGTTAGGGTAAGGGCTATGGTTATGGTTAGGGTTAGGGTTACCATTAAGGTTATGGTTAGGGTTAGGGTAAGGGTTAGGGTTAGGGGTTAGGGTTAAGTTTAGTGTTAGGTTTAGGGTTAGGGTAAGGATGAGGGTTAGGGTTAGGGTTAGGGTTAGGATTAGACTTAGGGGTAGGGTACGGGTTAGAGTTAGGGTTATGGTAAGGGTTAGGGTTAGGGTTAGGTTTAGGGCTAGGGTTAGGGTAAGGGTAAGGGTTAGGGTTAGGGTTAGGATTAGGGTTAGGGTTAGGGTTAGGCTTAGGGGTAGGGTAAGGGTTAGAGTTAGGGTTAGGGTAAGGGTTAGGGTTAGGGTTAGGTTTAGGGTTAGGTTTAGGGTAAGGGTAAGGGTTAGGGTTAGGGTTAGGGTTAGGTTTTGGTTTAGGGTTAGGTTTAGGGTAAGGGTAAGGGTTAGGGTTAGGGTTAGTGTTAGGGTTAGGGTAAATGTTAGGATTAGTGTTATGGTAAGGGTTAGGGTAAAGGTTAGGGTTTTCATTAGGGTAAAGGTTAGGCTCAGGGTTAGGGGTTAGAATTAGGGTTAGGGTTACTGTTAGGATAAGAGTTAGGATTAGGGTAAGTGTTAGGGTTAGGTTTAGGGTTAGGTTTAGTGTTAGGGTTAATGTTAGGGTTAGGGTTAGAGTAAGCGTAAGGTTAAGGTTTAGGGTTAGGGTTAGGGTTAGGGTGAGGGAAAGGGTAAGGGTTAGTTTAGGGTTAGGTTTAGGGTTAGGATTAGGGTAAGGGTAAGGGTTAGAGTTAGGGTTATAGTAAGGGTAAGGATTAGGGTTAATGTTAGTGTTAGGCTTATGGTTAGAGTTATGGTTAGGGTAAGGGTAAGGGTTAGGGTTAGTGTTAGAGTTTTCTTTAGAGTTAGGGTTAGGATTAGGTTTAGGGTTAGGGTTAGGGAAAGCGTAAGTGTTAGGTTTAGGGTTAGGGTTAGGTTTAGGTTTAGGTTTAGGGTTAGGGTGAGGGTAAGGGTTAGGGTTAGGGTTAGGGTTAGCATTAAGGTTAGGGTTAGGGTTATGGTAAGGGTAAGGGTTAGGGTTAGGTAAGGGTTAGGGTAAGGGTAAGGGTTAGGGTTATGGTTAGGGTTAGGTTTAGGGTTAGGGTTAGGGTAAGGGTAATGGTTAGGGTTAGGGTTAGTGTTAGGGTTAGGGTTAAGGTTAGGGTTAGGGTTAGGGGAAGGGTTAGGTTTAGCGTTAGTTAGGGTTAGCATTAAGGTTAGGTTTAGGGTTAGGGTAACGGTAAGGGTTACAGTTAGGGTTAGGGTTAGGTTTAGGTTTAGGGTAAGGGTTAGGGTAAGGGTAAGGGTTAGGGTTAGGGTTAGGGTAAGGGTTAGGGTTAGGGTTAGGGTTAGAGTTAGGGTTAGGGTTAGGTTAAGGGTAAGGGTTAGGTTTAGGGTTAGGGTTAGGGGTTAGGGTTAGGGTTAGGGTTAGGGTAAGGGTAAGGGTTAGGGTTAGGGTTAGGGTTAGGGTAAGGGTTAGGGTTAGGGTTAGGGTTAGAGTTAGGGTTAGGGTTAGGTTCAGGGAAAGGGTTAGAGTTAGGGTTAGGGTTAGGGTAAAGGTTAGGGTTACGGTTAGGGGTAGGCTAAGATTAAGGGTCAGGGTTAGGGTTAGTGTTAGGGTTAAGGTTAAGGTTAGGTTTAGCGTGAGGGTAAGGGTAAGGGTTAGGGTTAGGTTTAGGGTTAGGAGTTATGGTTAGGTTTAGGGTTAGGGTAAGGGTTAATGTTACTGTTAGAGGTAGGGTAAGGGTATGGGTAAGGATTAGGGTTAGGGTTTGGGTTAGGGTAATGATTATGTTTAATGTTAGGGTTAGTGTTAGGGTTAGCGTAAGGGTTAGTGTTAGGGTTAGGGTTTTGGTTAGGGGTTAGGGTTAGCGTTAGGTTTAGGGTAAGGGTTAGGTTTATGGTTAGGGTTAGGGGAAGGGTTAGAGTTAGGGTTAGGGTTAGGGTTAGGGTAAGGGTTAGGGTTAGGGTTAGGGTTAGGGAGAGGATTAGGTTTTGGGTTAAGTTTAGGGTAAGGGTTATGGTTAGGGTTAGGGTTAGGGTTAGCATTAAGGTTGCGGTTAGGGTTAGGGTAAGGGTAAGGGTTAGGGGTAGGGGTTAGGGTTAGGGTTAGGGTTAGTGTTAGGTTTAGGTTTAGGGTAAGGGTAAGGGTTAGGTTTAGTGTTAGGATTACTGTTAGGCTTAGGGGTAGGGTAAGGGTTAGAGTTAGGGTTCTGTTAAGGGTTAGGGTTAGGGGTTAGGGTTAGAGTTAGGGTTAGGTGTTAGAATTAGGGTTAGGGTTAGGGTAAGGGTTAGGGTTGTTTTAGGGTAAGGGTTAGGGTTACGGTTAGGGTAAGGGTAAATGTAATGTTTAGAGTTAGGGTTAGGGTTAGGGTTAGGGGTTAGGGTTAGGGTGAGGGTTAGGGTTAGGGTTAGGGGTTAGAATTAGGGTTAGGATTAGGGTTAGGGTTAGGGTTAGGGTTAGTGTAAGGGTATGGGTTAGGGGTAGGGTTAGGTTTAGGGTTATGGTTAGTGTAAGGGTAAGGGTTAGGGTTAGGGTTAGGTTTAGGGTTATGGTTAGGGTTAGGGTTAGGGTAAGTGTTAGGTTTAGGGTTAGGGTTAGTTAGGGTTAGGGTTAGGGTTAGGGTTAGGGTTAGGGTTAGGGTTAGGGTTAGTGTATGGGTAAGTGTTAGAGTTAGGTTAGGTTTAGGGTTTTGGTTAGGGTTAGTGTTAGTTTTAGGATAAGGTTAAGGGTTCAGGTTAGGGTTAGGGTTAGGTTTAGGGGTTAGGGTTAGGGTTAGGTTTAGGTTTAGGGTTAGGGTTAGGTAAGGGTAAGGGTTAGGTTTAGGGTTAGGGTAAGGGTTAGGTTTAGGGTTAGTGTAAGTGTAAGGGTTAGGGTTCGGTTTATGGTTAAGTTTAGGGTTAGTATTAAGGTTAGGGTTACGGTTAGGGTAAGGGTACGGGTTAGGGTTAGGGTTAGGTTTAGGGTTGTGATTAAGGTTAGGGTTAGGGTTGGGGTAAGTTTAAGGATTAGGGTTAGGGTTAGGGTAAGGGTAAGTGTTAGGGTTAGGGTTTGGGTTATGTTTAGGGTTAGGGTAAGGATAAGGGTTAGGATTAGGGTTAGGGTTAGGATTAAGGTTAGGGTTAGGTTTAGGGTAAGGATAAGGGTTAGGGTTAGGTAAGGGTTAGGGTAAGGGTAAGGGTTAGGGTTATGGTTAGGGTTAGGTTTAGGGTTAGGGTTAGGGTAAGGGTAAGGGTTAGGGTTAGGGTTAGGGTTAGGGTTAGTGTTAGGGTTAGGGTTAAGTTTAGGGTTAGGGTTAGGGTAAGGGTAACTATTAGGATTAGGGTTAGGGTTAGAGGTTAGGGTTACGGTTGGGGTTAGGGTTAGGGTAAGGGTAAGGTTTAGGGTTAGGGATTGGGTTAGCGGTTAGGGTTAGGGTTAGGGTTAGTGTTAGGGATTAGGGTTAGGGTTAGGGTTCGGGTTAGGGTAAGGGTTAGGATTAGGGTTAGGGTAAGGGTTAGGGTTAGGGTAAAGGTTAGGGTTTTGGTTAGGGTAAGGGTTAGGGTTAGGGTTAGGGTTTAGAATTAGGGTTAGGATTAGGGTTAGGGTTAGGGTTACGGTTAGGTTCAGGGTTAGGGTTAGGTAAGGGTAAGGGTTCGGTTTAGGGTTAGGGTAAGGGTTAGGTTTAGGGTTAGGGTAAGTGTAAGGGTTAGGGTTCAGGTTAGGGTTAAGTTTAGGGTTCGTATTAAGGTTAGGGTTAGGGTTAGGGTAAGGGTAAGTGTTAGGCTTAGGGTTAGGTTTAGGGTTGGGGTTAAGGTTAGGGTTAGGGTGGGGTAAGGGTAAGGGTTAGGGTTAGGGTTAGGGTAAAGGTAAGTGTTATGGTTAGGGTTAGGGATTGGGTTAGGTTTAGGGTTAGGGTAAGGGTAAGGGTTAGGGTTAGGGTTAGGGTTAGGGTTAGGGTTAGGGTTTCGAATTAGGGTTAGGGTTAGGGTTAGGTCCAGGGTTAGGGTTAGGTAAGGGTAAGGGTTCGGTTTAGGGTTAGGTTTAGGTTTAGGGTAAGTGTAAGGGTTAGGGTTCGGGTTAGGATTAAGTTTAGGGTTAGTATTAAGGTTAGGGTTAGGGTTAGGGTAAGGGTTAGTCTTAGGTTTAGGTTTAGGGTGGGGGTTAAGCTTAGGGTTAGGGTTGGGGTAAGGGTAAGTGTTAGGGTTAGGGTTAGGGTTAGGTTTAGGTTTAGGTTTAGAGTTAGGGTAAGGTTAAGGGTTAGGGTTAAGTTTAGGATTAGGGTTAGGGTTATGTTTAGGGTTAGGTTTAGGGTTAGGGAAAGGGTAAGTGTTAGGGTTAGTGTTAGGGTTAAGGTAAGTATTAGGGTTAGGGTTTGGGTTAGGGTAAGGTTAGGTTTAGCGTTAGAGTTAGGGTGAGCATTAAGGTAAGGTTTAGGGTTAGGGTAACCGTAAGGGTTAGGGTTAGGGTTAGGGTTAGGTTTAGGTTTAGGGTTAGTGTAAGCGTAAGGGTTAAGGTTAGTGTTAGGGTTAGGGTTAAGGTTAGGTTTAGGGTTAGGGTTAGATAAGGGTAAGGGTTAGGGTTAGGATTAGGGTAAGGGGTAGGATTAGGGTTAGGGGTAGAGTTAGGGTTAGGGTTAGGGTTAAGGTTAGGTTTAGGGTAAAGGTTAGGGTTACGGTTAGGGTTAGGTTTAGGGTTTGGAGTTAGGGTTAGCTTTAGGGTTAGGGTAAAGGTTAGTGTTACTGTTAGAGGTAGGGTAAGGGTAAGGGTAAGGAATAGGGTTAGGGTTTGGGTTAGGGTAAGGATTAGGTTTAGTGTTAGGGTTAGTGTTAGGGTAAGGGTAAGGGTTATGGTTAGTGTTACGGTTAGCATTAAGGTTACGGTTAGGGTTAGGGTAAGGGTAAGGGTTAGGGTTAGGGTTAGGGTTAGGGTTAGGGGTTAGGGTTTGGGTTAGGGTTAGTGTTAGGTTTAGGATTAGGGTAAGGGTAAGTGTTAGGGTTAGGGTTAGGGTTAGGCTTAGGGGTAGGGTAAGAGTTAGCGTTAGGGTTCGGTTAAGGGTTAGGGTTAGGCATTAGTGTTAGGGTTAGGGTTAGGGTGAGGGGAAGGGTTAGGGTTAGGGTTCGGTTTAGGGTTAGAGTTAGGGTTAATGTTAGGGTAAGGGTAAGGGTTAGGGTTAGGGTTAGGGTGAGGGGTTAGGCTTAGCCTTAGGGTTAGGGTACGGGTAAGTGTTAGGTTTAGGTTTAGGGTTAGGGTTATGTTAAGGGTAAGGATTAGGGTTAGGCTTAGGTTTAGGGTTAGGTTTAGGGTTAGGGTTAGGGTAAGTGTTAGGGTTAGGGTTAGGGTTAGGTTTAGTGTAACGGTAAGGGTTAGGGTTAGAGTTAGGCTTTAAGGTTAGAGTTAGGGTTAGGTTTAGAGTAAGGGTAAGGGTGAGAGTTAGGGTTAGGGTTATGGTTAGGGTTAGGTTTAGGGTTAAGGTTAGGGTTAGGGAAAGGATTAGGGTTAGGTTTAGGGTTAGGCTTAGGCTTAGGGTTAGGCTAAGGGTTAGGGTTATGGTTAGGGTAAGGGTTAGGGTTAGGGTTAGGGTTAAGGTTAGGGTTAGGGTTAGGGTTAGGCTAAGGGTTAGGTTTAGGGTTAGGGGAAGGGTTAGGTTAGGGTTAGGGTTAGAGTTAGGGTTAGGGTTAGGGTAAGGGTAAAGGTAAGGGTTAGAGTTAGGGTTAGGGTTAAGGTAAGGGTTAGGGTTAGGTTTAGGGATTAGGGTTAGATTTAGGGTAAGGGTTAGGGTTGGGGGTTAGGGTTAGGGATAGGGTTAGGGTTAGTGTAAGGGTTAGGGTTAGGATTCGGGTTAGTGTTAGGGTAAGGGTTAGGGTTAGATTTAGAGGAAGGATAAGTGTTAGGGTTAGGGTTATGATTAGGGATAGGGTAAGGTTTAGGGTTAGTGTTAGGGTTAGGGCTAGGTTTAGGGTTAGGGTTTGGGTAAGGGTAAGGGTTAAGGTTAGGGTTAGGGTTAAGATGAGGGTTAGGGTTAGGGTTAGGGTTAGGGAAATCGTAAGATTTAGGGTAAGGGTTAGGGTTAGGATTAGGGTTAGGGTTAGGTTTAGGGTTAGGGTAAGGGTTAGGTTTAGGGTTAGGTTTAGGGTAAGGGTTAGGGTTAGGGGTTAGGGTTAGGGTTAGGGTTAGGGTTAGAGTTAGGTTTAGGGTTAGGGTAAGGATTAGGGTTAGGGTTAGGTTGGGTTTAGGGTTAAGGTTAGGGTTAGGTTTAGGGTTAGGTTTAGGGTTAGGTTTAGGGTAAGGGTAAGGGTTAGGGTTAGGGTTAGTGTTAGGGTTAGGGTTAAGGTTAGGATTAGGGTAAAGGTAAGTGTTAGGGTTAGGGTTAGGGTTAGGTGTTAGGGTTAGGGTTAGTGTAAGGGTAATGTTTAAGGTTAGGGATAAGGTTAGGGGTTAGGGTTAGGGTTAGTGTTACTGTTAGGGGTTATGGTTCTGGTTAGGGTTAGGGTTAGGGTAAAATTTAGGATTAGGGTTAGGGTAAGGGTTAGGGTTTTGGTTAGGGTAAGGGTTAGGGTTAGGTTTAGGGTTAGCATTAAGTTTACGGTTAGGGAAAGGGTAAGGGTAAGGGTTAGGGTTAGGGTTAGGTTAAGGTTTAGGGTTAGGGTTAGGGTTAGCATTAAGGTTAGGGTTAGTGTTAGGGTTAGCATTTTATAGGGTTAGGGTTAGGTTTAGGGTTAGGGTAGGGTTAGGGTTAGGGTAGGGTTAGGGTTAGGGTTAGGGTTAGGGTAGGGGTTACGGTTAGGTTTAGGGCAAGGATAAGTGTTAGGGTTAGGGTTATGGTTAGGGTTAGGGTAAGGTTTAGGGTTAGTATTAGGGTTAGGGCTAGGTTTAGGGTTAGGGTTTGGGTAAGGGTAAGTGTTAAGGTTAGGATTAGGCTTAAGGTGAGGGTTAGGGTTAGGGTTAGGGTTAGGTTAAGGATTAGGGTTAGGGTTAGGGTTAGGGTTAGCATTGTATAGGGTTAGGGTTAGGGTTAGGGTTAGTGTAAGCGTAAGGGTTAAGGTTAGGGTTAGGGTTAGGGTTAAGGTTAGGTTTAGGGTTAGGGTTAGGGTAAGGGTAAGGGTTAGGGTTAGGGTTAGGGTAATGGTTAGGGTTAGGGTTAGGGTTAGAGTTAGGGTTAGGGTTAGGTTAAGTGTAAGGTTTAGGGTTAGGATTAGGGTTAGGGGTTAGGGTTAGGGTTAGGGTTAGGTTAAGGATTAGGGTTAGGGTTAGGGTTAGGGTTAGCATTGTATAGGGTTAGGGTTAGGGTTAGGTTAACGGTAAGGGTTAGGGTTAGGGTTAGTGTAAGCGTAAGGGTTAAGGTTAGGTTTAGGGTTAGGGTTAAGGTTAGGTTTAGGGTTAGGGTTAGGGTAAGGGTCAGGGTTAGGGTTAGGGTTAGGGTAAGTGTTAGGGTTAGGCTTAGGGTTAGAGTTAGGGTTAGGGTTAGGTTAAGGGTAAGGATTAGGGTTAGGGTTAGGGTTAGGGGTTAGGGTTAGCGTTAGGGTTAGGGTAAGGTTTAGGGATACGGTTAGGGTTAGGCAAAGGTTAAGGGTAAGGGTTAGTGTTAGGGTTAGGGTTCAGGTTAGGGTTAGGTTTAGGGTAAGGGTAAGGGTTAGAGTTAGGTTTAGGGTTAGGAGTTAGTGTTAGATTAAGGGTTAGGGTAAGGGTTAGGGTTAGGGTAATGGTAAGAATTAGGGTTTGGTTTAGTGTTAGATTTAGGGTTAAGGTTAGGGTTAGGTTTAGGGTAAGGGTAAGGGTTAGAGTTAGGTTTAGGGTTAGGAGTTAGGGTTAGATTAAGGGTTAGGGTAAGGGTTAGTGTTACTGTTAGAGTTAGGGGAAGGGTAAGGGTAAGGATTAGGGTTAGAGTTTGGGTTAGGGTAAGGATTAGGTTTAGGTTTAGGGTTAGGGTTAACGTTAAGATTAGGGTTAGGGTTACAGCAAGGGTAAGGATTAGCGTTAGGGTTAGGGTTAGGGTTAGGGGTTAGGGTTAGGGTTAGGTTTAGCGTTAGGTTTAGGTTTAGTGTTAGGGTAAGGGTAAGGATTAGCCTTAGGGTTAGGGTAAGAGTAAGGGTTAGCGTTAGGGTTAGAGTTTGGGTTAGGGGTTAGGGTTAGCGTTAGGGTTATGGAAAGGTTTAGGGTTAGGGTTAGGGTTAGGGAAAGGATTAGGGTTAGGGTTAAGGTTAGGGTAAGGGTTATGGTTATGGTTAGGGTTAGGGTTAGCCTTAAGGTTACTGTTAGGGTTAGGGTAAGTGTTAGGGTTAGGGGTTAGGGTTAGGTTTAGTGTTAGGTTTAGGGTTAGGGTAAGGATGAGGGTTAGGTTTAGGGTTAGGGTTAGGGTTAGACTTAGGGGTAGGGTAAGGGTTAGAGTTAGGGTTAGGGTAAGTGTTAGGGTAAGGTTTAGGTTTAGGGCTAGGGTTAGGGTAATTGCAAGGGTTAGGGTTAGGGTTAGGGTTAGGGTTAGGCTTAGGGAAGGGTAAGGGTTAGATTTAGGGTTAGAGTAAAGGTTAGGGTTAGGGTTAGGTTTAGGGTTAGGGTTAGGGTTAGGGTTAGAGTTAGGTTTACTGTTAGTTTTAGGGTAAGGGTAAGGGTTATGTTTAGGGTTAGTGTTAGGGTGAGGGTTAAGGTTAGGGTTAGGGTTAGGGTAAGGGTAAGTGTTAGTGTTAGGGTTAGGATTAGGGGTTAGGGTTAGGGTTAGGGTAAGGGTTAGGGTAAAGGTTAGGGTTTTGGTTTGGGAAAGGGTTAGGGTTAGGGTTAGGGGTTAGAATTAGGGTTAGTGTTACTTTTAGGGTAAGGGTTAGGGTTAGGCTTAGGGTAAGGGTTATGGTTCGGGCAGGTTTAGGGTTAGGGTTAATGTTAGGGTTAGGGTTAGAGTAAGTGAAAGGGTAAGGGTTTATGTTTGGGTTAGGGTTAGGTGTTAGGGTTAGGGTTAGTGTTAAGGTTAGGGTTAGGGTAAAGGTCACGGTTAGTGTTAGGGTAAGTGTAAGGTTTAGTGTTAGGGTTAGGGTTAGGGTAATGGAAAGGGTAAGGGTTAGTTTAGGGTTACGTTTAGGGTTAGGATTAGGGTAAGGGTAAGGGTTAGGGTTAGGCATATAGCAAGGGTAAGGATTAGGGTTAATGTTAGTGTTAGGGTTAAGGTTAGAGTTAGGGTTAGGGTAAGGGTAAGGGTTAGGGTTAGTGTTAGAGTTTTCTTTAGAATTAGGGTTATGATTAATTTTAGGGTTAGGGTTAGGGAAAGCGTAAGTGTTAGGGTTAGGGTTAGGGTTAGGGTTAGGTTTAGGTTTAGGGTTAGGGTAAGGGTAAGGGTTAGGGATAGGGTTAGGGTTAGGGGTTAGGGTTAGGGTTAGGGTTAGGGTAAGGGTTAGGGTTATGGTTAGGGTTAGGTTTAGGGTTAGGGTTAGGGTAAAGGTAAGGGTTAGGGTTAGGTTTAGTGTTAGGGTTAGGATTCAGTTTAGGGTTAGGGTTAGGGTAAGGGCAAGTGTTAGGGTTAGGGTTAGGGTTAGAGGTTAGGGTTAGGGTTAGGGTAAGGGTAAGGTTTAGGGTTAGGGATAGTGTTAGGGGTTAGGGTTAGGGTTATGGTTGGGGTTAGGGGTTAGGGTTCGGGTTAGGGTTAGGGTTAGGGTAAGGGTTAGGTTTAGAGTTAGGGTAAGGGCTAGGTTACGGTAAAGGTTAGGGTTTTGGTTAGGGTAAGGGTTATGTTTAGGGTTTGGGTTTAGTATTAGAGTTAGAGTTAGGGTAAGGGTTAGGGTTAGGGTTAGGGTAAGGGTTAGATTTAGATTTGCGGTTAGGGTAAGGGTAATTGTTAGAGTTAGGGATAGGGTTAGGATTAGGGGTTAGGGTTAGGGTTAGGGTAAGGGTTAGGTTTAGGGTTAGGTTTAGGGTAAGGTTAAGTGTTAGGATTAGGGTTAGGGTTAGGGATAGTGTTAGTATAAGGGTAAGGGTTAGGGTTAGGGTTAGGGTGAGGGTTAGGTTTAGGGTTAGGGTTATGGTTAGGATTAGAGTAAGTGTTAGGGTTAGGGTTAGGGTTAGTTTTAGGATAAGGATAAGGGTTCGGGTTAGGGTTAGGGTTAGGTTTAGGGGTTAGGGTTAGGGTTAGGTTCAGGGTTAGGGTTAGGTAAGGGTAAGGATTCGGTTTAGGGTTAAGTTAAGGGTTAGGTTTAGGGTTAGGGTAAGTGTAAGGGATAGGGTTCGGGTTAGGATTAAGGTTAGGGTTAGGGTTAGGGTAAGTGTAAGGGTTAGGGTTAGGGTTAGGGTTAGGGGTTAGGGTTAGGGTTAGGGTTAGGGTTAGGGTAAGTGTTATGTTTAGGTAAGGGTTAGGGTAAGGGTAAGGGTTAGGGTTAGGTAAGGGTTAGGGTAAGGGTAAGGGTTAGGGTTATGGTTAGAGTTAGGTTTAGGGTGTGGGTTAGGGTAAGGGTAAGGGTTAGGGTTAGTGTTAGGGTTAGGGTTCAGTTTAGGGTTAGGGTTAGGGTAAGGGCAAGTGTTAGGGTTAGGGTTAGGTTTAGAGGTTAGGGTTAGGGTTAGGGTTAGGGTAAGGGTAAGGTTTAGGGTTAGGGATAGTGTTAGGGGTTAGGGTTAGGGTTATGGTTGGTGTTAGGGGTTAGGGTTCGGGTTCGGGTTAGGGTTAGGGTAAGGGTTAGGATTAGGGTTAGGGTAAGTGCTAGGTTACGGTAAAGGTTAGGGTTTTGGTTAGGGTAAGGGTTATGGTTAGGGTTTGGGTTTAGTATTAGGGTTAGAGTTAGGGTAAGGGTTGGGGTTAGGGTTAGGGTAAGGGTTGGGGTTAGGTTTACGGTTAGGGTAAGGGTAATTGTTAGAGTTAGTGTTAGGGTTAGGATTAGGGGTTAGGGTTAGGTTTAGGGTAAGGGTTAGGTT
Source organism: Megascapheus bottae (assembly GCA_024803745.1). NCBI lineage: Eukaryota > Metazoa > Chordata > Mammalia > Rodentia > Geomyidae > Megascapheus > Megascapheus bottae. The sequence continues at coordinate 351,118 of JANJXV010000638.1, read as the reverse complement.
TAGGGTTAGGTTTAGGGTAAGGGTAAGTGTTAGGATTAGGGTTAGGGTTAGGGATAGTGTTAGTATAAGGGTAAGGGTTAGGGTTAGGGTTAGGGTGAGGGTTAGGTTTAGGGTTAGGTTTAGGGTTAGGATTAGAGTAAGTGTTAGGGTTGGGTTAGGGTTAGTTTTAGGATAAGGATAAGGGTTCGGGTTAGGGTTAGGGTTAGGTTTAGGGGTTAGGGTTAGGTTCAGTGTTAGGGTTAGGTAAGGGTAAGGGTTCGGTTTAGGGTTATGGTAAGGGTTAGGTTTAGGGTTAGGGTAAGTGTAAGGGATAGGGTTCGGGTTAAGATTAAGGTTACGTTTAGGGTTAGGGTAAGGGTAAGGGTTAGGGTTAGGGTTAGATTTAGGTTTGGTGTTAAATTTATGGTTGGGGTTGGGGTAAGGGTAAGGGTTAGGGTAAGGGTTAGGGTAAAGGTAAGTGTTATGGTTCGGGTTAGGGATTGGGATAGGTTTAGGGTTAGGGTAAGGGTGAGGGTTAGGGTTAGGTTTAGGGTTAGGGTTAGGGTTAGATTTAGGGTTAGTGTGAGGGTAAGGATTAGGGTTAGGTTTAGGGTTATATTTAGGGTTAGGGTTAGGGTAAGGGTAAGGGTTAGGGTTAGGGTTAGGGTTAAGGTTAGGGTTAGGGTTAGTGTTAGGGTTAGGATTAGGTTTAGTTTTAGGTTTAGGGTTAGAGTTAAGGTAAGGGTAAGGGTTAGTGTTAAGGTTAGGATTAGGGTTAGGGTTAAGTTTAGGGTTAGCTTTAGGTTTAGGGAAAGGGCAAGTGTTAGGGTTAGGGTTAGGGTTAGGGTAAGGATTAGGGTTAGGGTTTGGGTTAGGGTAAGGGTTAGGTTTAGCGTTAGAGTTAGGGTTAGCATTAAGGTTAGGTTTAGGGTTAGGGTAACGGTAAGGTTTAGGGTTAGGGTTAGGGTTAGGGTTAGGGTTAGAGGTAGGGATTAGGGTTAGATTAAGGGTAAGGGTTAGGGTTAGGGGTTAGGGTTAGGGTTAGTATAAGGGTTAGGGTTAGGTCGGGTTAGGGTTAGGGTAAGGGTTAGTGTTAGGTTTAGGTCAAGGATAAGTGTTAGGGTTAGGGTTAGAGTTAGGGTAATGTTTAGGGTTAGGGTTAGGGTTAGGGCTTGGTTTAGGGTTAGGGTTTGGGTAAGGGTAAGTTTAAGGTTAGGGTTAGGATTAAGGTGAGGGTTAGGGTTAGGGTTAGGGTTAGGGAAATCTTAAGGTTTAGAGTAAGGGTTAGGGTTAGGATTAGGGTTAGGGTAAGGATTAGGGCTAGGGTGAGGGTTAGGGTAAGGGTTAGGGTTGGTTTAGGGTTAGCATTAAGTTTAGGGTTAGGGTAAGGGTAAGGGTAAGGGTTACGGTTAGGGTTAGGGTTAGGTTAAGGATTAGGGTTAGGGTTAGGATTAGCATTAAGGTTAGGTTTAGGGTTAGGGTTAGCATTGTATAGGGTTAGGGTTATGGTTAGGGTTAGGGTAGGGTTAGGGTTAGGGTTAGGGTTAGGGTAATGTTAGGGTTAGGGTTAGGGTTAGTGTTAGGTTTAAAGTTAGGGTTAGGGTAAGGGTTAGGGTTAGGGGTTACGGTTAGGGTTAGTGTTAGGGTGAGGGTTAGGGTTAGGGTTAGGGTTAGGGGGAGGGGGAGGGTTAGGGTTAGGGTTAGGTTTAGAGTTAGTGTTAGGTTTAGGGTTAGGATTAGCGTAAGCGTAAGGGTTAGGTTTAGGTTTAGGTTTACGGTTATTTTTAGAGTTAGAGTAAGGGTAAAGGTTAGGGTTAGGATTAAGGTTAGGGTTAGGGTAGGGGTAAGGGTTAGGGTTAGGGTTAGGTTTAGGTTTAGGGAAAGGGTAAGGGTTAGGGTTAGTGTTAGTGTTAGGGTAAGGATTAGGGTTAGGGTTAGGGTTAGGGTAAGGGTTAGGGGTAGGGTTAGTGTTAGCATTAATGTTAGGGTTAGGGTTATGGTATGGGTAAGGGTTAGGTTTAGGGTTAGGGTTAGGTTAAGGGTAAAGTTTAGGGTTAGGTTTAGGGTTAGGGTTTGGTAAGGGTAAGGGTTAGGGTTAGGGTTAGTGTTAAGATTAGGTTAAGGTTAGGGTTAGGGATAGGGTAAGGGTACGGCTTAGGGTTAGGGTTAGGGTTAGGGGTTTGTGTTAGGGTTAGGGTTAGGGTAAAGGTAAGATTTAGGGTTAGGGTTAGGGTTATGGGTTAGGGTTAGGGTTAGGTTTAGGCTTAGGTTAAGGGTAACGGTTAGGGTTAGGGTTAGGTTTAGTGTAAGGGTAAGGGTTAGGGTTAGTGTTAGGGTTAGGTGTTAAGGTTAGCTTAGGGTTAGGGTTAGGGTTAGGGTAAGGTAAGGGTGAGGGTTAGGATTACGCTTAGGGTTTGGGTTTTGTTTAAGGTTAGGTTTAGGGTAAGGGTAAGGGTTAGGGTTAGGGTTAGTGTTAAGTTTAGGGTTAGGGTTAGGGTTAGGGAAAGGGTAAGGGTTAGGGTTTGGGTTAGGGTAAGGATTGGGGTTAGGGTTAAGGTTACGGTAAGTGTAATGTTTAGGGTTAGGGTTCGCGTTAGCATTGAGTTTAGGGATAGGTTTATGGTTAGGGTTATGGTAAGGGTTAGGATTAGGGTTAGGGTTAGGGTTAAGTTTAGGGTAATGGTAAGGGTTAGGGTTAGGGTTAGGGTTAGGTTTAGGGTTAGGGTAAGGGTAGGATTTAGGGTTAGGGTTAGGGTTAGGGTTAGGGTAAGGGTTAGGGTTAGGGTTAGGGTTAGCATTAAGTATAGGGTTAGGGTAAGGGTAACGGTAAGGGTTAGGGTTAGGGTTAGGGTTAGGTTAAGGATTAGGGTTAGGGTTAGGGTTAGCATTAAGGTTAGGGTTCGGGTTAGGGTTAGCATTGTATAGGGTTAGGGTTAAGGTTAGGGTTAAGTAGGGTTAGGGCTAGGGTTAGGGTTAGGGTAGGGTTAGGGTTAGGGTTAGGGTTAGGGTTAGGTTTAGGGTTAGGGTTAGGGTAAGGGTTAGGGTTAGGGGTTACGGTTAGGGTTAGGTTTAGGGTGAGGGTTAGGGTTAGGGTTAGGGTTAGGGGGAGGGGGAGGGTTAGGGTTAGGGTTAGGTTTAGAGTTAGGGTTAGTTTTAGGGTTAGGGTTAGGGTAAGAGTAAGAGTTAGGTTTAGGTGTAGGTTTAGGGTTATTTTTAGAGTTAGAGTAAGGGTAAGGGTAAGGGTTAGGGTTAGGATTAAGGTTAGGGTTAGGGTAAGGGTAAGGGTTAGGGTTAGGGTTAGGTTTAGGTTTTGGGAAAGGGTAAGGGTTAGGGTTAGTGTTAGTGTTAGGGTAAGGTTTAGGGTTAGGGTTAGGGTTAGGGTAAGGGTTAGGGGTAGGGTTAGGGTTAGCATTATGGTTAGGGTTAGGGTTAGGGTAAGGGTAAGGGTTAGGGTTAGGGTTAGGGTTAGGTTAAGGGTAAAGTTTAGGGTTAGGTTTAGGGTTAGGGTTTGGTTAGGGTAAGGGTTAAGGTTAGGTTTAGTGTTAAGATTAGGGTAAAGGTTAGGATTAGGGTTAGGGTAAGGGTACGGCTTAGGGTTAGGGTTAGGGTTAGGGGTTAGGCTTAGGGTTAGGGTTAGGGTTAGGGTAAAGGTAAGATTTAGGGTTAGCGTTAGGGTTATGGGTTAGGGTTAGGGTTAGGGTTAGGCTTAGGTTAAGGGTAAGGGTTAGGGTTAGGTTTAGGCTTAGGTTTAGGGTAAGGGTAAGGGTTAGGTTTAGGGTTAGGTTTAGGTGTTAACGTTAGGCTTAGGTTTAGGGTTAGGGTTAGGGTAAGGGTAAGGTTGAGGGTTAGGATTACGGTTAGGGTTTTGGTTTTTTTTAGGGTTAGGTTAAGGGTAAGGGAAAGGGTTAGGGTTAGGGTTAGGGTTAGGTTTAGGGTTAGGGTAAGGGTAAGATTTAGGGTTAGGGTTAGGGTTAGGGTAAGGGTAAGGGTTAGGGTTAGGGTTAGGATTAGGTTAAGGGTAAAGTTTAGGGTTAGGTTTAGGGTTAGGTTTTGGGTAAGGATAGGGATAGGGTTAGGGTTAGTGTTAAGATAAGGTTTAAGGTTAGGTTTAGGGTTAGGGTTAGGGTACGGCTTAGGGTTAGGGTTAGGGTTAGGTTTAGGGTTAGGGTAAGCCTAAGATTTAGGGTTAGGGTTAGGGTTAAGGCTTAGTGTTAGGGTTGTGGTTAGGCTTAGGTTAAGGGTAAGGGTTAGGGTTAGGGTTAGGTTTAGGTTTAGGGTAAGGGTAAGTGTTAGGGTTAGGGTTAGGGTTAGGGGTTAGGGTTAGGCTTAGGTTTAGGGTTAGGGTTAGGGTAAGGCTAAGGGTGAGGGTTAGGATTAGGGTTAGAGTTAGGGTTTTTTAGGGTTAGGGTTAGGGTAAGGGTAAGGGTTAGGGTTAGGGTTCGTGTTAAGGTTAGTGTTAGGGTAAGGGTTAGGGAAAGGGTAAGGGTTAGGGTTAGAGTTAAGGTGAGGATTGGGGTTAGGATTAGGGTTAGGGTAAGTGTAAGGGTTAGGGTTAGGGTTAGGGTTGGCATTAAGTTTAGGGTTAGGTTTAGGGTTAGGGTTAGGGTAAGGGTTAGGATTAGGGTTAGGGTTAGGTTTAGGGTAAGAGTAAGGTTTAAGGTTAGGGTTAGGTTTAGGGTTAGGGTAAGGGTAAGGGTTAGGGTTAGGTTTAGGGTTAGGAGTTAGGGTTAGGTTTAGGGTTAGGGTAAGGGTTGGTGTTACTGTTAGAGGTAGGGTAAGGGTAAGGGTAAGGATTGGGGTTAGGGTTTGGGTTAGGGTAAGGATTAGGTTTAGTGTTAGGGTTAGAGTTAGGGTAAGGGTAAGTGTTAGCGTTAGGTTTAGGGTTTGGGTTAGGGGTTAGGGTTAGCGTTAGGTTTAGGGTAAGGGTTAGGGTTAGACTTAGGGGTAGGGTAAGGGTTAGAGTTAGGGTTAGGGTAAGTGTTAGGGTAAGGTTTAGGTTTAGGGCTACGGTTAGGGTAATTGCAAGGGTTAGGGTTAGGGTTAGGGTTAGGGTTAGGCTTAGGGAAGGGTAAGGGTTAGATTTAGGGTTAGAGTAAGGGTTAGGGTTAGGGTTAGGTTTAGGGTTAGGGTTAGGGTTAGGGTTAGAGTTAGGTTTACTGTTAGTTTTAGGGTAAGGGTAAGGGTTATGTTTAGGGTTAGTGTTAGGGTGAGGGTTAAGGTTAGGGTTAGGGTTAGGGTAAGGGTAAGTGTTAGTGTTAGGGTTAGGATTAGGGGTTAGGGTTAGGGTTAGGGTAAGGGTTAGGGTAAAGGTTAGGGTTTTGGTTTGGGAAAGGGTTAGGGTTAGGGTTAGGGGTTAGAATTAGGGTTAGTGTTACTTTTAGGGTAAGGGTTAGGGTTAGGCTTAGGGTAAGGGTTATGGTTCGGGCAGGTTTAGGGTTAGGGTTAATGTTAGGGTTAGGGTTAGAGTAAGTGAAATGGTAAGGGTTTATGTTTGGGTTAGGGTTAGGTGTTAGGGTTAGGGTTAGTGTTAAGGTTAGGGTTAGGGTAAAGGTCACGGTTAGTGTTAGGGTAAGTGTAAGGTTTAGTGTTAGGGTTAGGGTTAGGGTAATGGAAAGGGTAAGGGTTAGTTTAGGGTTACGTTTAGGGTTAGGATTAGGGTAAGGGTTAGGGTTAGGCATATAGCAAGGGTAAGGATTAGGGTTAATGTTAGTGTTAGGGTTAAGGTTAGAGTTAGGGTTAGGGTAAGGGTAAGGGTTAGGGTTAGTGTTAGCGTTTTCTTTAGAATTAGGGTTATGATTAATTTTAGGGTTAGGGTTAGGGAAAGCGTAAGTGTTAGGGTTAGGGTTAGGGTTAGGGTTAGGTTTAGGTTTACGGTTAGGGTAAGGGTAAGGGTTAGGGATAGGGTTAGGGTTAGGGGTTAGGGTTAGGGTTAGGGTAAGGGTTAGGGTTATGGTTAGGGTTAGGTTTAGGGTTAGGGTTAGGGTAAAGGTAAGGGTTAGGGTTAGGGTTAGTGTTAGGGTTAGGATTCAGTTTAGGGTTAGGGTTAGGGTAAGGGCAAGTGTTAGGGTTAGGGTTAGGGTTAGAGGTTAGGGTTAGGGTTAGGGTAAGGGTAAGGTTTAGGGTTAGGGATAGTGTTAGGGGTTAGGGTTAGGGTTATGGTTGGGGTTAGGGGTTAGGGTTCGGGTTAGGGTTAGGGTTAGGGTAAGGGTTAGGTTTAGAGTTAGGGTAAGGGCTAGGTTACGGTAAAGGTTAGGGTTTTGGTTAGGGTAAGGGTTATGTTTAGGTTTTGGGTTTAGTATTAGAGTTAGAGTTAGGGTAAGGGTTAGGGTTAGGGTTAGGGTAAGGGTTAGATTTAGATTTGCGGTTAGGGTAAGGGTAATTGTTAGAGTTAGGGATAGGGTTAGGATTAGGGGTTAGGGTTAGGGTTAGGGTAAGGGTTAGGTTTAGGGTTAGGTTTAGGGTAAGGTTAAGTGTTAGGATTAGGGTTAGGGTTAGGGATAGTGTTAGTATAAGGGTAAGGGTTAGGGTTAGGGTTAGGGTGAGGGTTAGGTTTAGGGTTAGGGTTATGGTTAGGATTAGAGTAAGTGTTAGGGTTAGGGTTAGGGTTAGTTTTAGGATAAGGATAAGGGTTCGGGTTAGGGTTAGGGTTAGGTTTAGGGGTTAGGGTTAGGGTTAGGTTCAGGGTTAGGGTTAGGTAAGGGTAAGGATTCGGTTTAGGGTTAAGTTAAGGGTTAGGTTTAGGGTTAGGGTAAGTGTAAGGGATAGGGTTCGGGTTAGGATTAAGGTTAGGGTTAGGGTTAGGGTAAGTGTAAGGGTTAGGGTTAGGGTTAGGGTTAGGGGTTAGGGTTAGGGTTAGGGTTAGGGTTAGGGTAAGTGTTATGTTTAGGTAAGGGTTAGGGTAAGGGTAAGGGTTAGGGTTAGGTAAGGGTTAGGGTAAGGGTAAGGGTTAGGGTTATGGTTAGAGTTAGGTTTAGGGTGTGGGTTAGGGTAAGGGTAAGGGTTAGGGTTAGTGTTAGGGTTAGGGTTCAGTTTAGGGTTAGGGTTAGGGTAAGGGCAAGTGTTAGGGTTAGGGTTAGGTTTAGAGGTTAGGGTTAGGGTTAGGGTTAGGGTAAGGGTAAGGTTTAGGGTTAGGGATAGTGTTAGGGGTTAGGGTTAGGGTTATGGTTGGTGTTAGGGGTTAGGGTTCGGGTTCGGGTTAGGGTTAGGGTAAGGGTTAGGATTAGGGTTAGGGTAAGTGCTAGGTTACGGTAAAGGTTAGGGTTTTGGTTAGGGTAAGGGTTATGGTTAGGGTTTGGGTTTAGTATTAGGGTTAGAGTTAGGGTAAGGGTTGGGGTTAGGGTTAGGGTAAGGGTTGGGGTTAGGATTACGGTTAGGGTAAGGGTAATTGTTAGAGTTAGTGTTAGGGTTAGGATTAGGGGTTAGGGTTAGGTTTAGGGTAAGGTTTAGGTTTAGGGTTAGGTTTAGGGTAAGGGTAAGTGTTAGGATTAGGGTTAGGGTTAGGGATAGTGTTAGTATAAGGGTAAGGGTTAGGGTTAGGGTTAGGGTGAGGGTTAGGTTTAGGGTTAGGTTTAGGGTTAGGATTAGAGTAAGTGTTAGGGTTGGGTTAGGGTTAGTTTTAGGATAAGGATAAGGGTTCGGGTTAGGGTTAGGGTTAGGTTTAGGGGTTAGGGTTAGGTTCAGTGTTAGGGTTAGGTAAGGGTAAGGGTTCGGTTTAGGGTTATGGTAAGGGTTAGGTTTAGGGTTAGGGTAAGTGTAAGGGATAGGGTTCGGGTTAAGATTAAGGTTACGTTTAGGGTTAGGGTAAGGGTAAGGGTTAGGGTTAGGGTTAGATTTAGGTTTGGTGTTAAATTTATGGTTGGGGTTGGGGTAAGGGTAAGGGTTAGGGTAAGGGTTAGGGTAAAGGTAAGTGTTATGGTTCGGGTTAGGGATTGGGATAGGTTTAGGGTTAGGGTAAGGGTGAGGGTTAGGGTTAGGTTTAGGGTTAGGGTTAGGGTTAGGTTTAGGGTTAGTGTGAGGGTAAGGATTAGGGTTAGGTTTAGGGTTATATTTAGGGTTAGGGTTAGGGTAAGGGTAAGGGTTAGGGTTAGGGTTAGGGTTAAGGTTAGGGTTAGGGTTAGTGTTAGGGTTAGGATTAGGTTTAGTTTTAGGTTTAGGGTTAGAGTTAAGGTAAGGGTAAGGGTTAGTGTTAAGGTTAGGATTAGGGTTAGGGTTAAGTTTAGGGTTAGCTTTAGGTTTAGGGAAAGGGCAAGTGTTAGGGTTAGGGTTAGGGTTAGGGTAAGGATTAGGGTTAGGGTTTGGGTTAGGGTAAGGGTTAGGTTTAGCGTTAGAGTTAGGGTTAGCATTAAGGTTAGGTTTAGGGTTAGGGTAACGGTAAGGTTTAGGGTTAGGGTTAGGGTTAGGGTTAGGGTTAGAGGTAGGGATTAGGGTTAGATTAAGGGTAAGGGTTAGGGTTAGGGGTTAGGGTTAGGGATAGGGTTAGGGTTAGGGTTAGTATAAGGGTTAGGGTTAGGTCGGGTTAGGGTTAGGGTAAGGGTTAGTGTTAGGTTTAGGTCAAGGATAAGTGTTAGGGTTAGGGTTAGGGTTAGGGTAAGGTTTAGGGTTAGGGTTAGGGTTAGGGCTTGGTTTAGGGTTAGGGTTTGGGTAAGGGTAAGTTTAAGGTTAGGGTTAGGATTAAGGTGAGGGTTAGGGTTAGGGTTAGGGTTAGGGAAATCGTAAGGTTTAGAGTAAGGGTTAGGGTTAGGATTAGGGTTAGGGTAAGGATTAGGGCTAGGGTGAGGGTTAGGGTAAGGGTTAGGGTTGGTTTAGGGTTAGCATTAAGTTTAGGGTTAGGGTAAGGGTAAGGGTAAGGGTTACGGTTAGGGTTAGGGTTAGGTTAAGGATTAGGGTTAGGGTTAGGATTAGCATTAAGGTTAGGTTTAGGGTTAGGGTTAGCATTGTATAGGGTTAGGGTTATGGTTAGGGTTAGGGTAGGGTTAGGGTTAGGGTTAGGGTTAGGGTAATGTTAGGGTTAGGGTTAGGGTTAGTGTTAGGTTTAAAGTTAGGGTTAGGGTAAGGGTTAGGGTGAGGGGTTACGGTTAGGGTTAGTGTTAGGGTGAGGGTTAGGGTTAGGGTTAGGGTTAGGGGGAGGGGGAGGGTTAGGGTTAGGGTTAGGTTTAGAGTTAGTGTTAGGTTTAGGGTTAGGATTAGCGTAAGCGTAAGGGTTAGGTTTAGGTTTAGGTTTACGGTTATTTTTAGAGTTAGAGTAAGGGTAAAGGTTAGGGTTAGGATTAAGGTTAGGGTTAGGGTAGGGGTAAGGGTTAGGGTTAGGGTTAGGTTTAGGTTTAGGGAAAGGGTAAGGGTTAGGGTTAGTGTTAGTGTTAGGGTAAGGATTAGGGTTAGGGTTAGGGTTAGGGTAAGGGTTAGGGGTAGGGTTAGTGTTAGCATTAATGTTAGGGTTAGGGTTATGGTATGGGTAAGGGTTAGGTTTAGGGTTAGGGTTAGGTTAAGGGTAAAGTTTAGGGTTAGGTTTAGGGTTAGGGTTTGGTAAGGGTAAGGGTTAGGGTTAGGGTTAGTGTTAAGATTAGGTTAAGGTTAGGGTTAGGGATAGGGTAAGGGTACGGCTTAGGGTTAGGGTTAGGGTTAGGGGTTTGGGTTAGGGTTAGGGTTAGGGTAAAGGTAAGATTTAGGGTTAGGGTTAGGGTTATGGGTTAGGGTTAGGGTTAGGTTTAGGCTTAGGTTAAGGGTAAGGGTTAGGGTTAGGGTTAGGTTTAGTGTAAGGGTAAGGGTTAGGGTTAGTGTTAGGGTTAGGTGTTAAGGTTAGCTTAGGGTTAGGGTTAGGGTTAGGGTAAGGTAAGGGTGAGGGTTAGGATTACGCTTAGGGTTTGGGTTTTGTTTAAGGTTAGGTTTAGGGTAAGGGTAAGGGTTAGGGTTAGGGTTAGTGTTAAGTTTAGGGTTAGGGTTAGGGTTAGGGAAAGGGTAAGGGTTAGGGTTTGGGTTAGGGTAAGGATTGGGGTTAGGGTTAAGGTTACGGTAAGTGTAATGTTTAGGGTTAGGGTTCGCGTTAGCATTAAGTTTAGGGATAGGTTTATGGTTAGGGTTATGGTAAGGGTTAGGATTAGGGTTAGGGTTAGGGTTAAGTTTAGGGTAAGGGTAAGGGTTAGGGTTAGGGTTAGGGTTAGGTTTAGGGTTAGGGTAAGGGTAGGATTTAGGGTTAGGGTTAGGGTTAGGGTTAGGGTAAGGGTTAGGGTTAGGGTTAGGGTTAGCATTAAGTATAGGGTTAGGGTAAGGGTAACGGTAAGGGTTAGGGTTAGGGTTAGGGTTAGGTTAAGGATTAGGGTTAGGGTTAGGGTTAGCATTAAGGTTAGGGTTCGGTTTAGGGTTAGCATTGTATAGGGTTAGGGTTAAGGTTAGGGTTAAGTAGGGTTAGGGCTAGGGTTAGGGTTAGGGTAGGGTTAGGGTTAGGGTTAGGGTTAGGTTTAGGGTTAGGGTTAGGGTAAGGGTTAGGGTTAGGGGTTACGGTTAGGGTTAGGTTTAGGGTGAGGGTTAGGGTTAGGGTTAGGGTTAGGGGGAGGGGGAGGGTTAGGGTTAGGGTTAGGTTTAGAGTTAGGGTTAGTTTTAGGGTTAGGGTTAGGGTAAGAGTAAGAGTTAGGTTTAGGTTTAGGTTTAGGGTTATTTTTAGAGTTAGAGTAAGGGTAAGGGTAAGGGTTAGGGTTAGGATTAAGGTTAGGGTTAGGGTAAGGGTAAGGGTTAGGGTTAGGGTTAGGTTTAGGTTTTGGGAAAGGGTAAGGGTTAGGGTTAGTGTTAGTGTTAGGGTAAGGTTTAGGGTTAGGGTTAGGGTTAGGGTAAGGGTTAGGGGTAGGGTTAGGGTTAGCATTATGGTTAGGGTTAGGGTTAGGGTAAGGGTAAGGGTTAGGGTTAGGGTTAGGGTTAGGTTAAGGGTAAAGTTTAGGGTTAGGTTTAGGGTTAGGGTTTGGTTAGGGTAAGGGTTAAGGTTAGTTTTAGTGTTAAGATTAGGGTAAAGGTTAGGATTAGGGTTAGGGTAAGGGTACGGCTTAGGGTTAGGGTTAGGGTTAGGGGTTAGGCTTAGGGTTAGGGTTAGGGTTAGGGTAAAGGTAAGATTTAGGGTTAGCGTTAGGGTTATGGGTTAGGGTTAGGGTTAGGGTTAGGCTTAGGTTAAGGGTAAGGGTTAGGTTTAGGCTTAGGTTTAGGGTAAGGGTAAGGGTTAGGTTTAGGGTTAGGTTTAGGTGTTAACGTTAGGCTTAGGTTTAGGGTTAGGGTTAGGGTAAGGGTAAGGTTGAGGGTTAGGATTACGGTTAGGGTTTTGGTTTTTTTTAGGGTTAGGTTAAGGGTAAGGGAAAGGGTTAGGGTTAGGGTTAGGGTTAGGTTTAGGGTTAGGGTAAGGGTAAGATTTAGGGTTAGGGTTAGGGTTAGGGTAAGGGTAAGGGTTAGGGTTAGGGTTAGGATTAGGTTAAGGGTAAAGTTTAGGGTTAGGTTTAGGGTTAGGTTTTGGGTAAGGGTAGGGATAGGGTTAGGGTTAGTGTTAAGATAAGGTTTAAGGTTAGGTTTAGGGTTAGGGTTAGGGTACGGCTTAGGGTTAGGGTTAGGGTTAGGTTTAGGGTTAGGGTAAGCCTAAGATTTAGGGTTAGGGTTAGGGTTAAGGCTTAGTGTTAGGGTTGTGGTTAGGCTTAGGTTAAGGGTAAGGGTTAGGGTTAGGGTTAGGTTTAGGTTTAGGGTAAGGGTAAGTGTTAGGGTTAGGGTTAGGGTTAGGGGTTAGGGTTAGGCTTAGGTTTAGGGTTAGGGTTAGGGTAAGGCTAAGGGTGAGGGTTAGGATTAGGGTTAGAGTTAGGGTTTTTTAGGGTTAGGGTTAGGGTAAGGGTAAGGGTTAGGGTTAGGGTTCGTGTTAAGGTTAGTGTTAGGGTAAGGGTTAGGGAAAGGGTAAGGGTTAGGGTTAGAGTTAGGGTGAGGATTGGGGTTAGGATTAGGGTTAGGGTAAGTGTAAGGGTTAGGGTTAGGGTTAGGGTTGGCATTAAGTTTAGGGTTAGGTTTAGGGTTAGGGTTAGGGTAAGGATTAGGATTAGGGTTAGGGTTAGGTTTAGGGTAAGAGTAAGGTTTAAGGTTAGGGTTAGGTTTAGGGTTAGGGTAAGGGTAAGGGTTAGGGTTAGGTTTAGGGTTAGGAGTTAGGGTTAGGTTTAGGGTTAGGGTAAGGGTTGGTGTTACTGTTAGAGGTAGGGTAAGGGTAAGGGTAAGGATTGGGGTTAGGGTTTGGGTTAGGGTAAGGATTAGGTTTAGTGTTAGGGTTAGAGTTAGGGTAAGGGTAAGTGTTAGCGTTAGGTTTAGGGTTTGGGTTAGGGGTTAGGGTTAGCGTTAGGTTTAGGGTAAGGGTTAGGTTTATGGTTAGGTTTAGGGTTAGGGTTAGAGTTAGGGTTAGGGATAGGATTAGGGAAAGGGTAAGTGTTAGGGTTAGGGTTAGGGTTAGGGTTAGGGAAAGGATTAGGTTTAGGGTTAAGGTTAGGGTAAGGGTTCCGGTTATGGTTAGGGTTATGGTTAGCATTAAGGTTACGGTTAGCGTTAGGGTAAGGTAAGGGATAGGGTTAGGGTTAGCGTTAGGGTTAGGGGTTAGGGTTAGGGTTAGGGTTAGTGTTAGGTTTAGGGTTAGGGTACGGGTAAGGGTTAGGGTTACCTTTACGGTTAGGGTTAGGCTTAGGGGTAGGGTAAGGGTTAGAGTTAGGGTTCTGTTAAGGGTTAGGGTTAGGGGTTAGGGTTAGAGTTAGGGTTAGGGGTTAGAATTAGGGTTAGGGTTAGGGTTAGGGTAAGGGTTAGGGTTAGGGTTAGGGTAAGGGTACGGCTTAGGGTTAGGGTTAGGGTGAGGGGTTTGGGTTAGGGTTAGGGTTAGGGTAAAGGTAAGATTTAGGGTTAGGGTTAGGGTTATGGGTTAGGGTTAGGGTTAGGTTTGGGCTTAGGTTAAGGGTAAGGGTTAGGGTTAGGGTTAGGTTTAGTGTAAGGGTAAGGGTTAGGGTTAGTGTTAGGGTTAGGTGTTAAGGTTTGCTTAGGGTTAGGGTTAGGGTTAGGGTAAGGTAAGGGTGAGGGTTAGGATTACGCTTAGGGTTTGGGTTTTGTTTAAGGTTAGGTTTAGGGTAAGGGTAAGGGTTAGGGTTAGGGTTAGTGTTAAGTTTAGGGTTAGGGTTAGGGTTAGGGAAAGGGTAAGGGTTAGGGTTTGGGTTAGGGTAAGGATTGGGGTTAGGGTTAAGGTTACGGTAAGTGTAATGTTTAGGGTTAGGGTTCGCGTTAGCATTAAGTTTAGGGATAGGTTTATGGTTAGGGTTATGGTAAGGGTTAGGATTAGGGTTAGGGTTAGGGTTAAGTTTAGGGTAAGGGTAAGGGTTAGGGTTAGGGTTAGGGTTAGGTTTAGGGTTAGGGTAAGGGTAGGATTTAGGGTTAGGGTTAGGGTTAGGGTTAGGGTAAGGGTTAGGGTTAGGGTTAGGGTTAGCATTAAGTATAGGGTTAGGGTAAGGGTAACGGTAAGGGTTAGGGTTAGGGTTAGGGTTAGGTTAAGGATTAGGGTTAGGGTTAGGGTTAGCATTAAGGTTAGGGTTCGGGTTAGGGTTAGCATTGTATAGGGTTAGGGTTAAGGTTAGGGTTAAGTAGGGTTAGGGCTAGGGTTAGGGTTAGGGTAGGGTTAGGGTTAGGGTTAGGTTTAGGGTTAGGTTTAGGGTTAGGGTTAGGGTAAGGGTTAGGGTTAGGGGTTACGGTTAGGGTTAGGTTTAGGGTGAGGGTTAGGGTTAGGGTTAGGGTTAGGGGGAGGGGAGGGTTAGGGTTAGGGTTAGGTTTAGAGTTAGGGTTAGTTTTAGGGTTAGGGTTAGGGTAAGAGTAAGAGTTAGGTTTAGGTTTAGGTTTAGGTTTAGGGTTATTTTTAGAGTTAGAGTAAGGGTAATGGTAAGGGTTAGGGTTAGGATTAAGGTTAGGGTTAGGGTAAGGGTAAGGGTTAGGGTTAGGGTTAGGTTTAGGTTTTGGGAAAGGGTAAGGGTTAGGGTTAGTGTTAGTGTTAGGGTAAGGTTTAGGGTTAGGGTTAGGGTTAGGGTAAGGGTTAGGGGTAGGGTTAGGGTTAGCATTATGGTTAGGGTTAGGGTTAGGGTAAGGGTAAGGGTTAGGGTTAGGGTTAGGGTTAGGTTAATGGTAAAGTTTAGGGTTAGGTTTAGGGTTAGGGTTTGGTTAGGGTAAGGGTTAAGGTTAGGTTTAGTGTTAAGATTAGGGTAAAGGTTAGGATTAGGGTTAGGGTAAGGGTACGGCTTAGGGTTAGGGTTAGGGTTAGGGATTAGGCTTAGGGTTAGGGTTAGGGTTAGGGTAAAGGTAAGATTTAGGGTTAGCGTTAGGGTTATGGGTTAGGGTTAGGGTTAGGGTTAGGCTTAGGTTAAGGGTAAGGGTTAGGGTTAGGTTTAGGCTTAGGTTTAGGGTAAGGGTAAGGGTTAGGTTTAGGGTTAGGTTTAGGTGTTAACGTTAGGCTTAGGTTTAGGGTTAGGGTTAGGGTAAGGGTAAGGTTGAGGGTTAGGATTACGGTTAGGGTTTTGGTTTTTTTTAGGGTTAGGTTAAGGGTAAGGGAAAGGGTTAGGGTTAGGGTTAGGGTTAGGTTTAGGGTTAGGGTAAGGGTAAGATTTAGGGTTAGGGTTAGGGTTAGGGTAAGGGTAAGGGTTAGGGTTAGGGTTAGGATTAGGTTAAGGGTAAAGTTTAGGGTTAGGTTTAGGGTTAGGTTTTGGGTAAGGGTAGGGATAGGGTTAGGGTTAGTGTTAAGATAAGGTTTAAGGTTAGGTTTAGGGTTAGGGTTAGGGTACGGCTTAGGGTTAGGGTTAGGGTTAGGGTTAGGTTTAGGGTTAGGGTAAGCCTAAGATTTAGGGTTAGGGTTAGGGTTAAGGCTTAGTGTTAGGGTTGTGGTTAGGCTTAGGTTAAGGGTAAGGGTTAGGGTTAGGGTTAGGTTTAGGTTTAGGGTAAGGGTAAGTGTTAGGGTTAGGGTTAGGGTTAGGGGTTAGGGTTAGGCTTAGGTTTAGGGTTAGGGTTAGGGTAAGGCTAAGGGTGAGGGTTAGGATTAGGGTTAGAGTTAGGGATTTTTAGGGTTAGGGTTAGGGTAAGGGTAAGGGTTAGGGTTAGGGTTCGTGTTAAGGTTAGTGTTAGGGTAAGGGTTAGGGAAAGGGTAAGGGTTAGGGTTAGAGTTAGGGTGAGGATTGGGGTTAGGATTAGGGTTAGGGTAAGTGTAAGGGTTAGGGTTAGGGTTAGGGTTGGCATTAAGTTTAGGGTTAGGTTTAGGGTTAGGGTTAGGGTAAGGGTTAGGATTAGGGTTAGGGTTAGGTTTAGGGTAAGAGTAAGGTTTAAGGTTAGGGTTAGGTTTAGGGTTAGGGTAAGGGTAAGGGTTAGGGTTAGGTTTAGGGTTAGGAGTTAGGGTTAGGTTTAGGGTTAGGGTAAGGGTTGGTGTTACAGTTAGAGGTAGGGTAAGGGTAAGGGTAAGGATTGGGGTTAGGGTTTGGGTTAGGGTAAGGATTAGGTTTAGTGTTAGGGTTAGTGTTAGGGTAAGGGTAAGTGTTAGCTTTAGGTTTAGGGTTTGGGTTAGGGGTTAGGGTTAGCGTTAGGTTTAGGTTAAGGGTTAGGTTTATGGTTAGGTTTAGGGTTAGGGTTAGAGTTAGGGTTAGGGATAGGATTAGGGAAAGGGTAAGTGTTAGGGTTAGGGTTAGGGTTAGGGTTAGGGAAAGGATTAGGTTTAGGGTTAAGGTTAGGGTAAGGGTTCCGGTTATGGTTAGGGTTATGGTTAGCATTAAGGTTACGGTTAGCGTTAGGGTAAGGTAAGGGTTAGGGTTAGGGTTAGGGTTAGGGTTAGGGGTTAGGGTTAGGGTTAGGGTTAGTGTTAGGTTTAGGGTTAGGGTACGGGTAAGGGTTAGGGTTACCTTTACGGTTAGGGTTAGGCTTAGGGGTAGGGTAAGGGTTAGAGTTAGGGTTCGGTTAAGGGTTAGGGTTAGGGGTTAGGGTTAGAGTTAGGGTTAGGGGTTAGAATTAGGGTTAGGGTTAGGGTTAGGGTAAGGGTTAGGGTTAGGGTTAGGTTTAGGGGTTAGGGTTAGCGTTAGGTTAAGTTTAGTGTTAGGGTTAGGTAAGGGTAAGCGTTAGTTTTAGGGTTAGGGTAAGGGTTAGGTTTAGGGTTAGTGTAAGTGTAAGGGTTAGGGTTCGGTTTATGGTTAAGTTTAGGGTTAGTATTAAGGTTAGGGTTACGGTTAGGATAAGAGTAAGGATAAGGGTTAGGGTAAGGGTAAGTGTTAGCTTTAACGTTAGGGTTTGGGTTATGTTTAGGGTTAGGGTTAGGGTTAGGGTTAGGGTTAAGGTTAGGGTTAGGGTTAGGGTTAGGTTTAGGCTTAGGATTAGGGTTAGGTTTAGGTTTAGGTTTAGAGTTAGGGTAAGGGTAAGTGGAAGGTTTAAGGGTAGGATTAGGTTTAGGGTTAAGGTTAGGGTTAGGTTTAGGGTTAGGGAAAGGGTAAGGGTTAGGGTTAGGTTTAGGGTAAGGATTCATGCTAGGGTTTGGGTTAGGGTAAGGGTTAGGTTTAGGGTTAGAGTTAGGGTTAGCATTAAAGTTAGGTTTAGGGTAAGGGTAACAGTAAGGGTTAGCATTAGGGTTAGGGTTAGGTTTAGGTTTAGGTTTACGGTTAGGGTAAGCGTAAGGGTTAAAGTTAGGGTTAGGGTTAGGGTTAAGGTTAGGTTTAGGGTTAGGGTTAGGGTAAGGCTAAGGTTAGGGTTAGGGTTAGGGTAAGGGTTAGGGTTAGGGTTAGGTTTAGAGTTAGGGTTAGGTTTAGGTTAAGGGTAAGGGTTAGGGTTAGGGTTAGGGGTTAGGGTTAGCGTTAGGGTTAGGGTAAGGTTTAGGGATACGGTTAGGGTTAGGCCAAGGTTAAGGGTAAGGGTTAGTGTTAGGGTTAGTGTTAAGGTTAGGGTTAGGGTTAGGGTAAGGGTAAGGGTTAGGGTTAGGTTTAGGTTTAGGAGTTAGAGTTAGATTTATCGTAGGGTAATGGTTAGTGTTACTGTTAGAGTTAGGGTAAGGGTAAGGTAAGGATTAGTGTTAGGGTTTGGGTTAGGGTAAGGATTAGGTTTAGGGTTAGGGTTAGGGTTAACATTAAGATTAGTGTTAGGGTTACAGTAAGGGTATGGGTTAGGGTTAGGGTTAGCGTTAGGGTTAGGGGCTAGGGTTAGGGTTAGGTTAAGGGTTAGGGTTAGGTTTAGTGTTAAGGTAAGGGTAAGGGTTAGCCTTAGGGTTAGGTTAAGGGTAAGTGTTAGCGTTAGGGTTAGGTTTTGGGTTACGGGTTAGGGTTAGCGTTAGGGTTAGGGTAAAGGTTAGGATTATGGTTAGGGTTAGGGTTAGGGAAAGGATTAGGTTTAGGGTTAAGGTTAGGGTAAGGGTTATGTTTATGGTTAGGGTTAGGGTTAGGGTTAGCCTTAAGTTTACAGTTAGGGTTAGGGTAAGGGTTAGGGTTAGGGGTTAGGGTTCGGTTTAGTGTTAGGTTTAGGTTTAGGGTAAGGATGAGGTTAGGTTTAGGGTTAGGGTTAATGTTAGACTTAGGGGTAGGGTAAGGGTTAGAGTTAGGGTTAGGCTAAGGGTTAGGGTTAGGGTTAGTTTTAGGGCTAGGGTTAGGGTAAGATTTAGGGTTAGGGTTAGGTTTAAGGCTTAGTGTTAGGGTTGTGGTTAGGCTTAGGTTAAGGGTTAGGGTTAGGGTTAAGGTTAGGTTTAGGGTAAGGGTAAGTGTTAGGGTTATGGTTAGGGTTAGGGGTTAGGGTTAGGCTTAGGTTTAGGGTTAGGGTTAGGGTAAGGCTAAGGGTGAGGGTTAGGATTAGGGTTAGGGTTAGGGTTTTTTAGGGTTAGGGTTAGGGTAAGGGTAAGGGTTAGGGTTAGGGTTCATGTTAAGGTTAGTGTTAGGGTTAGCGTTAAGGAAATGGTAAGGGTTAGGGTTAGGGTTAGGGTGAGGATTGGGGTTAGGATTAGGGTTAGGGTAAGTGTAAGGGTTAGGGTTAGGGTTAGGGTTGGCATTAAGTTTAGGGTTAGGTTTAGGGTTAGGGTTAGGGTAAGAGTTAGGATTAGGGTTAGGGTTGGGGTTAGGTTTAGGGTAAGAGTAAGGTTTAAGGTTAGGGTTAGGTTTAGGGTTATGGTAAGGGTAAGGGTTAGGTTTAGGGTTAGGCGTTAGTGTTAGGTTTAGGGTTAGGGTAAGGGTTAGTGTTACTGTTAGAGGTAGGGTAAGGGTAAGATTAAGGATTAGGGTTAGGGTTTGGGTTAGGGTAAGGATTAGGTTTAGTGCTAGGGTTAGTGTTAGGGTAAGGGTAAGGGTTAGCGTTAGGGTTAGGGTAAGGGTAAGGGTTAGCGTTAGGGTTAGGGTTTGGGTTAGGTGTTAGGGTTAGCGTTAGGTTTAGGGTAAGGGTTAGGTTTATGGTTAGGGTTAGGGTTAGGTTTAGAGTTAGGGTTAGGGATAGGGTTAGGGAAAGGATAAGGGTTAGGCTTAGGGTTAGGGTTAGGGAAAGGATTAGGGTTAGGTTTAGGGTTAGGGTTAGTGTTAGGTTTAGGGTTAGGGTAAGGGTAAGGGTTAGGGTTAGGGTTATGGTTAGGGTTAGGCTTAGGGGTAGGGTAAGGGGTAGAGTTAGGGTTTGGTTAAGGGTTAGGGTTAGGGGTTAGGGTTAGAGTTAGGGGTTAGAATTAGGGTTAGGGTTAGGGTTAGGGTAAGGGTTAGCGATAGGGTTAGAGTAACTGTTAGGGTTACGGTTAGGGTAAGGGTAAGGGTAATGGTTAGAGTTAGGGTTAGGGTTAGGGTTAGGGGTTAGGGTTAGGGTTAGGTTTAGTGTAAGGGTTAGGTTTAGGGTTAGGTTTAGTGTAAGGTTAAGTGTTAGGATTAGGGTTAGGGTTAGGGTTAGGGTAAGGGTTAGGGATAGGGTTAGAGTAAGTGTTAGGGTTACGGTTATGGTAAGGGTAAGGGTAATGGTTAGAGTTAGGGTTAAGGTTAGGGTTAGGGGTTAGGGTTAGGGTTATGGTTATGGTTAGGGTTAGGGTTAGCATTAAGGTTACGGTTAGGGTTAGGGTAAGCTAAGGGTTAGGGTTAGGGTTAGGGTTAGGGTTAGGGGTTAGGGTTAGTGTAAGTGTAAGGGTTAGGATTCGGTTTATCGTTAAGTTTAGGGTTAGTATTAAGGTTAGGGTTACGGTTAGGATAAGGGTAAGGGTTAGAGTTAGGGTTAGGTTTAGGGTTGTGGTTAAGGTTAGGGTTAGGGTTCGGGTAAGTTAAAGGGTTAGGGTTAGGGTTAGGGTAATGGTAAGTGTTAGCTTTAGGTTTAGGGTTTGGTTTATGTTTAGGCTTAGGGTAAGGGTAAGGGTTAGGGTTAGGGTTAGGGTTAAGTTTAGGGTTAGTTTTAGGGTTAGGATTAGGATTAGGGTTAGGTTTAGGTTTAGGATTAGAGTTAGGGTAAGGGTAAGTGTAAGGGTTAAGGGTAGGATTAGGTTTAGGGTTAAGGTTAGGGTTGGGTTTAGGGTTAGGGAAAGGGTAAGGGTTAGGGTTAGGTTTAGGGTAAGGTTTAGGGTTAGGGTTTGGGTTAGGGTAAGGGTTAGGTTTAGGGTTAGAGTTAGGGTTAGCATTAAGGTTACGTTTAGGGTAAGGGTAACAGTAAGGGTTAGCGTTAGGGGTAGGGTTAGGGTTAGGTTTAGGTTTACGGTTATTGTAAGCGTAAGGGTTAAGGTTAGGGTTAGGGTTAGGGTTAAGGTTAGGTTTAGGGTTAGGGTTAGGGTAAGGGTAAGGTTAGGGTTAGGGTTAGGGTAAGGGTTAGGGTTAGGTTTAGGGTTAGGGTTAGGGTTAGGGTTAGGTTAAGGGTAAGGGTTAGGGTTAGGGTTAGGGGTTAGGGTTAGCGTTCGGGTTAGGGTAAGGTTTAGGGATATGGTTAGGGTTAGGCCAAGGTTAAGGGTCAGGGTTAGTGTTAGGGTTAGGGTTAAGCGTAGGGTTAGGGTTAGGGTAAGGGTAAGGGTTAGGGTTAGGTTTAGGGTTAGGAGTTAGGGTTAGATTTAGGGTTAGGGTAAGGGTTAGTGTTACTGATAGAGTTAGGGTAAGGCTAAGGTAATCATTAGGGTTAGGGTTTGGGTTAGGGTAAGGTTTAGGTTTAGGGTTAGGGATAGGGTTAACATTAAGATTAGGGTTAGGGTTACAGTAAGGGTAAGGGTTAGGGTTAGGGTTAGCGTTAGGGTTAGGGGTTAGGGTTAGCGTTAGGTTAAGGGTTAGGGTTAGGTTACTGTTAGGGTAAGGGTAAGGGTTAGCCTTAGGGTTAGGGTAAGGGTAAGGGTTAGCGTTAGGTTTAGGGTTTGGGTTAGGGGTTAGGGTTAGCGTTAGGGTTAGGGTAAAGGTTAGGATTATGGTTAGGGTTAGGGTTAGGGTTAGAGGTAGGGTAAGTGTTAGGGTTAGGGAAAGGGTAAGGGTTAGGGTTAGGTAAAGGATTAGGGTTAGGGTTAAGTTTAGGGTAAGGGTTATGGTTATGGTTAGGGTTAGGGTTAGCATTAAGGTTACGGTTAGGGTTAGGGGTTAGGGCTAGGTTTAGTGTTAGGTTTAGGGTTAGGGTAAGAATGAGGGTTAGGGTTAGGGTTAGGTTTAGGATTAGGGAAAGGATTAGGGTTAGGGTTAAGGTTAGGGTAAGGGTTAGGGTTAGGGTTAGTGTTAGGTTTAGGGTAAGGGTAAGGGTAAAGGTTAGGGTTGGGGTTAGGGTAAGGATTGGGGTTAGGGTTACGGTTAGGGTAAGTGTAATGGTTAGGGTTAGGGTTAGGGTTAGCATTAAGTTTAGGGTTAGGGTTATGGTTAGGGTTAGGGTAAGGGTTAGGATTAGGGTTAGGGTTAGGGTTAGGTTTAGGGTAATGGTAAGGTTTAGGGTTAGGGTTAGGTTTATGGTTAGGTTTAGGGTTAGGGTAAGGGTAAGATTTAGGGTTATGGTTAGGGTTATGTAAGGGTAAGGGTTAGTATTAGGGTTAGGGTTAGGTTAAGGGTAAAGTTTAGGGTTAGGTTTAGGGTTAGGGTTTGGGTAAGGGAAGGGGTAGGGTTAGGGTTAGTGTTAAGATAATGTTTAAGGTTAGGGTTAGGGTTAGGGTAAGGGTACGGCTTAGGGTTAGGGTTAGGGTTAGGGTTAAGGTTAGGTTTAGGGTTAGGGTAAGGGTAAGTTTTAGGGTTAGGGTTAGGGTTAAGGCTTAGGGTTAGGGTTATGGTTAGGCTTAGGTTAAGGGTAAGGGTTAGGGTTAGGGTTAGGGTTAGGGTTAGGTGTTAGGTTTGGGTTAGGGTTAGGGTTAGGGTTAAGGTTAGGGTTACGGTTAGGGTTAGGCTAAGGTTAAGGGTCATGGTTAGGTTTAGTGTTAGGGTTAGGGTTAAGGTTAGGGTTAGGGTTAGGGTAAGGGTAAGGGTTAGGGTTAGGTTTAGGTTTAGGAGTTAGGGTTAGGTTTAGGGTTAGGGTAAGGGTTAGTGTTACTGTTAGAGTTAGGGTAAGGGTAAGGGTAAGGATTAGGATTAGGGGTTGGGTTAGGGTAAGGATTAGGTTTAGTGTTAGGGTTAGTGTTAGGGTAAGGGTAAGGGTTAGCGTTAGGGTTTGGGTAAGGGTAAGGGTTAGTGTTAGGGTTAGGGTTTGGGTTAGGGGTTAGGGTTAGCGTTAGGTTTAGGGTAAGGGTTAGGTTTATGGTTAGGGTTAGGGTTAGGGTTAGAGTTAGGGTTAGGGGTAGGGTTAGGGAGAGGGTAAGGGTTAGGGTTAGGGTTAGGGTTAGGGAAAGGATTAGGGTTAGGGTCAAGGTTAGGGTAAGGGTTATGGTTAGGGTTAGGTTTAGGGTTAGCATTAAGGTTACGGTTAGGGTTAGGGTAAGGTAAGGGTTAGGGTTAGGGTTAGGGTTAGGGTTAGGTGTTAGCGTTAGGGTTAGGGTTAGTGTTAGGTTTAGGGTTAGGGCAAGGGTAAGGGTTAGGGTTAGGTTTAGGGTTAGGCTTAGGGGTAGGGTAAGAGTTAGAGTTAGGGTTCGGTTAAGGATTAGGGTTAGGGGTTAGGGTTAGGGTTAGGGTTAGGGGTTAGAATTAGGGTTAGGGTTAGGGTTAGGGTAAGGGTTAGGGTTAGGGTTAGGGTAAGGATTAGCGTTAGGGTTAGGGTAAGTGTAAGTGTAATGGTTAGAGTTAGGGTTAGGGTTAGGGTTAGGGGTTAGTGTTAGGGTTAGTGTAAGGGTTAGGTTTAGGGTTAGGTTTAGGGTACGGTTAAGTGTTAGGATTAGGGTTAGGGTTAGGGTTAGGGTTAGTGTAAAGGTAAGGGTTAGGGTTAGGGTTAGGTTTAGGGTTATGGTTAGAGTTAGGGTTAGGGTAAGTGTGAGGGTTAGCGTTAGGGTTAGTTTTAGGATAAGGGTAAGGGTTCGGGTTAGGGTTAGGGTTAGGTTTAGGGTTAGGGTAAGGGTTTGGTTTAGGTTTAGGGTTAGAGTTAGTGTAAGGGTAAGGGTTAGTTTTAGGGTTAGTGTAAGGGTTAGGTTTAGGGTTAGTGTAAGTGTAAGGGTTACGGTTCGGTTTATGATTAAGTTTAGGGTTAGTATTAAGGTTAGGGTTACTGGTAGGGTAAGGGTAAGGGTTAGGGTTAGGGTTACGTTTAGGGTTGGGGTTAAGGTTAGGGTTAGGGTTGGGTAAGTTTAAGGGTTAGGGTTAGGGTTAGGGTAAGGGTAAGTGTTAGGTTTAGGGTTAGGGTTAGAGTTAGGGTTAGGGTTAGGTTAAGGGTACGGGTTAGGGTTAAGGTTAGGGGTTAGGGTTAGGGTTAGGTTAAGGGTTAGGGTTAGGTTTAGTGTTAAGGTAAGGGTAAGGGTTAGCCTTAGGGTTAGGTTAAGGGTAAGTGTTAGCGTTAGGGTTAGGTTTTGGGTTACGGGTTAGGTTAGCGTTAGGGTTAGGGTAAAGGTTAGGATTATGGTTAGGGTTAGGGTTAGGGAAAGGATTAGGTTTAGGGTTAAGGTTAGGGTAAGGGTTATGTTTATGGTTAGGGTTAGGGTTAGGGTTAGCCTTAAGTTTACAGTTAGGGTTAGGGTAAGGGTTAGGGTTAGGGGTTAGGGTTCGGTTTAGTGTTAGGTTTAGGTTTAGGGTAAGGATGAGGTTAGGTTTAGGGTTAGGGTTAATGTTAGACTTAGGGGTAGGGTAAGGGTTAGAGTTAGGGTTAGGCTAAGGGTTAGGGTTAGGGTTAGTTTTAGGGCTAGGGTTAGGGTAAGATTTAGGGTTAGGGTTAGGTTTAAGGCTTAGTGTTAGGGTTGTGGTTAGGCTTAGGTTAAGGGTTAGGGTTAGGGTTAAGGTTAGGTTTAGGGTAAGGGTAAGTGTTAGGGTTATGGTTAGGGTTAGGGGTTAGGGTTAGGCTTAGGTTTAGGGTTAGGGTTAGGGTAAGGCTAAGGGTGAGGGTTAGGATTAGGGTTAGGGTTAGGGTTTTTTAGGGTTAGGGTTAGGGTAAGGGTAAGGGTTAGGGTTAGGGTTCGTGTTAAGGTTAGTGTTAGGGTTAGCGTTAAGGAAATGGTAAGGGTTAGGGTTAGGGTTAGGGTGAGGATTGGGGTTAGGATTAGGGTTAGGGTAAGTGTAAGGGTTAGGGTTAGGGTTAGGGTTGGCATTAAGTTTAGGGTTAGGTTTAGGGTTAGGGTTAGGGTAAGAGTTAGGATTAGGGTTAGGGTTAGGGTTAGGTTTAGGGTAAGAGTAAGGTTTAAGGTTAGGGTTAGGTTTAGGGTTATGGTAAGGGTAAGGGTTAGGTTTAGGGTTAGGCGTTAGTGTTAGGTTTAGGGTTAGGGTAAGGGTTAGTGTTACTGTTAGAGGTAGGGTAAGGGTAAGATTAAGGATTAGGGTTAGGGTTTGGGTTAGGGTAAGGATTAGGTTTAGTGCTAGGGTTAGTGTTAGGGTAAGGGTAAGGGTTAGCGTTAGGGTTAGGGTTAGGTTTAGGGTAAGGGTTAGGTTTATGGTTAGGGTTAGGGTTAGGTTTAGAGTTAGGGTTAGGGATAGGGTTAGGGAAAGGATAAGGGTTAGGCTTAGGGTTAGGGTTAGGGAAAGGATTAGGGTTAGGTTTAGGGGTAGGGTTAGTGTTAGGTTTAGGGTTAGGGTAAGGGTAAGGGTTAGGGTTAGGGTAATGGTTAGGGTTAGGCTTAGGGGTAGGGTAAGGGGTAGAGTTAGGGTTTGGTTAAGGGTTAGGGTTAGGGGTTAGGGTTAGAGTTAGGGGTTAGAATTAGGGTTAGGGTTAGGGTAAGGGTTAGCGATAGGGTTAGAGTAACTGTTAGGGTTACGGTTAGGGTAAGGGTAAGGGTAATGGTTAGAGTTAGGGTTAGGGTTAGGGTTAGGGGTTAGGGTTAGGGTTAGGTTTAGTGTAAGGGTTAGGTTTAGGGTTAGGTTTAGTGTAAGGTTAAGTGTTAGGATTAGGGTTAGGGTTAGGGTTAGGGTAAGGGTTAGGGATAGGGTTAGAGTAAGTGTTAGGGTTACGGTTATGGTAAGGGTAAGGGTAATGGTTAGAGTTAGGGTTAAGGTTAGGGTTAGGGGTTAGGGTTAGGGTTATGGTTATGGTTAGGGTTAGGGTTAGCATTAAGGTTACGGTTAGGGTTAGGGTAAGCTAAGGGTTAGGGTTAGGGTTAGGGTTAGGGTTAGGGGTTAGGGTTAGTGTAAGTGTAAGGGTTAGGATTCGGTTTATCGTTAAGTTTAGGGTTAGTATTAAGGTTAGGGTTACGGTTAGGATAAGGGTAAGGGTTAGAGTTAGGGTTAGGTTTAGGGTTGTGGTTAAGGTTAGGGTTAGGGTTCGGGTAAGTTAAAGGGTTAGGGTTAGGGTTAGGGTAATGGTAAGTGTTAGCTTTAGGTTTAGGGTTTGGTTTATGTTTAGGCTTAGGGTAAGGGTAAGGGTTAGGGTTAGGGTTAGGGTTAAGTTTAGGGTTAGTTTTAGGGTTAGGATTAGGATTAGGGTTAGGTTTAGGTTTAGGATTAGAGTTAGGGTAAGGGTAAGTGTAAGGGTTAAGGGTAGGATTAGGTTTAGGGTTAAGGTTAGGGTTGGGTTTAGGGTTAGGGAAAGGGTAAGGGTTAGGGTTAGGTTTAGGGTAAGGTTTAGGGTTAGGGTTTGGGTTAGGGTAAGAGTTAGGTTTAGGGTTAGAGTTAGGGTTAGCATTAAGGTTACGTTTAGGGTAAGGGTAACAGTAAGGGTTAGCGTTAGGGGTAGGGTTAGGGTTAGGTTTAGGTTTACGGTTATTGTAAGCGTAAGGGTTAAGGTTAGGGTTAGGGTTAGGGTTAAGGTTAGGTTTAGGGTTAGGGTTAGGGTAAGGGTAAGGTTAGGGTTAGGGTTAGGGTAAGGGTTAGGATTAGGTTTAGGGTTAGGGTTAGGGTTAGGGTTAGGTTAAGGGTAAGGGTTAGGGTTAGGGTTAGGGGTTAGGGTTAGCGTTCGGGTTAGGGTAAGGTTTAGGGATATGGTTAGGGTTAGGCCAAGGTTAAGGGTAAGGGTTAGTGTTAGGGTTAGGGTTAAGCGTAGGGTTAGGGTTAGGGTAAGGGTAAGGGTTAGGGTTAGGTTTAGGGTTAGGAGTTAGGGTTAGATTTAGGGTTAGGGTAAGGGTTAGTGTTACTGATAGAGTTAGGGTAAGGCTAAGGTAATCATTAGGGTTAGGGTTTGGGTTAGGGTAAGGTTTAGGTTTAGGGTTAGGGATAGGGTTAACATTAAGATTAGGGTTAGGGTTACAGTAAGGGTAAGGGTTAGGGTTAGGGTTAGCGTTAGGGTTAGGGGTTAGGGTTAGCGTTAGGTTAAGGGTTAGGGTTAGGTTACTGTTAGGGTAAGGGTAAGGGTTAGCCTTAGGGTTAGGGTAAGGGTAAGGGTTAGCGTTAGGTTTAGGGTTTGGGTTAGGGGTTAGGGTTAGCGTTAGGGTTAGGGTAAAGGTTAGGATTATGGTTAGGGTTAGGGTTAGGGTTAGAGGTAGGGTAAGTGTTAGGGTTAGGGAAAGGGTAAGGGTTAGGGTTAGGTAAAGGATTAGGGTTAGGGTTAAGTTTAGGGTAAGGGTTATGGTTATGGTTAGGGTTAGGGTTAGCATTAAGGTTACGGTTAGGGTTAGGGGTTAGGGTTAGGTTTAGTGTTAGGTTTAGGGTTAGGGTAAGAATGAGGGTTAGGGTTAGGGTTAGGTTTAGGATTAGGGAAAGGATTAGGGTTAGGGTTAAGGTTAGGGTAAGGGTTAGGGTTAGGGTTAGGGTTAGTATTAAGGTTACGGTTAGGGTTAGGGTAAGGCAAAGTTTAGGGTTAGGGTTAGGTTTAGGGGTTAGGGTTAGGGTTAGGGTTAGTGTTAGGTTTAGGGTAAGGGTAAGGGTAAAGGTTAGGGTTGGGGTTAGGGTAAGGATTGGGGTTAGGGTTACGGTTAGGGTAAGTGTAATGGTTAGGGTTAGGGTTAGGGTTAGCATTAAGTTTAGGGTTAGGGTTATGGTTAGGGTTAGGGTAAGGGTTAGGATTAGGGTTAGGGTTAGGGTTAGGTTTAGGGTAATGGTAAGGTTTAGGGTTAGGGTTAGGTTTATGGTTAGGTTTAGGGTTAGGGTAAGGGTAAGATTTAGGGTTAGGGTTAGGGTTATGTAAGGGTAAGGGTTAGTATTAGGGTTAGGGTTAGGTTAAGGGTAAAGTTTAGGGTTAGGTTTAGGGTTAGGGTTTGGGTAAGGGTAGGGGTAGGGTTAGGGTTAGTGTTAAGATAATGTTTAAGGTTAGGGTTAGGGTTAGGGTAAGGGTACGGCTTAGGGTTAGGGTTAGGGTTAGGGTTAAGGTTAGGTTTAGGGTTAGGGTAAGGGTAAGTTTTAGGGTTAGGGTTAGGGTTAAGGCTTAGGGTTAGGGTTATGGTTAGGCTTAGGTTAAGGGTAAGGGTTAGGGTTAGGCTTAGGGTTAGGTTTAGGGTAAGGGTAAGTGTTAGGGTTAGGGTTAGGGTTAAGGGTTAGGGTTAGGCTTAGGTTTAGGGTTAGCGTTAGGGTAAGGCTAAGGGTGAGGGTTAGGATTAGGGTTAGGGTTAGGGTTTTTTAGGGTTAGGGTTAGGGTATGGGTAAGGGTTAAGGTTAGGGTTCGTGTTAAGTTTAGTGTTAGGGTTAGGGTTAGAAAAAGGGTAAGGGTTAGGGTTAGGGTTAGGGAGAGGATTTGGGTTAGGATTAGGGTAGGGTAAGTGTAAGGGTTAGGGTTAGGGTTAGGGTTGGCATTAAGTTTAGGGTTAGGGTTAGGGTTAGGGTTAGTGTAAGGGTTAGGATTAGGGTTAGGTTTAGGGTTAGGTTTAGGGTAAGAGTAAGGTTTACGGTTAGGGTTTGGTTTAAGGTTAGGTTTAGGGTAAGGGTAAGGGTTATGGTTAGGTTTAGGGTTAGGGTTAAGGTTAGGCCTAGGGTTAGGGTAAGGGTAAATGTAAGGTTTAGGGTTAGGGTTAGGATTAGGTTTAGGTTTAGGGTTGGGAAAGGGTAAGGGTTAGGGTTAGTGCTAGGGTTAGGGTAAGGGTAAGGGTTAGGGTTAGGGTTAGGGTAAGGGTTAGGGTTAGGGTTAGGGTTAGAGTTAGGGTTAGGGTTAGGTTAAGGGTAAGGTTTAGGGTTAGGGTTAGGGTTAGGGTTAGGTGTTAGGTTTGGGTTAGGGTTAGGGTTAGGGTTAAGGTTAGGGTTACGGTTAGGGTTAGGCTAAGGTTAAGGGTCATGGTTAGGTTTAGTGTTAGGGTTAGGGTTAAGGTTAGGGTTAGGGTTAGGGTAAGGGTAAGGGTTAGGGTTAGGTTTAGGTTTAGGAGTTAGGGTTAGGTTTAGGGTTAGGGTAAGGGTTAGTGTTACTGTTAGAGTTAGGGTAAGGGTAAGGGTAAGGATTAGGATTAGGGGTTGGGTTAGGGTAAGGATTAGGTTTAGTGTTAGGGTTAGTGTTAGGGTAAGGGTAAGGGTTAGCGTTAGGGTTTGGGTAAGGGTAAGGGTTAGTGTTAGGGTTAGGGTTTGGGTTAGGGGTTAGGGTTAGCGTTAGGTTTAGGGTAAGGGTTAGGTTTATGGTTAGGGTTAGGGTTAGGGTTAGAGTTAGGGTTAGGGGTAGGGTTAGGGAGAGGGTAAGGGTTAGGGTTAGGGTTAGGGTTAGGGAAAGGATTAGGGTTAGGGTCAAGGTTAGGGTAAGGGTTATGTTTAGGGTTAGGTTTAGGGTTAGCATTAAGGTTACGGTTAGGGTTAGGGTAAGGTAAGGGTTAGGGTTAGGGTTAGGGTTAGGGTTAGGTGTTAGCGTTAGGGTTAGGGTTAGTGTTAGGTTTAGGGTTAGGGCAAGGGTAAGGGTTAGGGTTAGGTTTAGGGTTAGGCTTAGGGGTAGGGTAAGAGTTAGAGTTAGGGTTCGGTTAAGGATTAGGGTTAGGGGTTAGGGTTAGGGTTAGCGTTAGGGGTTAGAATTAGGGTTAGGGTTAGGGTTAGGGTAAGGGTTAGGGTTAGGGTTAGGGTAAGGATTAGCGTTAGGGTTAGGGTAAGTGTAAGTGTAATGGTTAGAGTTAGGGTTAGGGTTAGGGTTAGGGGTTAGTGTTAGGGTTAGTGTAAGGGTTAGGTTTAGGGTTAGGTTTAGGGTACGGTTAAGTGTTAGGATTAGGGTTAGGGTTAGGGTTAGGGTTAGTGTAAAGGTAAGGGTTAGGGTTAGGGTTAGGTTTAGGGTTATGGTTAGAGTTAGGGTTAGGGTAAGTGTGAGGGTTAGGGTTAGGGTTAGTTTTAGGATAAGGGTAAGGGTTCGGGTTAGGGTTAGGGTTAGGTTTAGGGTTAGGGTAAGGGTTTGGTTTAGGTTTAGGGTTAGAGTTAGTGTAAGGGTAAGGGTTAGTTTTAGGGTTAGTGTAAGGGTTAGGTTTAGGGTTAGTGTAAGTGTAAGGGTTACGGTTCGGTTTATGATTAAGTTTAGGGTTAGTATTAAGGTTAGGGTTACTGGTAGGGTAAGGGTAAGGGTTAGGGTTAGGGTTACGTTTAGGGTTGGGGTTAAGGTTAGGGTTAGGGTTGGGTAAGTTTAAGGGTTAGGGTTAGGGTTAGGGTAAGGGTAAGTGTTAGGTTTAGGGTTAGGGTTTGGGTTATGTTTAGGGTTAGGGTAAGGGTAAGGGTTAGGTTTAGGGTTAGGGTTAGAGTTAGGGTTAGGGTTAGGTTAAGGGTACGGGTTAGGGTTAAGGTTAGGGGTTAGGGTTAGGGTTAGGTTAAGGGTTAGGGTCAGGTTTAGTGTTAGGGTAAGGGTGAGGGTTAGCCTTAGGATTAGGGTAAGGGTAAGGGTTAGCGTTAGGGTTAGGGTTTGGTTTAGGGGATAGAGTTAGCGTTAGGTTTATGGTAAAGGTTAGGTTTATGGTTATGGTTAGGGTTAGGGTTAGAGTTATTGTTAGTGTTAGGGTTAGGGAAAGGGTAAGTGTTAGGGATAGGGTTAGGGAAAGGAGTAGTGTAGGGTTAAGGTTAGGGTAAGGGTTGTGGTTAGAGTTAGGGTTAGGGTTAGCCTTAAGGTTACAGTTACGGTTAGAGTAAGTGTTAGGGTTAGGGTTTAGGGTTAGGTTTAGTGTTAGGTTTAGGGTTAGGGTAAGGATGAGGGTTAGGGTTAGGGTTAGGGTTAGGGTTAAGGTTAGGGAAAGGATTAGGGTTAGGGTTAAGGTTAGGGTAAGGGTTATGATTATGGTAAGGGTTAGGGTTAGCATTAAGGTTACGGTTAGGGTTAGGGTAAGGTAAGGTTTAGGGTTAGGGTTAGGGTTAGGGTTAGGGGTTAGGGTTAGGGTTAGTGTTAGGTTTAGGGTTAGGGTAAGGGTTAGGGTTAGGTTTAGGGTTAGGGTAAGGGTTAGGGTTAGGGTTAGGGTAAGGGTTAGGGTTACGGTTAGGGTAAGGTAAGGGTAATGGTTAGATTAGGGTTAGGGTTAGGTTTAGGGGTTAGGGTTAGGGTGGGGGTTATTGTAGGGGTTAGGTTTAAGGTTAGGTTTAGGTTAAGGTTAAGTGTTTGGATTAGGGTTAGGGTTAGGGTTAGGGTTAGTGTAAGGGTAAGGGTTAGAGTTAGGGTTAGGTTTAGGGTTATGGTTAGAGTTAGGGTTTGGGTAAGTGTTAGGGTTAGGGTTAGGGTTAGTTTTAGGATAAGGATTAGGGTTCGGGTTAGGGTTAGGGTTAGGTTTAGGGGTTAGGGTTAGGTTTAGGTTTATGGTTAGAGTTAGTGTAAGGGTAAGGGTTAGTTTTAGGGTTAGGGTAAGGGTTAGGTTTAGGGTTCGTGTAAGTGTATGGGTTAGGGTTCGGTTTATGGTCAAGTTTAGGGTTAGTATTAAGGTTAGGGTTACGGGTAGGGTAAGGGTAAGGGTTAGGGTTAGGCTTAGGTTTAGGGTTGGGGTTAAGGTTAGGGTTAGGGTTGGGGTAAGTTTAAGGGTTAGGGTTAGGGTTAGGGTAAGGGTAAGTGTTAGGTTTAGGTTTAGGGTTTGGGTTATGTTTAGGGTTAGGCTAAGGGTTAGGGTTAGCGTTAGGGTTAGGGTTAAGGTTAGGGTTCGGGTTAGGGTTAGGGTTAGGATTAGGGTTAGGTTTAGGGTTAGGGTTAGAGTTAGGGTAAGGGTAAGTGTAAGGGTTAAGGGTAGGATTAGGTTTAGGGTTAAGAATAGGGTTAGGTTTAGGGTTAGGGAAAGGGTAAGGGTTAGGGTTAGGGTTAGGTTTAGGGTTAGGGTAAGGATGAGGGCTAGGGTTAGGGTTAGGGTTAGGGAAAGGATTAGGGTTAGGGTTAAGGTTAGGGTAAGGGTTATGATTATGGTTAGGGTTAGGGTTAGCATTAAGGTTACGGTTAGGGTTAGGGGAAGGTAAGGGTTAGGGTTAGGGTTAGGGTTAGGGTAAGGGTAAGAGTTAGGTTTAGGGTTAGGGTTTGGGTTATGTTTAGGGTTAGGCTAAGGGTAAGGGTTAGGGTTAGGGTTACGGTTAGCGTTAGGTTTAGGGAAAGGATTAGGGTTAGGGTTAAGGTTAGGGTAAGGGTTATGGTTATGGTTAGGGTTAGCCTTAAGGTTACAGTTAGGGTTAGAGTAAGGGTTAGGATTAGGGTTTAGGGTTAGGTTTAGTGTTAGGTTTAGGGTTAGGGTAAGGATGAGGGTTAGGGTTAGGGTCAAGGTTAGGGTAAGGGTTATGATTATGGTTAGGGTTAGGGTTAGCATTAAGGTTACGGTTAGGGTTAGGTTAAGGTAAGGGTTAGGGTTAGGGTTAGGGTTAGCGTTAGGGGTTAGGGTTAGGGTTAGGGTTAGTGTTAGGTTTAGGGTTAGGGTAAGGCTTAGGGGTAGGGTAAGGTTTAAAGTTAGGGTTCGGTTAAGGGTTAGGGTTAGGGGTTAGGGTTAGGGTTATGGATTAGAATTAGGGTTAGGGTTAGGGTTAGTGTAAGGGTTAGGGTTAGGGTTAGGGTTAGGGTAAGGGATAGGGTTAAGGTTAGGTTTAGGGTTAGGGTTCGGTTTAGGGTTAGGTTTAGGTAAGGGTAAGGGTTAGTTTTAGGTTTAGGGTAAGTGTTAGGTTTAGGGTTAGTGTAAGTGTAAGGGTTAGGGTTCGGTTTATTGTTAAGTTTAGGGTTAGTATTAAGGTTAGGGTTACGGTTAGGATAAGGGTAAGGCTTAGGGTTAGCATTAGGTTTAGGGTTGGGGTTAAGGTTAGGGTTAGGGTTCGGGTAAGTTAAAGGCTTATGGTTAGGGTTAGGGTAAGGGTAAGTGGTAGGTTTAGGGTTAGGGTTTGGGTTATGTTTCGGGTTAGGGTAAGGGTAAGGGTTAGGGTTAGGGTTAGGGTTAGGGTTAAGGTTAGGGTTAGGGTTAGGGTTAGGGTTAGCTTTAGGATTAGGGTTAGGTTTAGGTTTAGGGTTAGAGTTAGGATAAGGGTAATTGTAAGGGTTAAGGTTAGGATTAGGTTTAGGGTTAAGGTTAGGGTTAGGTTTAGGGTTAGGGAAAGGGTAAGGGTTAGGGTTATGTTTAGGGTAAGGATTAAGGTTAGGGTTTGGGTTAGGGTAAGGGTTAGGTTTAGGATTAGAATTAGGGTTAGCATGAAGATTAGGTTTATGGTTAGGGTAACAGTAAGGGTTAGGGTTAGGGTTAGGGTTAAGGTTAGGTTTAGGGTTAGGGTTAGGGTAAGGGTAAGGTTAGGGTTAGGGTTAGGGTAAGGGTTAGGGTTAGGGTTAGGTTTAGAGTTAGGGTTAGGGTTAGGTTAATGGTAAGGGTTAGGGTTAGGGTTAGGGTTAGGGGTTAGGGTTAGCGTTAGGGTTAGGGTAAGGTTTATGGATACGGTTAGGGTTAGGCCAAGGTTAAGGGTAAGGGTTAGTGTTAGGGTTAGGGTTAGGGTTAAGGTTAGGGTTAGGGTTAGGATAAGGGTAAGGGTTAGGGTTAGGTTTAGGGTTAGGAGTTAGGGTTAGATTTAGGGTTAGGGTAAGGGTTAGTGTTACTGTTAGAGTTAGGGTAAGTGTAAGGGTAAGGATTAGGGTTAGGGTTTGGGTTAGGGTAAGGATTATTCTTCGGGTTAGGGTTAGGGTTAACATTAAGATTAGGGTTAGGGTTACAGTAAGGTTAAGGGTTATGGTTAGGGTTAGCGTTAGGATTAGGGGTTAGGGTTAGGGTTAGGTTAAGGGTTAGGGTTAGGGTTAGGTTTAGTGTTAGGGTAAAGGTAAGGGTTAGCCTTAGGGTTAGGTAAGGGTAAGGGTTAGCGTTAGGGTTAGGGTTTGGGTTAGTGGTTAGGGTTAGCGTTAGGGTTAGGGTAAAGGTTAGGTTTATGGTTAGGGTTAGGGTTAGGGTTAGAGTTAGGGTTAGTGTTAGGGTTAGGGAATGGGTAAGGGTTAGGGTTAGGGTTAGGGAAAGGATTAGGGTTAGGGTTAAGGTTAGGGTAAGGGTTATGGTTATGGTTAGGGTTAGGGTTAGCCTTAAGGTTACGGTTAGGGTTAGGGTAAGGGTTCAGGTTAGGGGTTAGGGTTAGGTTTAGTGTTAGGTTTAGGGTTAGGGTAAGGATGAGGGATAGGGTTATGGTTAGGGTAAAGGTTAGTGTTTGACTTAGGGGGAGGGTAAGGGTTAGAGTTAGGGTTAGGCTAAGGGTAAGTGTTAGGGTTAGGTTTAGGACTAGTGTTAGGGTAAGATTTAGGGTTAGGGTTAGGGTTAAGGTGTTGGGGACTGACTGTGGGGTCAGTGACCATGACTGTGGGGTCAGTGACCTTGGACCCGCACAATTTTGTACACAAGGAAGTAAGCTCTTATCATGATTTTGGGCTGTGTCAATAGCTTCTCATTTAACCTGTTTGGGACTTGATAGCTTCTCATTCAACCTATTTCAGACTTGATACTGTTTGTAAGAATGTAGCCCCTGGCAGTTCCCTAGTTTAAAGATGTGTA
The DNA here is from genome assembly GCA_024803745.1 of Megascapheus bottae. Taxonomy (NCBI): domain Eukaryota; kingdom Metazoa; phylum Chordata; class Mammalia; order Rodentia; family Geomyidae; genus Megascapheus; species Megascapheus bottae. The sequence continues at coordinate 317,871 of JANJXV010000638.1, read as the reverse complement.
TTTAAGATTGAGAACTGGAAATAAACTGGGCTATGGTCTTGGGCGACAGGCTTCTTAAGCTGTGGCTCCTGATTTGGGCTGTAGCCCTCCTGAACCCCATCTGTTTGTCTCTCTTCTAATTTTTCCTAGTCCTTGCCCCCTATTTCAGGAACCCCAATCTGCGAACCCTGGTTTGCTGCCGGTTGGCCCCGGCATCTGGCGCCTGAACAGGGACCCTGAAAATCTGGGACGAAGGTGAAGGACCCCTCCCTGTGGTGAGTAACACATCGTAGGACTATTAAGAGAAGATCTTAAGAGAGTGTATAGTCAGGAGTAAAAATTATGGGTCAAGCTAATAGCCATGGGTTATTTCTACCGATCTTAACAGGCCTATTTGAAGCCCACGGAACGCGGGTGGAAAAAGGGGTGCTTCAGAGCTTCCTACAGTTTGTCGAGGAGGCGTGCCCGAGGTCTATAGAGGAGGAATTCCAAAAAGCCTGGCAGCAGATAGGAAAAAGAATTCTAGATTATTATGATGTATATGGCCCCGAGAAGAACCCAATAGAGGCTGCTACTGTATGGAGTTTAGTAAGTGAATACATAGATCCTCTACATGAAAATGCTGAACTTAATCTTGAATTAAGGGAACTTTATGAGTTAAAGGACCCTTCTGAAGAACCTGAGGCTGAGCCATATGCCGCAGCCCAAGAGAGTCTAAGTGAGATCTTGCAAAGGGAACAACAACCAGTAGATATTGAGTATCAGAATTCAGGTCTGAATACCAAGGAGGAAAGTTATGATGAGTCATTGGAGGGCCGGGTGGCTACGATAGAGAAGAAGTTAGAAGAAATGCTACATCTTCTATCGAAAATGGGGACAGAGCAGAGAGCCCCCCCCAGAAGTAGGAAAGAAATATGACCCTCAGGCCACCATTGTGTCTGATTCTAAACCTTACCCCTCACACCCACCGCCCCCGGCTGCAGCCTTACGGCCTCAATCCCTTTCTCAACCTTTAGGCAAGCCTAAAGGCCCTAGCAACAAGTCCCTTTTAACAGGCACTACAACCAGGCACAGTGCATCGCAATTAAACCTGACTCAGGCTGCTAGAGAGAGGGAAGGTATTTCAGGGCCTCGATGCTTCCCTAGTTTAGTTGATCATGATGAACAAGTATACCATCAGCCTGTTCCTGTTAAACTATTACAGGATTTAAAAAATGCCTGCTCCCAATATGGGCCAACTGCCCCTTTTACTCAAGTAATATTGGAGGCCGCGTGTGCTGGTATTGCATGCCCAAATGACTGGAAGCGGCTTGCCAGAGCATGCCTTAGTGCAGGAGAGTACTTATTATGGGAGACAGAGTTCACTGCACAGTGTCGGGCTAAAATTGAAACAAATAGGTCTAAGAACCTGCCTTACACTGTTGATCAGTTGTTAGGAGAGGGAACCTATAAAAACACCGAAGATCAATTGGGTTATGCAAAGGAGGCCTATTTACAAATAAATGCTGCGGCGAGAGAGGCTTGGAAAAAGTTACGCAATTCCAATCGTACAAAAAATCTAGTAGAAGTTAAACAGGGACCGAATGAACCTTATCTAGAATTTTTGTCTCGATTAATGGAGACTGCAGACTGCCTAGTACAAGATGAGAATGCAAGGGAGAGTATAGTTAGACACATAGCCTATGAAAATGCCAACGCCGCCTGTCAGGCGGCTATCAGACCCCATAGGAATAAGGGAGGAATCACGGACTTTATTTCACTGTGTGCTGATATTGGACCCTCCCATGTACAAGGCCTTACTTTAGCCGCCGCTCCTCAAGGAAAGACTGTTAGTGAGTCTCTAATATATAGAGGTCAGCGGCATTCTCGGGATGCTAGACCCCCAGGGCGTTGCTTTTCTTGTGGACAAATAGGACATTGGATGACGCAATGCCCACGCCAGGCCAGGCAAAAGAGAGAAAAATCACCTGGCACATGTCCACGCTGTGGTAAAGGGAAGCACTGGGCTAAAGATTGCAGGTCAAGAACAGATCGCAATGGCCGCCCGCTTTCGGGAAACTGGAGAGGGGGCCAGCCCCTGGCCCCGCAAAACCATGGGGCAGTCCCTCCCTCTTCTCGGCCACAAGTGCATCTTCTAACAAGCCCCCAAGATCAGACTCCAGCCTCCTCCGTGCCACCCCAGGCAGTGCAGGATTGGACCTCTGTTCCTCCACCTGCTCAGTATTGACCCCAGAGATGGGGACACAAGCTCTCCCCACGGGGGTCTTCGGCCCCCTTCCCCCGGGAGTAGCTGGATTGCTGTTAGGGCGAAGTAGCTCAGCCCTTAACGGGATACAGATTACACCTGGCAAAATTGACCAGGATTTTACTGGAGAAATCAAAGTTATGGCCTCTGCCCCGAAACACGTGGTATCGATCCCAGCCGGTCAAAAATTAGCACAATTAATACTTGTGCCTTTACCTCCCGGGGAGACTGCTAATTCCCCATGTGGACAGAGAGGATTTAGATCTTCTGATATCTATTGGGTACAAAGCATAAAACAAGAGAGGCCTGAGATGACTATATTTATACAAGAAAAGCCCTTTAAAGGAATAATAGACACTGGAGCAGATGTGTCTGTGATATCTAAAAAGCATTGGCCAGCCCAATGGCCCCTGACAACCTCTATGACTTCCCTACAGGGGGTTGGGCAAGCAACTGACCCACAGCAGAGCAGTGCGATCCTTGTTTGGAGAGATGAGGAAGGGCACTCTGGTCATTTTCAGCCATTTGTCATGGATCATCTGCCAATTAATTTATGGGGTCGTGATATCATGGAAAAAATGGGAGTGTATATGTTTAGTCCTAGTGCTGCGGTCACTAAGCAGTTACTTGATCAAGGCCTCCTCCCCTTTAGGGGACTAGGCCGAGCAGCACAGGGGGAGCTAGAGCCACTCCAACCCCAGTCTCACCCTACGAGACAAGGATTAGGGTATCCCTTGACGGGAGCTGTCGTTTGCCCTCCCCCTCATGCTGATCCCATAAATTGGCTCTCTGAACAACCGGTATGGGTTGAACAGTGGCCTCTTTCACTAGAAAAGATCATTGCAGTACAGCAGCTGATACAGGAACAGCTGGACTTGGGGCATGTGGCCCCTTCTAACTCTCCATGGAATTCTCCAATTTTTGTTATAAAGAAAAAGTCAGGTAAATGGAGGCTGTTACAGGATTTGAGAAAAATAAATGCCACAATGGAACTGATGGGGGCCCTACAGCCTGGCTTGCCTTCACCCATGGCAATCCCAAAGGATACTTATAAGATTATTATAGATTTGAAGGATTGTTTCTATACTATACCCCTGGCGCCTCAAGACTGTAAGCGCTTTGCCTTCAGCGTCCCCTCTGTTAATTTTAAAGAACCCATGAAGCAATATCACTGGCTTGTGCTCCCACAGGGCATGGCAAATAGCCCAACTTTATGTCAAAGTTTTGTAGCTAGGGCCATTTCTTCCACTCGTGAAAAATTTTCTTCTGTTTATATTGTTCATTATATGGATGACATCTTGTTGGCTTGTTCTGACCCTATCGTCGTACGACAAGCCTTTGGACAACCAAAGCAAGATCTGAGCCTCTTTGGCCTTATAATAGCAGCTGAAAAGGTTCAGGAACACCCCCCTTTTACATATCTAGGCCATATATTAGGCCCACACTATTTTAAAAGCCAAAAAATACAATTAAAAACTTCCCACTTAAGAACTCTTCATGATTTTCAGCAATTCTTAGGAGATATAAATTGGCTTTGGCCTTATCTAAAGCTCTCCACAGGAGAGTTAAAACCCCTTTTTGATCTCTTAAAAGGAGATACCAACCCCACATCCTTGCGTGAATTAAATCCTGACGCCAGGAGGGCCATCCAAATTGTAGAAAAGGCAATTTCCCAGCAACAAATGACCTATTGTGACTATTCTAAACCATGGGGAGTTTACATTTTAGCTACTTCTCACTCCCCAACTGCTGTATTGTGGCAGGATGGCCCACTTTTATGGCTTTATCTACCATCAACACCCGGAAAAGTGCTGACCCCCTACTACGAATTGGTAGCTAATCTGATACACATGTGCCGAGTGGATTCCCGTAAATATTTAGGTCAGGAACCTCATTTTATCTGTGTCCCATATAATTTACAACAACAAGATTGGCTATTCGCCCATTGCGATCCTTGGGCCATTGCTTGGGCCAATTATACGGGGAAAATTTTGCATCACTACCCGTCTAACAAACTTCTCCAATTTGCTGCGTGTCATACGTTTCTATTTCCTTCCATAGTACAGGCCTCGCCTTTATCTTCTGCTGCTTTGGTATTTACAGATGGATCCTCTAATGGAAAGGCTGCTTTGACCATTAATGGGAAAACTCAATCTTGGGTTACGGGTTTTTCCTCCGCCCAAGAGGTGGAATTAGAGGCTGTTTTACAAGCACTCGTCCTGTTACAAGACGAGCCCTTTAACTTATACTCAGACAGTCAATATGTAATTCGTGCTCTTCAAGTCATAGAAACTGTTCCCTTTATTGGAACTACTAACTCCAATATTCAGACCCAATTTCGCCAAGTACAAACTTTGCTTTGTTCTCGCAACCACCCCTGTTTTTTTGGCTTTGTTCGAGCTCACACTAATCTTCCTGGCCCTTTAAGTGAGGGCAATGCAGTTACTGACTCAGCCACCAGAGTTTACTTAACTCAGGTTGAACTTGCTAAGCAGTCACATGCCATCCATCATCAAAACAGCCAAGCCTTGCGCCGACAGTTTAAATTATCTAGAGAAGCGGCACGTCAAATAGTTAAGACTTGCTCCAACTGTGTCCCTTTATCACCAGCCCCCCATTTAGGTATAAATCCACGAGGACTGCTTTCTAATCACATTTGGCAGATGGATGTCACACATGTTCCATCATTTGGCCGATTAAAATATGTTCATGTTACTGTAGATACTTATTCTAATTTTATCTTGGCCACCCCCCTTGCTGGGGAAGCCACTAAACATTGTATCTCTCACTGCATTGGATGCTTTGCTGAAATGGGGATTCCCTCGCAAATAAAAACAGATAATGGCCCTGGCTATGCAAGCCGAGCATTTCAATCCTTCTGCCATTCCTATAATATCACTCATATTACAGGCATTCCTTACAATCCTCAAGGTCAAGGCATTGTGGAGAGAGCTAATGGATTATTAAAACATCAAATTGCTAAAATACAGAAAGGAGAGTCGTATCCCGCTACCCCTGTGAATATACTTAATCATGCTTTATTTGTTTTAAATTTTTTGAATTTGGATTCAAATAATTTATCTGCTGCTCAGCGATTCTGGGAAAAAAGAGCGCAGCGTCCTTTTGCCTTAGTAAAGTGGAAGGATCCCCTAACTGGTGCTTGGCATGGACCCGATCCTGTTCTAACCTGGGGTCGAGGGCATGTATGTGTTTTTTCACAAGGAGAAAATGACGCCCGCTGGCTGCCTGAACGCTGCGTTCGGATCGTGGAGAGTGACAGTGGCCATCCAAGCAGCGACTTACTGGGCCTACACCCCCAACCCTCCAGTGGTGCATCCTGCGAGGTGGGAAGGACCTGAGTTATTTGTGCATGTCAATCGGGACTGCTACTGATCCACTTGTTCCACACATTCATATGAGCTGTGTTTCTCCTCCTTTTACTATTATGTAGGGACCTTTTAACATATTCATTGACTCTACACAATTTAATATGTGACATTATTTTGTCTTTACCATCCCTCTTCTTAATAACCTTTTTGTAAAAGATGCCCAGGTGAAAAGCAAAGGCCTCCAGAGGTAAGTAGAAGTCGGCCGACCCCCTTGTATGTCTGCGTTTTATTTTATTTTATTTTATTTTTGTTTGTTTGTTTGAAAAGGTGCACTGTGGGCCTAAAACAGAGGCCTGGGTGGTCAAGGGACGCCTTGACCCCCCCTCCCCTTCTAAGTTTCTTGTCAATAACAAGGCATACCTGAGAGTCCCACCAGCAAGACATGTCTAAATCTAAAAATAACTGTTTGGTGAAAACATTCATTTGAGCTCATGTTTTTTGTGTTAAGTGTATCTGATTGAGCCCAATTTTCTTGTTATATGTCAATGTCTGATTATTTAAAAGTCTCCGTTTCTCTGTCTTGTTCGTGTTACATATTTTTTCTTGTCCAGTTTTGTCTTTAAAATTGGTGCCATTTCTAAGTATGGATCCGTATGGTTTTTCTGTGCGTACTCAAGCACACATCCTTGTTATTTTTTTTTTTGAACATTTCTGGGCCTAGCATGGCCGCTCCCCCATGTCTGCAGTTGTAACAAGCCCTGGAAAAATAAATTCCAGCTAAGTTGCCTTGCAAAAAGTTTTGTTTTGAACCTGGTTCTCACCTGTAAGAGTAAAATTGGCAAAACTCTCTTGACACAAACTTCCGGAAATTGAACGGCCGATATTAATTTTGCGCGCTTTATGATCTTTGAGTATGAATGTGTGTGAATGAGTGAGTGAACATGTTCAGGGTTAAATTGTCAGCATGCTGTATAAAACAATGGATAAATTTATACTTAAACACAAAGACAATTGGGTAAATCTAAGCTTAAAACTTCAACAAAAATATTAGGTTTGAATGTTTACTATGCCTCAAAGGATTATTGCATTGTCTTAAAGAAAAACTGGTAAATATTTTTCTAGATCCTGAAATCTGCATTTTATTGCAAGGCATACAGCTGTTTACACTGTAAACATTGTATCCTGTTTAGCACAGAGGTATTAGGGAATTTGGGATTTATTACCTTAAGTTAAAATTTGGAGACATGTATTAGAGATTTAAATGTAAAATTGTTCATTAACGTCAGAAACTTTGTCTGTCTGTCTTTTCTTGCAAACTGACACTAGAAATCTAATGGTAAAATGTGGATAATGTGATTAGTATTTTAAAGGAATGTTTAAAGGTTTATCTCTGTATGATTTGGTTTCATGTTACTGGATTGCTTCTAAAAGGAGGCCTGAAGGCAAAGGGCGTTCCTTGAGCCCAAGGAGACCTGGAGAAAAGGGAGTGCCTTGAGCCCTTAAAGGTTTTTCAAATGCAAATGAAGACTAAAATGTTAAGTGTTTAAGTTTAAAAAGTGTAAACGTTTTAAAGAACATTAGAATTGGGTTTCTGTATAATATTTGAAAGTGAAGTTGTCTTAAATGTTTTAAGAAAGAGAAAAAGGGAAAATCAGGACTACCAAAATAACTTCCAGCTAGCCCATGGAGAAGTACAGCAATCCTTATTCAGATGTAACTTTGGCTTTTACCAGGTTCTAGGTAAGCTCATGCTTAGAGACTATTTCTGTGTTGACCACCTTGTTGCTTTAATTGGAGTAACGTGGTCTTTTGTAGGACTCACTGATCTGAATACTGCAGTTCTGAGCCAACCCCGGGCAAAGCAAAGTCCCTGTGAGACTGTGGTGTCTAATCTGGCAGCAGAGTGCTAATTGAGGCAGAGTTGCTTTGGAGCTCAAAGTGGCAGAGTGCTAGCCTTGAGCTGGAGAGCTGAGGGACAGTACCCAGACCCCGAGTTCAAGTCCAGCAACCAAGCAAGTGAAATGCCCATGGGATGTTTATCCCTGTGTGGAGAGACACTACTGGGACAACGAAGCATCCAGATGCAGAAAGCCTCTGCATGGATGGCAGAGATGGTGTCAGATCCTAGAGTCACTCGTGCTTGGCCATTCAATATTAATCAGAGCCGGGAGGTCATAGAATAGTTTGTAAGCATGCCTTACTAATGCCCGTGCCTTCCATAATTGGGCAGGAACTTGTCAATCATCTGTGATAGTGGTAGTTTAAAGTTCTGAGTAAAGTTTGATTTGACTCCAGCCACAAATTCAGGAAAGTTTGTGGATCTGACAACTAAAGCATTAAGGTTGCAGAAATTTAGTTCCCCAGACAATCAAGTAAAAGCCTTTGCAAATGGGTGCTATGTAAGCTACACTATTGTAGCCAAAGATGGTTTGTGCAGTTGTTAAATGTCAAATATGATCTCTAGTTTGGAGTAAATTGTTGTTCCTAATATCTAATCCTTGTAATCCCTTGTTAAAACAGGCTAGGCTTCTTAAGGTCCCTCGTCAAGCACAGAGACAACACCCCTGAGTCAGCTTGAAGAAGTCACAGAAGTTGAATCTCCGCCCATCAATCCCCGTTAGACCAAGGGACCAAAGTCATTTTTGGAAGATGTGACAGGATAAATTAGGGGTATAGAAAAGAAAAAAAATTGCACTTGTGTTTCTTTTAAAATAAAGACCGGGGAGATGTTGGGGACTGACTGTGGGGTCAGTGACCGTGACTGTGGGGTCAGTGACCTTGGACCCACACAATTGAGTACACAAGGAAGTAAGTTCTTATCATGATTTTGGGCTGTGTCAATAGCTTCTCATTTAACCTGTTTGGGACTTGATAGCTTCTCATTCAACCTATTTCAGACTTGATACTGTTTGTACGAATGTAGCCCCTGGCAGTTCCCTAGTTTAAAGATGTGTATTTAAGATTGAGAACTGGAAATAAACTGGGCTATGGTCTTGGGCAACAGGCTTCTTAAGCTGTGGCTCCTGATTTGGGCTGTAGCCCTCCTGAACCCCATCTGTTTGTCTCTCTTCTAATTTTTCCTAGTCCTTGCCCCCTATTTCAGGAACCCCAATCTGCGAACCCTGGTTTGCTGCCGGTTGGCCCCGGCATTAAGGCTTAGTGTTAGGGTTGTGGTTAGGCTTAGGTTAAGGGTAAGGGTTAGGGTTAGGGTTAGGGTTAGGTTTAGGGTAAGGGTAAGTGTGAGGGTTATGGTTAGGGTTAGGGGTTAGGGTTAGGCTTAGGTTTAGGGTTAGGGTCAGGGTAAGGCTAAGGGTGATGGTTAGGATTAGGGTTAGGGTTAGGGTTTTTTAGGGTTAGGGTTAGGGTAAGGGTAAGGGTTAGGGTTAGGGTTCCTGTTAAGGATAGTGTTAGGGTTAGGGTTAAGGAAATGGTAAGGGTTAGGGTTAGGGTTAGGGTGAGGATTGGGGTTAGGATTAGGGTTAGGGTAAGTGTAAGGGTTAGGGTTAGGGTTAGGGTTGGCATTAAGTTTAGGGTTAAGTTTAGGGTTAGGGTTAGGGTAAGGGTTAGGATTAGGGTTAGGGTTAGGGTTAGGTTTAGGGTAAGAGTAAGGTTTAAGGTTAGGGTTAGGTTTAGGGTTAGGGTAAGGTAAGGGTTAGGGTTAGGTTTAGGGTTAGGAGTTAGGGTTAGGTTTAGGGTTAGGGTAAGGGTTAGTGTTACTGTTAGAGGTAGGGTAAGGGTAAGAGTAAGGGTTAGGGTTAGGGTTTGGGTTAGGGTAAGGATTAGGTTTAGTGTTAGGGTTAGTGTTAGGGTAAGGGCAAGGGTTAGCGTTAGGGTTAGGGTAAGGGTAAGGATTAGTGTTAGGGTTAGGGTTTGGGTTAGGGGTTAGGGTTAGCGATAGGTTTAGGGTAGGGGTTAGGTTTATGGTTAGGGTTAGGGTTAGGGTTAGAGTTAGGGTTAAGGATAGGGTTAGGGAAAGGGTAAAGGTTAGGGTTAGGGTTAGGGTTAGGGAAAGGATTAGGGTTAGGGTTAAGGTTAGGGTAAGGGTTACGGTTATGGTTAGGGTTAGGGTTAGCATTAAGGTTACGGTTAGGGTTAGGGTAAGGTAAGGGTTAGGGTTAGGGTTAGGGTTAGGGTTAGGGGTGAGGGTTAGGGTTAGTGTTAGGTTTAGGGTTAGGGTAAGGGTATGGGTTAGGGTTAGGTTTAGGGTTAGGGTTAGGCTTAGGGGTAGGGTAAGGGTTAGAGTTAGGGTTCGCTTAAGGGTTAGGGTTAGGGGTTAGGGTTAGGGTTAGGGTTAGGGGTTCGAATTAGGGTTAGTGTTAGGGTTAGTGTAAGGGTTAGGGTTAGTGTTAGGGTAAGGGTTAGGGTTACGGTTAGGGTAAGGGTAAGGGTAATGGTTAGAGTTAGGTTTAGGGTTAGGGTTAGTGTAAGGGTTACGTTTAGGGTTAGGTTTAGGGTAAGGTTAAGTGTTAGGATTAGGGTTAGGGTTAGGGTTAGGGTTAGTGCAAGGGTAAGGGTTAGGGTTAGGGTTAGGTTTAGGGTTATGGTTATAGTTAGGGTTAGGGTTAGGGTTAGGTTTAGGGTTAGGGAAAGGATTAGGGTTAGCGTTAGGGTTAAGGTAAGGGTTATGGTTATGGTTATGGTTAGGGTTAGGGTTAGCATTAAGGTTACGGTTAGGGTTAGGGTAAGGTAAGGGTTAGGATTAGGGTTAGGGATAGGGTTAGGGGTTAGGGTTAGTGTAAGTGTAAGGGTTAGGGTTCGGTTTATGGTTAAGTTTAGGGTTAGTATTAAGGTTAGGGTTACGGTTAGGATAAGGGTAAGGGTTAGGGTTAAGTTTAGGGTTGGGGTGAAGTTTAGGGTTAGGGTTCGGGTAAGTTAAAGGGTTAGGGTTAGGGTTAGGGAAAGGGTAAGTGTTAGCTTTAGGGTTAGGGTTTGGGTTATGTTTAGGGTTAGGGTAAGGGTAAGGGTTAGGGTTAGGTTTAGGGTTAGGGTTAAGGTTAGGGTAAGGGTTAGGTTTAGGGTTAGGATTAGGGTTAGGTTTAGGTTTAGGGTTAGAGTTAGGGTAAGGGTAAGTGTAAGGGTTAAGGGTAGGATTAGGTTTAAGGTTAAGGTTTGTGTTAGGTTTAGGGTTAGGGAAAGGGTAAGGGTTAGGGTTAGGTTTAGGGTAAAGATTAGGGTTAGGGTTTGGGTTAGGGTAAGGGTTAGGTTTAGGGTTAGAGTTAGGGTTAGCATTAAGGTTTGGTTTAGGGTAAGGGTAACACTAAGGGTTAACGTTAGGGTTAGGGTTAGGTTTAGGTTTAGGTTTATGGTTATTGTAAGCATAAGGGTTAAGGTTAGGGTTAGGGTTAGGGTTAAGGTTAGGTTTAGGGTTACGGTTAGCGTAAGGGTAAGGTTAGGGTTAGGGTTAGGGTAAGGGTTAGGGTTAGGTTTAGGGTTAGAGTTAGGGTTAGGGTTAGGTTAAGGGTAAGGGTTAGGGTTATGGTTAGGGGTTAGGGTTAGCGTTAGGGTTAGGCTAAGGTTTAGGGATACGGTTAGGGTTAGGCCAAGGTTAAGGGTAAGGGTTAGTGTTAGGGTTAGGGTTAAGGTTAGGGTTACGGTTAGGGTAAGGGTAAGGGGTAGGGTTAGGTTTATGGTTAGGAGTTAGGGTTAGATTTAGGGTTAGGGTAAGGGTTAGTGTTACTGTTAGAGTTAGGGTAAGGGTAAGGTAAGGATTAGGGTTAGGGTTAGGATTAGGGGTTAGGGTTAGTGTTAGGTTTAGTGTTAGGTTTAGGGTTAGGGTAAGGGTAAGGGTTAGGGTTGTGGTTAGGGTAAGGATTGGGGTTAGGGTTACGGTTAGGGTAAGTGTAATGGTTAGGGTTAGGGTTAGGGTTAGCATTAAGTTTAGGGTTAGGGTTATGGTTATGGTTAGGGTAAGGGTTAGGATTAGGGTTAGGGTTAGGGTTAGGGTTAGGTTTAGGGTAAGGGTAAGGATGAGGGTTAGGGTTAGGGTTAGGGTTAGGGTTAGGGTTAGGTTTAGGGCTAGGGTTAGGGTAAGATTTAGGGTTAGGGTTAGGGTTAAGGCTTAGGGTAAGGGTAATGGTTAGAGTTAGGGTTAGGGTTAGGGTTAGGGGTTAGGATTAGGGTTAGGTTTAGTGTAAGTGTTAGGTTTAGGGTTAGGTTTAGGGTAAGGTTAAGTGTTAGGATTAGGGTTAGGTTTAGGGTTAGGGTTAGTGCAAGGGTAAGGGTTAGGGTTAGGGTTAGGGTTAGGTTTAGGGTTATGGTTAGGGTTAGGGTTAGGGTTAGGGTTAGGGAAAGGATTAGGGTTAGGTTAAGGTTAGGGTAAGGGTTATGGTTATGGTTAGGGTTAGGGTTAGCATTACGGTTACGGTTAGGGTTAGGGTAAGGTAAGGGTTAGGGTTAGGGTTAGGGTTAGGGTTAGGTTTAGGTTTAGGGTTAGAGTTAGGGTAACGGTAAGTGTAAGGGTTAAGGGTATGATTAGGTTTAGGGTTAAGGTTAGGGTTAGGGTTAGGGTTAAGGTTAGGTTTAGGGTTAGGATTAGGGTAAGGGTAAGGGTAGGGTTAGGGTTAGGGCAAGGTTTAGGGTTAGGGTTAGGGTTAGAGTGAGGGTTAGGGTTAGGTTAAGGGAAAGGGTTAGGGTTAGGGTAAGGGGTTAGGGTTAGGGTTAGGTTAAGGGTTAGGTTTAGGTTTAGTGTTAGGGTAAGGGTAAGGGTTAGCCTTAGTGTTAGGGTAAGGGTAAGGGTTAGCGTTAGGGTTAGGGTTTGGGTTAGGGGTTAGGGTTAGCGTTAGGTTTAGGGTAAAGGTTAGGTTTATGGTTAGGGTTAAGGTTAGTGTTAGAGTAAGGGTTAGTGTTAGGGTTAGGGAAAGGGTAAGGGTTAGGGTTAGGGTTAGGGAAAGGATTAGGGTTAGGGTTAAGGTTAGGGTAAGCGTGAGGGATAGGATTAGGGTTAGGGTTAGGGTTTTTTAGGGTTAGGGTTAGGGTAAGGGTAAGGGTTAGGGTTAGGGTTTGTGTTAAGGTTAGTGTTAGGGTTAGGGTTAGGAAAAGGGTAAGGGTTAGGGTTAGGGTTAGGGTTAGGGTGAGGATTGGGGTTAGGATTAGGGGTAGGGTAAGTGTAAGGGTTAGTTTTAGGGTTAGGGTTGGCATTAACTCTAGGGTTAGGTTTAGGGTTAGGGTTAGTGTAAGGGTTAGGATTAGGGTTAGGGTTCGGGTTAGGTTTAGGGTAAGAGTAAGATTTACGGTTAGGGTTAGGTTTAGGGTTCCGGTTAGGGTTACGTTTAGGGTTACGTTTAAGGTTAGGGTTAGGGTAAGGGTAAGGGTTATGGTTAGGGTTAGGGTTAGGGTTAAGGTTAGGCCTAGGGTTAGGGTAAGGGTAAGGGTAAGGTTTAGGGTTTGGGTTAGGATTAGGGTTAGGGTTAGGGTTGGGAAAGGTTAAGGGTTAGGGTTAGGGTTAGGATTAGGGTTAGGGTTAGGTTTAGGGTTAGGGTTAGGGTTAGGGTTAGGGTTAGTTTAAGAGTAAGGGTTAGGTTTAGGTTTAGGTTTAGGGTTATTTTTAGAGTTAGAGTAAGGGTAAGGGTTAGGGTTAGGATTAAGGTTAGGGTTAAGGTAGTGGTAAGGGTAAGGGTGAGGGTTAGGATTAGGGTTAGGATTAGGGTTTTTTAGGGTTAGGGTTAGGGTAAGGGTAAGAGTTAGGGTTAGGGTTCGTGTTAAGGTTAGTGTTAGGGTTAGGGTTAGGGAAAGGGTAAGGGTTAGGGTTAGGGTTAGCGTGAGGATTGGGGTTAGGATTAGGGTTAGGGTTAGGGTAAGGGTACGGCTTAGGGTTAGGGTTAGGGTTAGGGGTTAGGGTTATGGTTATGGTTAGGGTAAGGGTGAGATTTCGGTTTAGGGTTAGGGTCATGGGTTAGGGTTAGGGTTAGGGTTAGGCTTAGGTTAAGGTAAGGGTTAGGGTTAGGGTTAGCGTTAGGCTTAGGGTAAGGGTAAGGGTTAGGGTTAGGGTTTGGGTTAGGGGTTAAGGTTAGGCTTAGGTTTAGGGTTAGGTTTAGGGTAAGGGTAAGGGTGAGGGTTAGGATTAGAGTTAGGGTGTGGATTTTGTTTAGGGTTAGGGTAAGGATTGGGGTTAGGGTTATGGTTAGGGTAAGTGTAATGGTTAGGGTTAGGGTTAGGGTTAGCATTAAGTTTAGGGTTAGGGTTATGGTTAGGGTTAGGGTAAGGGATAGGATTAGGGTTAGGGTTAGGGTTAGGTTTAGGGTAAGGGTAAGGGTTAGGGTTAGGGTTAGAATTAATGTTAGGGTTAGGGTTAGGGTAAGGGTAAGGGTTAGGGTTAGGGTTAGGTTAAGGGTAAAGTTTAGGGTTAGGTTTAGTGTTAGGGTTTGGGTAAGGGTAGGGATAGGGTTAGGGTTAGTGTTAAGATAAGGTTTAAGGTTAGGGTTAGGGTTAGGGTAAGGGTACGGCTTAGGATTAGGGTTAGGGTTAGGGTTAGGGTTAGGTTTAGGGTTAGGGTAAGGGTTAGATTTAGGGTTAGGGTTAGGGTTAAGGCTTAGTGTTAGGGTTGTGATTAGGCTTAGGTTAAGGGTAAGGGTTAGGGTTAGGGTTAGGGTTAGGTTTATGGTAAGTGTAAGTGTTAGGGTTAGGGTTAGGGTTAGGGTTAGGCTTAGGTTTAGGGTTAGGGTTAGGGTAAGTGTAAGGGTGAGGGTTAGGATTAGGGTTAGGGTTAGGGTTTTTTAGGGTTAGGGTTAGGGTAAGGGTAAGAGTTAGGTTTAGGGTTCGTGTTAAGGTTAGTGTTAGGGTTAGGGTTAGGGAAAGGGTAAGGGTTAGGGTTAGGGTTAGCGTGAGGATTGGGGTTAGGATTAGGGTTAGGGTAAGTGTAAGAGTTAGGGTTAGGGTTAGGGTTGGCATTAAGTTTAGGGTTAGGTTTAGGGTTAGGGTTAGGGTAAGGGTTACGATTAGGGTTAGGGTTAGGGTTAGGTTTAGGGTAAGAGTAAGGTTTACGATTAGGTTTAGGGTTAGGGTTAGGGTTAGGGTTAGGTTTAGGGTTAGGTTTAAGGTTAGGGTTAGGGTAAGGTTTAGGGTTACGGTTAGGGTTAGTGTTAAGGTTAGGCTTATGGTTAGGGTAAGGGTAAGGGTAAGGTTTAGGGTTAGGTTTAGGATTAGGGTTAGGGTTAGGGTTAGGGTAAGTGTTAGGGTTAGGTTTAGGGTTAGGGTAAGGGTTAGACTTAGGGTTAGGGTTAGGGTTAAGGCTTAGTGTTAGGGTTGTGGTTAGGCTTAGGTTAAGGGTAAGGGTTAGGGTTAGGGTTAGGGTTAGGTTTATGGTAAGGGTAAGTGTTAGGGTTAGGGTTAGGGTTAGGCTTAGGTTTAGGGTTAGGGTTAGGGTAAGGGTAAGGGTGAGGATTAGGATTAGGGTTAGGGTTAGGGTTTTTTAGGGTTAGGTTAAGAGTTAGGGTTAGGGTTCGTGTTAAGGTTAGTGTTAGGATTAGGGTTAGGGAAAGGGTAAGGGTTAGGGTTAGGGTTAGCGTGAGGATTGGGGTTAGGATTAGGGTTAGGGTAAGTGTAAGGGTTAGGGTTAGGGTTAGGTTGGCATTAAGTTTAGGGTTAGGTTTAAGGTTAGGGTTAGGGTAAGGGTTAGGGTTAGGGTTAGGGTTAGGTTTAGGGTAAGAGTAAGGTTTAGGGTTAGGGTTAGGGTTAGGATTAGGTTTAGGGTTAGGTTTAAGGTTAGGGTTAGGGTAAGGGTTACAGTTAGGGTTAGGGTTAGGGTTAAGGTTAGGCTTAGGGTTAGGGTAAGGGTAAGGGTAAGGTTTAGGGTTAGGGTTAGGATTAGAGGTAGGGTTAGG
>JANJXV010000638.1:295000-297500 GCA_024803745.1 Megascapheus bottae | reverse complement strand
GTTTAGGGTTAAAGTTATTGTTAGGGTTAGGGTAAGGGTTAGGGTTAGGGTTAGGG
The DNA here is from genome assembly GCA_024803745.1 of Megascapheus bottae. NCBI lineage: Eukaryota > Metazoa > Chordata > Mammalia > Rodentia > Geomyidae > Megascapheus > Megascapheus bottae. Next base: position 297,444 of record JANJXV010000638.1, on the reverse strand, counting down.
TTAGTTTTAGGGTTAGGGTAAGGGTAAGGTTTAGAATAAGGGTTAGGGTTAGGGGTTGGGGTTAGCGTTAGGGTTAGTGTAAGGGTTAGGGTTAGGTTTAGGGTAAGGGTAAGATTTAGGGTTTGGGTTAAGGTTAGATTTGTGGTTAGGGTTAGTGTAAGAGTAAGGGTTAGGTTTAGGGTTAGGGTTAGGTTTAGGGTTAGGTTTAGGGTTAGGGTTAGGGTAAGGGGTTACGGTTAGGGTGAGGGTAAGGTTTAGGGTTAGGGTTACTGATAGGGTTAGGGTTAGGGTTAGGGGTTAGGGTTAGGGTTAGGGTTAGTTTTAGGGTTAGGGTAAGGGTAAGGTTTAGGGTTAGGGTTAGGTTTAGTGGTGAGGGTTAGTGTTAGTTTTAGGGTTAGGGTAAGGGTAAGGTTTAGGGTAAGGTTAAGGGTTAGGGTTAGGTTTAGGGTTAGGGTTGGTTTAGGGTTAGGGTAAGGGTAAGATTTAGGGTTAGGGTTAGGGTTAGGGTTAGGGTTAGGGTAAGGGTAATGGTTAGGGTTAGGGTTAGGGTTAGGTTAAGGGTAAAGTTTAGGGTTAGGTTTAGGGTTAGGGTACGGCTTAGGGTTAGTGTTAGGGTTAGGGTTAGGTTTAGGGTTAGGGTAAGGGTAAGATTTAGGGTTAGATTTAGGGTTAAGGCTTAGTTTTAGGGTTGTGGTTAGGCTTAGGTTAAGGGTAAGGGTTAGGGTTAGGGTTAGGTTTAGGTTTAGGGTAAGGGAAAGTTTTAGGGTTAGGGTTAGGGTTAGGGGTTAGGGTTAGGCTTAGGTTTAGGGTTAGGGTTAGGGTAAGGGTAAGTGTGAGGGTTAGGATTAGGGTTAGAGTTAGGGTTTTTTAGGATTAGGGTTAGGGTAAGGGTAAGGGTTAGGGTTAGGGTTCGTGTTAAGGTTAGTGTTATGGTTAGAGTTAAGGAAAGGGTAAGGGTTAAGGTTAGGGTTAGGGTGAGGATTGGGGTTAGGATTAGGGTTAGAGTAAGTGTAAGGGTTAAGGTTAGGGTTAGGGTTGGCATTAAGTTTAGGGTTAGGTTTAGGGTTAGGGTAGGGTAAGGGTTAGGATTAGGGTTAGGGTTAGGGTTAGGTTTAGGGTAAGAGTAGGGTTTACGGTTAGGGTTAGGTTTAGGGTTAGGGTTAGGTTTAGGGTTAGGTTTAAGGTTAGGGTTAGGTTAAGGTAAGGGTTATGGTTAGGGTTAGGGTTAGGGTTAAGGTTAGGCTTAGGGTTAGGGTAAGGGTAAGGGTAAGGTTTAGGGTTAGGGTTAGGATTAGGGTTAGGGTGAGGATTAGGGTTAGGTTTAGGGTTAGGGTAAGGGTTAGGGTTAGGGTTAGGGTTAGCATTAAGGTTAGGGTTAGAGTTAGTGAAAGGTTAAGGGTTAGGGTTAGGATTAGGGTAAGGTAAGGGTTAGGCTTAGGGTTAGGGTAAGGATTAGTGTTAGGGTTAATGTTAGGGTTAGGGTTAGGGTTAGGGTTAGCGTAAGGGGAAGGGTTAGGATTAGGTTTAGATTTAGTGTTAGGTTTAGGGTAAGGGTTAGGTTTAGGGTTAGTGTTAAGGTAAGGGTTAGGGTTAGGGTTAGGGTTAGCATTAAGGTTAGGGTTAATGTTAGGGTTAGGGTTAGGGGTTAGGGTTAGGCTTAGGTTTAGGGTTAGGTTTAGGGTAACGGTAAGGGTGAGGCTTAGGTTTAGGTTTAGTGTTAGGTTTAGGGTAAGGGTTAGGGTTAGGGTAGTGTTAGGTTTAGGGTTAAAGTTATTGTTAGGGTTAGGGTAAGGGTAAGGTTTAGGGTTAGGGTTAGGTTTAGGGGTTAGGGTTAGGGTTAGGGTTAGGGTTAGTTTTAGGGTTAGGGTAAGGGTAAGGTTTAGAATAAGGGTTAGGGTTAGGGGTTGGGGTTAGCGTTAGGGTTAGTGTAAGGGTTAGGGTTAGGTTTAGGGTAAGGGTAAGATTTAGGGTTTGGGTTAAGGTTAGATTTGTGGTTAGGGTTAGTGTAAGAGTAAGGGTTAGGTTTAGGGTTAGGGTTAGGTTTAGGGTTAGGTTTAGGGTTAGGGTTAGGGTAAGGGGTTACGGTTAGGGTTAGGGTTAGGGTGAGGGTAAGGTTTAGGGTTAGGGTTACTGATAGGGTTAGGGTTAGGGTTAGGGGTTAGGGTTAGGGTTAGGGTTAGTTTTAGGGTTAGGGTAAGGGTAAGGTTTAGGGTTAGGGTTAGGTTTAGTGGTGAGGGTTAGGGTTAGTTTTAGGGTTAGGGTAAGGGTAAGGTTTAGGGTAAGGTTAAGGGTTAGGGTTAGGTTTAGGGTTAGGGTTGGTTTAGGGTTAGGGTAAGGGTAAGATTTAGGGTTAGGGTTAGGGTTAGGGTTAGGGTTAGGGTAAGGGTAATGGTTAGGGTTAGGGTTAGGGTTAGGTTAAGGGTAAAGTTTAGGGTTAGGTTTAG
>JANJXV010000638.1:262500-292500 GCA_024803745.1 Megascapheus bottae | reverse complement strand
TAAGGGTTAGGTTTAGGGTTAGAGTTAGGGTTAGGGTTAGGGTTAGGGGTTAGGGTTAGGGTTAGGGTAAGGGTTAGGAATAGGGGTAGGGTAAAGTTTAGGTTTATATTTAGGGTTAGGGTAAGCGTAAGGGTAAGGGTTAGTGTTAGGGTTAGGGTTACGGGTTAGAGTTAGGGGTAGGGTTCGGGTAAGGGTTAGGTTTGGGGTTAGGGGTTAGGAGTAGTGTTAGGGTTAGGCTAAGGGTAACGGTTAGGGTTAGGTTTAGGGTAAGGGTAACGTTTAGGATTAGTGTTAGGGTTAGGGTAAGGGTAAGGTTTAGAGTTAGGGTTAGTGTTAGGTTTAGGGTTAGGGTTAGGGTAAGAGTAAGGGTTAGGGTTAGGGTTAGGGTTAGTTTTAGGTTTAGGGTTAGGGTTAAGGTAAGTGTAAGTGTTAGGGTTAGGGTTAGGGTTAAGGTTAGGGTTAGGTTTAGGGTAATGGTAAGGGTTAGGGTTAGGTAAGGGTTAGGGTAAGGGTAAGGGTTAGGGTTATGGTTAGAGTTAGGTTTTGGGTTAGGGTTAGGGTAAGGGTAAGGGTTAGGGTTAGGGTTAGTGTTAGGGTTAGGGTTAAGTTTAGGGTTAGGTTTAAGGTAAGGGTATGTGTTAGAGTTAGGTTTAGGGTTAGAGGTTAGGGTTAGTGTTAGTGTTAGGGTTAGGGTAAGGGTAAGGTTTAGGGTTAGGGATAGGGTTAGGGGTTAGGGTTAGGGTTAGGGTTGGTGTTAGTGGTTAGGGTTCGGGTTAGGGTTAGGGTTAGCGTAAGGGATAGGATTAGGGTTAGGGTATGGGTTAGGGTTAGGGTAAAGGTTTCGGTTTTGGTTAGGGTAAGGGTTAGGGTTAGGGTTAGGGTTTAGAATTAGGGTTAGGGTTAGGGTTAGGGTAAGGGTTAGGGTTAGGGTTAGGGTAAGTGTTAGGGTTAGGTTTACGGTTAGGGTAAGGGTAATTGTTAGAGTTAGGGTTAGGGTTAGGATTAGGGGTTAGGGTTAGGGTTAGGGTAATGGTTAGGTTTAGGGTTAGGTTTAGGGTAAGGGTAAGTGTTAGGATTAGGGTTAGGGTTAGGGATAGTGTTAGTATAAGGGTAAGGGTTAGGGTTAGGGTTAGGGTTAGGTTTAGGTTTAGGGTTAGTGTTAGGGTTAGGGTAAGTGTTAGGGTTAGGGTTAGGGTTAGTTTTAGGATAAGGGTAAGGGTTCGGGTTAGGGTTAGGGTTAGGTTTAGGGGTTAGGGTTAGGGTTAGAGTTAGGTTCAGGGTTCGGGTTAGGTAAGGGTAAGGGTTCGGTTTAGGGTTAGGTTAAGGTTTAGGTTTAGGGTTAGGGTAAGTGTAAGGGATAGGGTGCGGGTTAGGGTTAAGTTTAGGCTTAGTATTAGGGTTAGGGTTAGGGTTAGGGTAAGGGTAAGGGTTAGGGTTAGGGTTAGGTTTAGGGTTGGGGTTAAGGTTAGGTTTAGGGTTGGGGTAAGGGTAAGGGTTAGGCTTAGGGTTAGGGTAAAGCTAAGTGTTATGGTTAGGGTTAGGGTTTGGGTTAGGTTTAGGGTTAGGGTAAGGGTAAGGGTTAAGGTTAGGGTTAGGGTTTGGGTTAGCTTCAGGGTTAGTGTGAGGGTAAGGATTAGGGTTAGGGTTAGGATTATGTTTAGGATTAGGGTTAGGGTAAGGGTCAGGGTTAGGGTTAGGGTTAGGGTAAGGGTTAGGGTTAGGGTTAAAGTTAGGGTTAGGGTTAGAGTAAGCGTAAGGGTAATGGTTAGGGTTAGGAGTTAGGGTTAGGGTTAGTGTTAGGGTTAGGGTTAGGGTAAGGGTTAGGGTTAGTGTTAGGGTAAGGGTAAGGTTTAGGGTTAGGGATAGGGTTAGGGTGAGGGAAAGGGTAAAGGTTAGTTTAGGGTTAGGTTTAGGGTTAGGATTAGGGTAAGGGTAAGGTTTAGGGTTAGGGTTATAGTAAGGGTAAGGATTAGGGTTAATGTTAGTGTTAGGGTTAAGGTTAGATTTAGGGTTAGGGTAAGGGTAAGGTTTAGGGTTAGTGTTAGAGTTTTCTTTAGAGTTAGGGTTAGGATTAGGTTTAGGGTTAGGGTTAGGGAACGCGTAAGTGTTAGGGTTAGGGTTAGGGTTAGGGTTAGGTTTAGGTTTAGGGTTAGGGTAAGGGTAAGGGTTAGGGTTAGGTTTAGGTCTAGCATTAAGGTTAGGGTTAGGGTTAGGGTTAGGGTAAAGGTTAGGGTTAGGTAAGGGTTAGGGTAAGGGTAAGGGTTAGGGTTATGGTTAGGGTTAGATTTAGAGTTAGGGTAAGGGTAAGGGTAAGGGTTAGGGTTAGGGTTAGTGTTAGGGTTAGGGTTAAGTTTAGGGTTAGGCTTAGGGTAAGGGCAAGTGTTAGAGTTAGGATTAAGGTTAGAGGTTAGGGTTAGGGTTAGGGTTAGGGTAAGGGTAAGGTTTTGGGTTAGGGATAGGGTTAGGAGTTAGGGTTAGGGTTAGGGTTGGAGTTAGTGGTTAGGGTTCGGGTTAGGGTTAGGGTTAGGGTAAGGGTTAGGATTAGGGTTAGGGTAAGTTTTAGGTTAAGGTAAAGGTTAGGTTTTTGGTTCGGGTAAGGGTTACGGTTAGGGTTAGGGTTTAGAATTAGGGTTAGGGTTAGGGTTAGGGTTAGGGTAAGGGTTAGGGTTAGGGTTAGGGTAAGGGTTAGGGTTAGGGTTACGGTTAGGGTAAGGGTAATTGTTAGAGTTAGGGTTAGGGTTAGGATTAGGGGTTAGGGTTAGGGTTAGGGTAAGGGTTAGGTTTAGGTTTAGGTTTAGGGTAAGGGTAAGTGTTAGGATTAGGGTTAGGGTTAGGGATAGGGTTAGTATAAGGGTAAGGATTAGGGTTAGGGTTATTGTTAGGGTTAGGGTTAGCTTTAGGGTTAGGGTTAGGGTTAGGATTATGGTAAGTGTTAGGGTTAGGGTTAGGGTTAGTTTTAGGATAAGGGTAAGGGTTCGGGTTAGGGTTAGGGTTAGGTTTAGGGGTTAGGGTTAGGGTTAGGGTTAGGTTCAGGGTTAGGTTTAGGTAAGGGTGAGGGTTCGGTTTAGGGTTAGGGTAAGGGTTAAGTTTAGGGTTAGGGTAAGTGTTAGGGATAGGGTTCGGATTAGGATTAAGTTTAGGGTTAGTATTAAGGTTAGGGTTAGGGTTAGGTTAAGGGTAAGGGTTAGGGTTAGGGTTAGGTTTAGGGTTGGGGTTAAGGTTAGGGTTAGGGTTGGGGTAAGGGTAAGGGTTAGGGTTAGGGTTAGGGTAAAGGTAAGTGTTATGGTTAGGGTTAGGGATTGGGTTAGGTTTAGGGTTAGGATAAGGGTAAGGGTTAGGGTTAGTGTATGGGTTAGCTTTAGGGTTAGTGTAAGGGTAAGGATTAGGGTTAGGGTTAGGATTATGTTTAGGGTTAGGGTAAGGGTCAGGGTTAGGGTTAGGGTTAGGGTTAAGATTAGGGTTAGGGTTAGTGTTAGGGTTAGGATTAGGGTTAGGTTTAGGTTTAGGGTTAGAGTTAGGGTAAGGGTAAGGGTTAGGGTTAAGGTTAGGATTAGGGTTAGGGTTTAGTTTAGGGTTAGGTTTATGGTTAGGGAAAGGGTAAGTGTTAGGGTTAGGGTTAGGTTTAGGGTAAGTATTAGGGTTAGGGTTTGGGTTAGGGTAAGGTTTAGGTTTAGCGTTAGAGTTAGGGCTAGCATTAAGTTTAGGTTTAGGGTTAGAGTAACGGTAAGGGTTAGGGTTAGGGTTAGGGTTAGGTTTAGGTTTAGGGTTAGTGTAAGCATAAGGGTTAAGGTTAGGGTTAGGTTTAGGGTTAAGTTTAGGTTTAGGGTTAGGGTTAGGATAAGGGTAAGGGTTAGGGTTAGGGTTAGGGTAAGGGTTAGGTTTAGGGTTAGAGTTAGGGTTAGGGTTAGGTTAAGAGTAAGGTTTAGGGTTAGGGTTGGGGTTAGGGGTTATAGTTAGGGTTAAGGTTAGGGTAAAGGTTAGGGTTATGGTTAGGGTTAGGCTAAGGTTAAGGGTCAGGGTTAGGGTTAGTGTTAGCGTTAGGGTTAAGGTTAGGGTTAGGGTTAGGGTAGGGGTAAGGGTTAGGGTTAGGTTTAAGGTGAGGAGTTAGGGTTAGGGTTAGGATAAGTGTTAGTGTTACTGTTAGAGGTAGGGTAAGGGTAAGGGTAAGGATTAGGGATAGGGTTTGGGTTAGGGTAAGGATTAGGTTCAGTGTTAGGGTTAGTGTTAGGGTAAGGGTAAGGGTTAGCGTTAGGGTTAGGGTAAGGGTAAGAGTTAGTGTTAGGGTTAGGGTTAGGGAAAGGGAAAGGGTTAGGGTTAGGGTTAGGGTTAGGGAAAGGATTAGGGTTAGGGTTAAGGTTAGAGTAAGGGTTATGGTTATGATTAGGGTTAGGGTTAGCATTAAGGTTACGGTTAGGGTTCGGTTAAGGGTTAGGGTTAGGGGTTAGGGTTAGGGTTAGGGTGAGGGGAAGGGTTAGGGTTAGGGTTAGGGTTAGGTTTAGGTTTAGGGTTAGGGTTAGGGTTAGTGTAAGGGTATGGGTTAGGGTTAGGGTTAGGTTTAGGGTTATGTTTAGTGTAAGGGTAAGGATTAGGGTTAGGGATTGGGATAGGTTTAGGGTTAGGGTAAGGGTTAGGGTTAGGGTAAGTGTTAGGTTTAGGTTTAGGGTTAGGGTTAGGGTAAGGGTAAGGATTAGGGTTAGGCTTAGGTTTAGGGTTAGGTTTCGGGTTAGGGTTAGGGTTAGGGTAAGTGTTAGGGTTAGGGTTAGGGTTAGGGTAACGGTAAGGGTTAGAGTTAGGGTTAGGGTTAGGGTAAGGGTTAGGGTTAGGGTTATGATTAGGGTTAGGTTTAGGGTTAAGGTAGGGTTAGGGAAAGGTTTAGGGTTAGGTTTAGGGTTAGGCTTAGGGTTAGGTTTAGGCTAAGGGTTAGGGTTATGGTTAGGGTAAGGGTTAGGATTAGGGTTAAGGTTAGGGCTAGGGTTAGGGTTAGGCTAAGGGTTAGGGTTAGGGTTAGGGGAAGGGTTAGGTTAGGGTTAGGGTTAGAGTTCGGGTTAGGGTTAGGGTAAGGGTAAAGGTAATGGTTAGAGTTAGGGTTAGGGTTAGGTTAAGGGTTAGGGTTAGGGTTAGGAATTAGGGTTAGATTTAGGGTAAGGGTCAGGGTTAGGGGTTAGGGTTAGGGGTAGGGTTAGGGTTAGTGTAAGGGTTAGGGTTGGGTTTAGGGCAAGGATAAGTGTTAGGGTGAGGGTTAGGGTTAGGGTTAGTGTAAAGTTTAGAGTTAGTGTTAGGGTTAGGGCTAGGTTTAGGTTTAGGGTTAGGGTTAAGGTGAGGGTTAGGGTTAGGGTTAGGGAAATCGTAAGGTTTAGGGTAAGGTTTAGGTTTAAGATTAGGGTTAGGGTAAGGATTAGTGTTAGGGTGAGGGTTAGGGTAAGTGTTAGGATTAGGTTTAGGGTTAGCATTAAGTTTAGGGTTAGGGTAAGGGTAAGGGTAAGGGTTAGGGTTAGGGTTAGGTTAACGATTAGGGTTAGGGTTAGGGTTAGCATTAAGGTTAGGGTTAGCATTGTACAGGGTTTCGGTTAGGGATAAGGTTAGGGTTAGGGTTAGGGTTAGGGTAGGGTTAGGTTTAGGGTTAGGGTTAGGTTTAGGGTTAGGATTAGGGTAAGGGTAAGGGTTAGGGTTAGGGTTAGGGAAAGGGTTAGGGTTAGGGTTAGGGTTAGAGTTAGGGTTAGGCTTAGGTTAAGGGTAAGGGTTAGGGTTAGGGTTAGGTTTAGGGAAAGGATTAGGGTTAGGGTTAATGTTAGGGTAAGGGTTATGTTTATGATTAGGGTTAGAGTTAGCATTAAGTTTACGGTTAGGGTTAGGGTAAGGTAAGGGTTAGGGTTAGGGTTAGGGTTAGGATTAGGATTAGGGGTTAGGGTGAGGGTTAGGGTTAGTGTTAGGTTTAGGGTTAGGGTAAGGGTAAGGATTAGGGTTAGGGTTAGGGTTAGGCTTAGGCTTAGGGGTAGGGTAAGGGTTAGAGTTAGGGTTCGGTTAAGGGTTAGGGCTGGTGTTAGGGTTAGGGTTAGGGGTTAGAATTAGTGTTAATGTTAGGGTTAGGGTAAGGGTTACGGTTAGTGTTAGGGTAAGGGTTAGGGTTACGGTTAGGGTAAGGGTAAGAGTAATGGTTAGAGTTAGGGTTAGGGTTAGTGTTAGGGGTTAGGGTTAGGGTTATGGTTAGTGTAAGGGTTAGGTTTAGGGTTAGGTTTAGGGTAAGGTTAAGTGTTAGGATTAGGGTTAGGGTTAGGGTTAGTGTAAGGGTAATGGTTAGGGCTATGGTTAGGTTTAGGGTTATGGTTAGGGTTAGGTTTAGGGTAAGTGTTAGGGTTAGGGTTAGGGTTAGTTTTAGGATAAGGGTAAGGGTTCGGGTTAGGGTTAGGGTTAGGTTTAGGGGTTAGGGTTAGGGTTAGGTTTAGGTTTAGGGTTAGGGTTAGGTAAGGGTAAGGGTTAGGTTTAAGGTTAGTGTAAGTGTAAGGGTTAGGGTTCGGTTTATGGTTAAGTTTAGGGTTAGTATTAAGGTTAGTGTTACGGTTAGGGTAAGGGTAAGGGTTAGGGTTAGGGTTAGGTTTAGGGTTGGGGTTAAGGTTAGGGTTAGGGTTGGAGAAAGTTTAAGTTTAGGGTTAGGGTTAGGTTAAGGGTAAGTGTTAGGTTTAGGGTTAGGTTTTGGGTTATGTTTAGGGTTAGGGTAAGGGTAAAGGTTAGGGTTAGGGTTGGGGTTAGGGTTAGGGTTAAGGTTAGGGTTAGGGTTAGGATTAGGGTTAGGTTTAGGTTTAGGGTTAGAGTTAGGGTAAGGGTAAGTGTAAGGGTTAAGGTTAGGATTAGGTTTAGGGTTAAGGTTAGGGTTAGGTTTAGGGTTAGGGAAAGGGTAAGGGTTAGGTTTAGGGTTAGGGTAAGGATTAGGGTTAGGGTTTGGGTTAGGGTTAGGGTAAGTGTTAGGGTTAGGGTTAGGGTTAGGTTTAGGGGTTAGGGTTAGGGTTAAGTTTAGGGTTAGGGTAAGGAAAGGGTAAGGGTTAGGTTTAGGGTTAGTGTAAGTGTAAGGGTTAGGGTTCGGTTTATGGTTAAGTTTAGGGTTAGTATTAAGGTTAGGGTTACGGTTAGGGTAAGGGTAAGGGTTAGGGTTAGAGTTAGGTTTTGGGTTGGGGTTAAGGTTAGGGTTACGGTTGGAGTAAGATTAAGGGTTAGGGTTACGGTTAGGGTAAGGGTAAGTGTTAGGTTTATGGTTAGGGTTTGTGTTATGTTTAGGGTTAGTTTAAGGGTAAGGGTTAGGGTTAGGGTTAGGGTTAATTATCGGGTTGGGGTAAGGGTTAGGATTAGGGGTAGGTTTAGGTTTAGGGTTAGAGTCAGGGTAAGGGTAAGTGTAAGGGTTAAGGTGAGGATTAGGTTTAGGGTTAAGGTTAGGGTTAGGTTTAGGGTTTGGGAAAGGGTAAGGGTTAGGTTTAGGGTTAGGGTAAGGATTAGGGTTAGGGTTTGGGTTAGGGTAAGTGTTAGGTTTAGGGTTAGAGTTAGGGTTAGCATTAATGTTATGTTTAGGGTTAGGGTAACGGTAAGTGTTAGGGTTAGGGTTAGGGTTAGGTTTAGGTTTACCCTTAGTGTAAGCGTAAGGGTTAAGGTTAGGGTTATGGTTAGGGTTAAGGTTAGGTTTAGGGTTAGAGTTAGGGTAAGGGTAAAGGTTAGGGTTAGGATTAGGGTAAGGGTTATGGTTAGGGTTAGGGTTAGAGTTAGGGTTAGGGTTAGGTTAAGGGTAAGGTTTAGGGTTAGGGTTAGGGTTAGGGTTAGGGGTTAGGGTTAGCGTTAGGGTTAGGGTAAGGTTTAGGGATACGGTTAGGGTTAGGCCAAGGTTAACGTTAAGGGTTAGTGTTAGTGTTAGGGTTAGGGTTAAGGTTAGGGTTAGGGTAAGGGTAAGGGGTAGGGTTAGGTTTAGGGTTAGGAGTTAGGGTTAGATTTAGGGTTAGGGTAAGGGTTAGTGTTACTGTTAGAGTTAGGGTAAGGGTAAGAGTAAGGATTAGGGTTAGGGTTTGGGTTAGGGTAAGGATTAGGTTTAGGGTTAGGGTTAGGGTTAACATTAAGATTAGGGTTAGGGTTACAGTAAAGGTAAGGGTTAGGGTTAGGGTTAGCGTTAGGGTTAGGGGTTAGGGTTAGGGTTAGTTCAAGGGTTAGCTTTAGGTTTAGTGTTAGGGTAAGGGTAAGGGTTAGCCTTAGGGTTAGGGTAAGGGTAAGGGTTAGCGTTAGCGTTAGGGTTTGGGTTAGAGGTTAGGGTTAGCGTTAGGGTTATGGTAAAGGTTAGGTTTATGGTTAGGGTTAGTGTTAGGGTCAGAGTTAGTGTTAGTGTTAGGGTTAGGGAAAGGGTAAGGGTTAGGGTTAGGGTTAGGGAAAGGATTAGGGTTAGGGTTAAGGTTAGGGTAAGTGTTATGGTTAGGGTTAGGGTTAGGGTTAGCATTAAGTTTACGGTTAGGGTTAGGGTAAGGGTTAGGGTTAGGGGTTAGGGTTAGGTTTAGTGTTAGGTTTAGGGTTAGGGTAAGGATGAAGGATAGGGTTAGGGTTAGGGTTAGGGTTAGGGTTAGGGTTAGGGTTAGACTTAGGGGTAGGGTAAGGGTTAGAGTTAGGTTTAGGGTAAGGGTTAGGGTTAGGGTTAGGTTTAGGGCTAGGGTTAGGGTAAGGGTAAGGGTAAGGGTTAGGGTTGGGGTTAGGGTTAGGTTTAGGGTTCGGCTTAGGTGTAGGGTAAGGGTTAGTTTTAGGGTTAGAGTAAGGGTTAAGGTCAGGGTTAGGATTAGGGTTAGGGTTAGGGTAAGGGTAAGGGTTAGGGTTAGGGTTAGGATTAGGGTTAAGGTTAGAGTTAGGTTTAGGGTTAGGTTTAGGGTAAGGGTAAGGGTTAGTGTTAGGGTTAGTGTTAGGGTTAGGGTAAAGGTTAGGATTAGGGTTAGGGTTAGGCTAAGGGTTAGGATAAAGGTTAGGTTTTTGGTTAGGGTAAGTGTTAGGGTTAGTGTTAGGGGTTAGAATTAGAGTTAGGGTTACTGTTAGGGTAAGGGTTAGTGTTAGGGTTAGGCTAAGGGTTAGGGTTAGGGTTAGGGTAGGTTTAGGGTTAGGGTTAATGTTAGGGTTAGGATTAGAGTAAGCGTAAGGGTAAGGGTTAGGGTTTGGGTTAGGGTTAGGGGTTAGGGTTAGGCTTAGTTTTAGGGTTAGGGTAAGGGTTAGGGTTAGTGTTAAGGTAAGGGTAAGGTTTATGGTTATGGTTAGGGTTAGGGTGAGGGAAAGGGTAAGGGTTAGTTAAGGGTAGGTTTATGGTTAGGATTAGGGTAAGGGTAAGGGTTAGGGTTAGGGTTATAGTAAGGGTAAGGATTAGGGTTAAAGTTAGTGTTAGTGTTAAGGTTAGAGTTAGGGTTAGGGTAAGGGTAAGGGTTAGGGTTAGTGTTAGAGTTTTCTTTAGAGTTAGGGTTAGGATTAGGTTTAGGGTTAGGGTTAGCGAAAGCGTAAGTGTTAGGGTTAGGTTTAGGGTTAGGGTTAGGTTTAGATTTAGGGTTAGGGTAAGGGTAAGGGTTAGGGTTAGGGTTAGGTTCAGCATTAAGGTTATGGTTAGGGTTAGGGTAAGGATAAGAGTTCGGGTTAGGTAAGGGTTAGGGTAAGGGTAAGGGTTAGGGTTATGTTTAGGGTTAGGTTTAGAGTTAGGGTTAGGGTAAGGGTAAGGGTTAGGGTTAGGGTTAGGGTTAGGTTTAGGTTTAGGGTAGGGTGAGGGTTAGGGTTAGGGTAGGGTTAGGGTTAGGATTAGGGTGAGGGTTAGGGTTAGGGTAAATGTTAGGGTTAGGGTTAGGGTTAAGATTAGGGTTAGGGTTAGTGTTAGGGTTAGGATTAGGGTTAGGTTTAGGTTTAGGGTTAGAGTTAGGGTAAGGGTAAGGGTAAGGGTTAAGGTTAGGATTAGGGTTAGGTTTAAGTTTAGGGTTAGGTTTAGGGTTAGGGAAAGGGTAAGTGTTAGGGTTAGGGTTAGGGTTAGGGTAAGGATTAGGGTTAGGGTTTGGGTTAGGGTAAGGGTTAGGTTTAGCGTTAGAGTTAGCGTTAGCATTAAGGTTAGGTTTAGGTTTAGGGTAACGGTAAGGGTTAGGGTTAGCGTTAGGGTTAGGTTTAGGTTTAGGGTTAGTGTAAGCGTAAGGGTTAATGTTAGGGTTAGGGTTAGGGTTAAGGTTAGGTTTAGGGTTAGGGTTAGGGTAAGGGTAAGTGTTAGGTTTAGGATTAGGGTAGGGTTAGGGTTAGGGTTAGGGTTAGAGTTAGGGTTAGGCTTAGGTTAAGGGTAAGGGTTAGGGTTAGGGTTAGGTTAGGGGTTAGGGTTAGGGTTAGGGTAAAGGTTATGGTTACGGTTAGGGTTAGGCTAAGGTTAAGGGTCAGGGTTAGGTTTAGTGTTAGGGTTAGGGTTAAGGTTAGGGTTAGGGTAGGGGTAAGGGTTAGGGTTAGGTTTAGGGTTATGAGTTAGGGTTAGGTTTAGGGTTAGGGTAAGGGTTAGTGTTACTGTTAGGGGTAGGGTAAGGGTAAGGGTAAGGATTAGGGTTAGGGTTTGGGTTAGGGAAAGGATTAGGTTTAGTGTTAGGGTTAGTGTTAGGGTAAGGGTTAGCGTTAGGGTTAGGGTAAGGGTAAGGGTTAGTGTTAGGGTTAGGGTTAGGGAAAGTGTAAGGGTTAGGGTTAGGGTTAGGGTTAGGGAAAGGATTAGGGTTAGGGTTAAGGTTAGGGTAAGGGTTATGGTTATGGTTAGGGTTAGGGTTAGCATTAAGGTTACGGTTAGGGTTAGGGTAAGGGTAAAGGTTAGGGTTAGTGTTAGTGCTAGGGTTAGGGTTAGGGGTTAGGGTTAGGGTTAGGGTTAGTGTTAGGTTTACGGTTAGGGTAATAGTAAGGGTTAGGGTTAGGGTTAGGGTTAGGCTTTGTGGTAGGGTAAGGGTTAGAGTTAGGGTTCGACTAAGGGTTAGGTTTAGGGGTTAGGGTTAGGGTTAGGATTAGGGTGAGGGGAAGGGTTAGGGTTAGGGTTAGGTTTAGGGTTAGAGTTAGGGTTAGGGTAAGCGTAAGGGTTAGGGTTAGGGTTAGTGTGAGGGGTTAGGCATAGGCTTAGGTTTAGGGTAAGGGTATGTGTTAGGTTTAGGTTTAGGGTTAGGGTTATGGTAAGGGTAAGGATTAGGGTTAGGCTTAGGTTTAGGGTTAGGTTTAGGGTTAGGGTTAGGGTTAGGGTAAGTGTTAGGGTTAGGGTTAGGGTTAGGGTTAGGGTTAGGGTAACGGTAAGTATTAGGGTTAGTGTTAGGGTTAGGCTTTAAGGTTAGAGTAAGGGTTAGGATTAGAGTAAGGGTAAGGGTGAGAGTTAGGGTTAGGGTTATGGTTAGAGTTAGGTTTAGGGTTAAGGTTAGGGTTAGGGAAAGGATTAGATTTAGGTTTAGGGTTAGGCTTAGGGTTAGGGTTAAGCTAAGGGTTAGGTTTAGGATTAGGGTAAGGGTTAGGGTTAGGGTTAGGGTTAAGGTTAGGGCTAGGCTTAGGGAAAGGGTTAGGGTTAGTGTAAGGGTTAGGGTTGCTCGGGTTAGGGTTAGGGTAAGGGTTAGGGTTAGGTTTAGGGCAAGGATAAGTGTTAGGGTTAGGGTTAGGTTTAGGGTAAGGTTTAGGGTTAGTGTTAGGGTTAGGGCTAGGTTTAGGGTTAGGGTTTGGGTAAGGGTAAGGGTTAAGGTTAGGGTTGGGGTTAAGGTGAGGGTTAGGGTTAGGGTTAGGGTGAGGGAAATCATAAGGTTTAGGGTAGGGGTTAGGGTTAGGATTAGGTTTAGGGTAAGGATTAATGTTAGGGTGAGGGTTAGGGTAAGGGTTAGGGTTAGGTTTAGGGTTAGCATTAAGTTTAGGGTTGGGGTAAGGGTAAGGGTAAGGGTTAGGTTTAGGGTTAGGTTAAGGATTAGGGTTAGCATTGTACAGGGTTACGGTTAGCGATAAGGTTAGGGTTAGGGTTAGGGTAGGGTTAGGGTTAGGGTTAGGGTTAGGATTAGGGTAAGGGTAAGGGTTAGGGTTAGGGTTATAGTAAGTGTAAGAGTTAGGGTTAATGTTAGTTTTAGGGTTAAGAATAGAGTTAGGGTTCAGGTAAGGGTAAGGGTAAGGGTTAGGGTTAGAGTTTTGTTTAGAGTTATGGTGAGGGTTAGGTTTAGGGTTACGGTTAGGGAAAGGGTAAGGGTTAGGGTTAGGGTTAGGGTTAGGATTAGGGTAAGGGTAAGGGTTAGGGTTAGGGTTACAGTAAGTGTAAGAGTTAGGGTTAATGTTAGTTTTAGGGTTAAGAATAGAGTTAGGGTTCAGGTAAGGGTAAGGGTAAGGGTTAGGGTTAGAGTTTTGTTTAGAGTTAGGGTGAGGGTTAGGTTTAGGGTTACGGTTAGGGAAAGGGTAAGGGTTAGGGTTAGGGTACAGGTTCGGGTTCGGGTTAGGGTTAGGGGTTAGGGTAGGTTTAGGGTAAGTGTTACTGTTAGGGTTGGGGTTAGGGTTAGAGTAAGGGTAAGGGTTAGGATTAGGGTTAATGTTAGGGTTAGGTTTAGGGTTAGGGTTAGGGTAAGGGTAAGGGTTAGGGTTAGGGTTAGGTTTACGGGTAGGTTTAGGGTTAGGGTTAGGGTTAGGATTAGGGTTAGGTTTAGGTTTAGGGTTAGGGTTAAGGTAAGTGTAAGGGTTAGGATTAGGGTTTGGGTTAACGTTAGGGTTAGGTTTAGGGAAAGGGTAAGGGTTAGGGTTAGGGTTAGGGTTAGGGTAAGGATTAGCGTTAGGGTTAGGGTTAGGGTAAGGGTTAGGGTTAGGGTTAGGGTTAGCATTAAGATTAGGGTTAGGGTTAGGGTAAGGGTAAGGGTTAGGATTAGGGTTACGGTTAGGGTTAGGGGTTAGGGTTACGGTTAGGGTTGTTGTTAGATTTAGGGTTAGGGTAAGTGTAAGGGTTAGGGTTAGGATTAGGGTTAGGGCAAAGGTTAGGGTTAGTGTTAGTGTTAGGTTTAGGGTTAGGGTTAGGGTAAGGGTTAGGGTTAGGGGTTAGGGTTAGGGTTAGGGTTAGGGTTAGGTTAGGGTTAGGGTTAGGGTTAGGGTTAGGGGTAGGGTATGGGGTTACGGTTAGGGTTAGGGTTAGGGTGAGGGTAAGGGTTAGGTTTAGGGTTAATGTTAGTGTTAGGCTTAGGGTTAGCGTAAGCGTAAGCGTTAGGGTTAGGGTTAGGGTTAGGTTTAGGGGTTAGGGTTAGGGTTAGGTTTAGTTTTAGGGTTAGGGTAAGGGTAAGGTTAAGGGTTAGGGTTAGGGTTAGGGGTTAGGGTTAGGGTTAGGGTTAGGGTTAGGGTTAGTGTAAGGTTTAGGTTTAGGGTTAGGGTTAGGGTAAGGGTTAGGGTTTTGAGTTACTCTTAGGTTTAGAGTTAGGGTGAGGGTAAAGGTTAAGGTTACGGTTAGTGTTAGTGTTAGGGTTAGCGTAAGCGTAAGGGTTAGGGTTAGGGTTAGGTTTAGGGTTAGGGGTTAGGGTTAGGCTTAGGGTTAGGGAAAGGGTTAGGGTTAGGGTAAGGGTAAGGGTAAGTGTTAGGTTTAGGTTTAGGGTTAGGATAATTGTAAGGGTTAGGGTTAAGGTTAGGGTTAGGTTTCGGGTTTGGGTTAGGGTTAGGGTTAGGGTAAGTGTAAATTTTACGGTTAGGATTAGGGTTAGGGTTTAGGTTTATGGTTAGGGTTAGGTTTAGGGTTAGGGTTAGAGTAAGGGTAAGGGTGAGGGTTAGGGTTAGGGTTAGGATTAGGGTTAGGTTTACGGTTTGGGTTAGGGTAAGGATTCGGGTTAGGGTTATGTTAAGGTTTAGAGTTAGAGTTAGGGTTAGGGTTAGCATTCAGTTTAGGTTTAGGGTTAGGGTAAAGGTAAGGGTTAGGTTTAGGGTTAGGTTTAGGGTTAGGGTTAGGGTTAGGGTAAGGATTAGATTTAGGGTTAGGGTCAGGGTTAGCATTAAGGTTATTGTTACGGTTAGGGTAAGGGTAAGGGTTAGGTTTAGGGTTAGAGTTAGGGTTTGGGTTAGGGTAGGGGTTAGGGTTAGGGTTAGGGTAAGGGTTAGGTATAGGGGTAGGGTAAAGTTTAGGGTTATGGTTAGGGTTAGGGTAAGGGTAAGGTTAAGGGTTAGGGTTAGGGTTTTGGGTTAGAGTTAAGGTTAGGGTTCGGGAAAGGGTAAGGGTTAGGGTTAGGGTTAGGGGTTAGGGGTAGTGTTAGGCTTAGGGTAAGGGTACCGGTTAGGGTTAGGTTTAGGGTAAGGGTAACGTTTAGGGTTAGTGATAGGGTTAGGGTAAGGGTAAGGTTTAGAGTTAGGGTTAGTGTTAGGTTTAGGGTTAGGGTAAGAGTAAGGGTTAGGGTTAGGGTTAGGGTTAGGTTTAGGATTAGGGTTAGGGTTAAGGTAAGTGTAAGTGTTAGGGTTAGGGTTAGGGTTAAGGTTAGCGTTAGGTTTAGGGTTAGGTTTAGGGAAAGGGTAAGGGTTAGGGTTCGGGTTATGGTTAGGGTAGGGATTAGGGTTAGGTTTAGGGTTAAGGTAAGGGTTAGGGTTATGGTTAGGGTTAGGGTTAGCATTAAGTTTAGGGTTAGGGTTAGGGGAAGGGGAAGGGTTAGGGTTAGGGTTAGGGTTAGGGTTATTGTTAGGTTTCGGGTAAGGGTAAGTGTAAGGATAAGGGTTAGAGTTAGGGTTAGGGTTAGTGTTAAGTTTAGGGTTAGGGTTAGTGTTAGGGTTAAGGATAGGCTGAGGGTTAGGGTTAGGGTAAGGGTTATTATTAGGGTTAGGGTAAGGGTTAAGGTTAGGGGTTAGGGTTAGGGTTAGGGTGATGGTAAGGGTTAGTGTTAGTGTTAGGGTTAGCGTAAGCGTAAGGGTTAGGGTTAGGGTTAGGGTTAGGGTAAGGGTAAGTGTTAAGGTAAGGGTTAGGGCTAAGATAAGTGTAAGGGTTAGGGTTAGGGTTAGGTTTAGGGTTTGGGTTAATGTTAGGGTTAGGGTTAGGGTAAGGGTAAGGGTTATGGTTAGGGTTAGGGTTAGGGGTTAGGGTTAGGGTTAGGGTTAAGTTTAGGGTTAGGGTAAGGGTAGGGGTTAGCATCAATTTTAGGGTTAGGTTTAGGGTTAGGTTTAGGGTTAGGTTTATGGTTAGGGTTAGAGTAAGAGTAAGGATTAGGGTTAGGGTTAGGGTAAGGGTAAGGGTTAGGGTTAGGGTTATGGTTAGGATTGAGGTTTGGGTTAGGGTAAGGGTAAGGGTTAGGGTTAGGTTTAGCGTTAGGGTTAGGGTTAGGGTTAGGGTTAGGGTAAGGATTAGGGTTAGGGTAAGGGTTAGGATAAGGGATAGGGTTAGGGTTAGTGTTAGGATAAGGGTTAGGGTTAGAGTTAGGGTTAGGGTTAGCATTAAGGTTAGGGTTAGGGTTAGGGTAAGTGTAAGGGTTAGGGTTAGGGTTACAGTTAGGGTTAGGTGTTAGGGTGAGGGTTATGGTTATTGTTAGGTTTCGGGTAAGGGCAAGAGTAAGGGTTAGGGTTAGATTTAGGGTTAGGTTTAGTGTTAAGGTTAGGGTTAGGGTTAGGGTTAGGTTTAGCGTTAGGGTTAGGGTAAGAGCTAGGGTTAGGTGTAGGGTTAGGTTAAGGGTTAAGGTTAGGGGTTACGGTTAGGGTTAGGGTTAGGGTGATGGTAAGGGTTAGGGTTAGGTTTAGTGTTAGTGTTAGGGTTAGGGTTGGCGTAAGCGTAAATGTTAAGGTTAGCGTTAGGGTTAGTGTTAGGGTTAGGGTCAGTGGTTAGGGTTAGGCTTAGGGTTAGGGTAAGGGTTAGGGTTAGGGTTAGGGTAAAGGTAAGTGTTAGGATTAGGGTTAGGTTTAGGATAAGGGTAAGGGTTAGGGTTAGGGTTAGGGTTAGGTTTAGGGTTTGGGTTAGGGTTAGGGTTAGTGTTAGGGTAAGGGTAAGGGTTAGGGTTAGGTTTAGGGTTAGAGTAAGGGTAAGGGTGAGGGTTAGAGTTAGGTTTAGGGTTAAGGTTAGGGATAGGGAAAGGGTTAGGTTTAAGCTTAGGGATAGGGTTTAGGTTAGGGTAAGGATTAGGGTTAGGGTTAGGGTAAGGCTTACGGTTAGAGTTAGGGTTAGGGTTAGCATTAAGTTTAGGGTTAGGGTTAGGGTAATGGTAAGGGTTAGGTTTAGGGTTAGGGTTAGGGTTAGGGTTAGGTTTAGGGTTAGGTTAAGGATTAGGTTTAGGGTTAGGGTTAGGATTAGCATTAAGGTTAGGGTTACAGTTAGGGTAAGGGTAAGGGTTAGGTTTAGGGTTAGAGTTAGGGTTAGGGTTAGAGGTTAGGGTTAGGGTAAGTGTTAGATATAGGGGTAGGGTAAGGGTTTGGGTTATGGTAAGGGTTAGTGTAAGGGTAAGGGTTAGGGTTAGGGTGTGGGATAGGGGTTAGAGTTAGGGTTTTGGTTCGGGTAAGGGTAAGGGTTAGGTTTAGGGTTAGGTTTGGAGGTTAGGGGTAGGGTTAGGGTTAGGGTAAGAGCAAGGGTTAGGGTTATGTTTAGGGTAAGGTTAAGGTTTAGGATTAGTGTTAGGGTTAGGGTAGGGTAAGGTTTAGAGTTAGGGTTAGTGTTAGGTTTAGGGTTAGGGTTAGCGTAAGAGTAAGGGTTAGCGTTAGGGTTAGGGTTAGGGTAAGGGTAAGGGTTAGGATTAATGTTAGGGTTAGGTTAGGGTTAGGGTTAGGATTAGGTTAAGGGTAAGGGTTAGGGCTAGGGTTAGCGTTAGGGTAAGGTTAAGAGTTAAGGTTAAGTTTAGGGTTAGGGTTAGGGTAAGAGTAAGGGTTAGGTTTAGGTTTAGGTTTAGGGTTATTTTTAGAGTTACGGTAAGGGTAAGGGTTAGGGTTAGGGTAGGGGTAAGGGTTAGGTTTAGGGTTAGGGTTAGGTTTAGGTTTAGGAAAGGGTGAGGGTTAGGGTTAGGGTTAGGGTAAGGGTTAGGTTTAGGGTTAGTGTTAGGGTTAGGGTAAGGATTAGGGTTAGGGTTAGGGTAAGGGTAAGGTTTAGGGTTAGGGTTAGGGTTAGGTTAAGGGTAAGGTTAGTGTTAGGTTTAGGGTTAGGGTATAGGTAAGGGTAAGGGTTAGGTTTAGGGTTAGTGTTAAGGTCAGGTTTAAGGTTAGGGTTAGGGTTTGGGTAACGGTAAGGATTAGGGATAGGGTTAGTGGTTAAGATTAGGGTTAAGGTAAGGGTAATGGTTAAGGTTAGGGTTAGGGTTAGCGTACGGGTTAGGATTAGGTTTATGGTAAAGGAAAGATTTAGGGTTAGGTTTAGGGTTAGGGTTAAGTTTAGGGTTAGGGTTAGGGTAAGGGTAAGGGTTAGGGTTAGGGTTAGGGTTAGGGTAAGGATTAGGTTTAGGGTTAGGGTTAGGGTAAGGGTTAGGTTTAGGGTTAGGTTTAGGGTTAGGGTAAGGGTTAGGGTTAGGGTTAGGGTTAGGGTAAGGGTTAGGTTTAGGGTTAGGGTTAGGGTTAGGGTAAGGATTAGAGTTAGGGTTAGGGTTAGGGTTAGGGTTAGGGTAAGGGTTAAGGTTAGGGTTAGGGTTAGGTTAAGGGTTAGGGTTCGGGTTAGGTTAGGGTTAGGGTTAGGGTTAGGGTTAGAGTTAGGGTTAGGGTTAGGGTTAGGGTAAGGGTTAGGGTTAGGGTTAGGGTTAGGGTAAGGGTTAGGGTTAGGGTAAGGGTTAGGGTTAGGGTTAGGGTTAGGGTAAGGGTTAGGGTTAAGGGTTAGAGTTAGGGTTAGGGTTAGGGTTAGGGTTAGGATTACGTTAAGGGTAAGTTTTAGGGTTAGGGTTAGGGTTAGGTTAAGGTTAGGGTTAGGATTAGGTTAAGGATTAGGGTTAAGGTTAGGTTTAGGATAAGGGTAAGGGTTAGGGTTATGGTTAGGGATAGGGTTAGGATAAGGTTAAGGGTTAGCGTTATGGTTAGGGTTAGGATTAGGAAAGGTAAGGGTAGGGTTAGCTTTAGGGTTAGGGTAAGGATTAGGGTTAGGGTTAGGTTTAGGGGAAGGGTTAGGGTTAAGGTTAGGTTTAGGGTTAGCATTAAGGTTATGGTTAGGGTTAGGGTAAGGGTAAGTGTTCGGGTTAGGTTTAGGTTTAGGGTTATGGTTACGGTAAATGTTAGGGTTAGGGTTAGGTTTAGTGTTAGGTTTAGGGTTAAGGTCAGGGTTAGGGTTAGGGTAAGGGTAAGTGTTAGAGTCAGGGTTAGGGTTAGGGTTAGAGTTATGTTTAGGGTTAGTGTAAGGTTAAGGATTACGGTTAGGGTTGGAGTAAGATTTAGGGTTAGGGTTAGGATTAGGTTAAAAGTAAGGGTTATGGTTAGGGTTAGGGTAAGGGTAAACGTTAGGGTTAGGGTTATGGTTAGGATTGAGGTTTGGGTTAGGGTAAGGCTAAGGGTTAGGGTTAGGGTAAGGGTAAATGTTGGGGTTAGGGTTAGGGATAGGTAAGGTTTAGGGTTAGGGGAAGGGTTAGGGGTAGGGTTAGGGTTAGGGTTAGGTTTAGGGTTAGGGTAAGGTTAAGGGTTTGGGTTAGGGTTAGGGTAAGGGTTACGTTAGGGTTAGGGTGAACGTTAGGGTTAGGGTTAGGTTTAGGGGTTAGGATTAGGGTTATGGTTACGGTAAGGGTTAGGGTTAGGGTTACCTTAAGTCTAAGGGTTAGAGTTAGGGTTAGAGTTTGGGTTAGGGTGAGGGGTTAGGGTTAGGGTTATGGTTAGAGTAAGTTTTAGGGTTAGGGTTAGGGTAAAGTTAAGTATTTTGGTTAGGGTTAGGGTAAGGGTAAGGTTTAGGGTTAGGGTTAGGGTTAGGGTTAGGTTTAGGGTTATGGTTTGGGTAAGAGTAAGGTTTAGAATTAGGGTTAGGGTTAGATTTAGGGTTAGGGTTAGGGTTAGGGTAAGGGTAAGGGTTAGGTTAGGGATAGGGTTAGGGTTAAAGTTAGGTTTAGTCTCAGGGTTAGGGTCAGGTTTAGGTAAGGGTAAAATTTAGGGTTAGGGTTAGGGTTAGGGTTAAGGTTAGGGCTAGGGTTAGGGTTAGTGTTAGAGATAGGCTTTGGGTTATAGTAAGGTAAGTGTTAGGGTTAGAGTTAGGGTTAGTGTAAGGGTGAGGGGATAGGGTAAGGATTAGGGGTAGGGTTATTGTAAGGGTTAGGGTTAGAGTTAGGGTTAGGGTAAAAGCTAGGGTTAGGGTTAGGGTAAGGGTGAGGGGATAGGGTTAGGATTAGGGTTAGGGTTAGGGTAAGGGTTATGTTTAGGATTATAGTAAGGGTAAGTGTTAGGGTTATTGTTAGGTTAAGGGTAAGGGTTAAGGTTAAGTTTAGGGTTAAGGTTAGGGTAAGGGTTAGGGTAAGGATTAGGGTTAGGGTAAGGCTTAGGGTTAGGCTTAGGCTTAGGGTTAGGTTTAGGTTTAGGGTTAGAGTTAGGATAAGATTAAGCGTTAGGGTTAGGTTTAGGGTTGGGTTTAAGGTTAATGTTAGGGTTAGGGTAAGGGTAAGGTTTGGTTTAGGTTTAGGGTTAGGGTTAGGGTTAGGTTTAGGGTTAGGGTTAGGGTAAGGGTAAGGGTTAGAGTTAGGGTTAGGTTTAAGGTTAGGGTTAGGGTTAGGGTAAGGGTTAGGGTTAGGGTAAGGGTAAGGGTTAGGGTTCGGGTTAGGTTTAGGGTTAGGGTTTGCATTAAGGTTAGGGTTAGGGTTAGGGTTAGTGTTAGGAGTTAGGGTTAGGGTTAGGGTTAGGGTTAAGGTTAGGGGTTAGGGTTAGGGTTAGTTTTAGGTTTAGGGTTAGTTTACGGGTAAGGGTGAGTGTTAGGATTCGGGTTAGGGTTAGGGTTAGTGTTAGTGTTAGGGTTAGGGTTAGGGTTAGGTTTAGTGTAACGGTAAGGTTTAGGGATAGGGTTAGGATTAGGTTTGGCGTTAGGGTTAGGGTAAGAATAAGGGTTAGGGTTAGGTTTAGGTTTAGGGTTATGGTTAGGGTAAGGGTTAGGGATAGGGTTAGGGTTAGGTTTGGGGTTAGGATGAGGGTAAGGGCAAGTGTTAGGGTTAGGGTTAGGGTTAGGGTTAGGGTTAGGATTAGGGTTAGGGTTAGGGTAAGGGTAAGGGTTATGGTTAAGGCTAGGGTTAGTGTACGGATTAGGGTTAGGGTAAGGGTTAGGGTTAGGGTTCGGCTTAGGGTTAGGTTTAGGGGTAGGGTTAGGGTAAGGGTAAGGGTTAAGGTGAGGTTTAGGGTTGGGATTAAGGTTAGGGTTAGTGTTAGGGTAACGGTAAGTGTTAGGGTTAGGGTTAGGGTATGGGTTAAGTTTAGGGTTAGGGTGAGCGTTAGGGTTTGGGTTAGAGTTACGGTTAGGGTTATGGTTAGGGTTAGGGTAAGGGTAAGGGTTAGGGTTAGGGTTAGGGGTTAAGGTTAGGGTTAGGGTAAGTGTTAGGGTTAGTGTTAGGATAAGGGTAAGGGTTAGATTTAGGATTATTGATAGGGTTAGGGTAAGTGTAACGGTGAGGGTTAGGGTTAGGGTAAGGTTTAGGGTTAGGGTTAGGGTAATAGTAAGGGTTAGGGTTAGGGTTAGGGTTAGATTTAGGGTTAGGCTTAGGGTTAGGATTAGGTTAAGGGTAGTGTTAGGGTAGGGTAGGGTTAGGGTTAGGGTTAGGGTAAGGGTAAGGGGTAGGTTTAGGGTTAGGGTTAGGGTTAGGGGTTAGGGTTAGGGTTAGTGTTAGGTTTAGGGTAGGGTTAGGGTAAGGGTAAGGGTGAGGGTTAGGATTAGGGTTAGGGTTAGGGTTATGTTTAGGGTTAGGGTTAGGGTAAAGGTAAGTGTTATTGTTAGGTTTAGGGTTATGGTTAAGGTTAGGGTTAGGGTAAGGTTTTGGGGTAGGGAAAGGGTAATGTTTAGGGTAAGGTTTAGGGTTAGGATTAGGGTAAGGATTGGGGTTAGGGTTATGGTTAGGGTAAGGGTAAGGGTTATGGTTATGGTTAGGGTTAGCATTAAGTTTAGGGTTAGGGTTAGGGTTAGGGTTAGGGTAAGGGTTAGGGTTAGGGTTAGGGTTAGGGTTAGAGATAGGACTAAGATTAGGATAAGGGTAAGGGTTAGAGTTAGGGTTAGGGTAAGGGTAAGTCTTAGGGTTAGGGTTAGGGTTAGGTTTAGGGTTAGTGTAACGGTAAGTGTTAGGATTAGGGTTAGGTTTAGGGTTAGAGATAGTGTAAGGGTTAGGGTTAGGGTTAGGGTTAGGTTTGGGGTTAGGGTTAGTGTTAGGGTAAGGGTTAGGGTTAGGGTTAGTGTTAGGTTTAGGTTTAGGGTTAGGGTTAGGGTAAGGGTAACGGTTAGAGTTAAGGTTAAGGTTAGGGTTAGGGTTAGGGTTAGAGTAAGGATTAGGGTTAGGGTAAGAGTTAGGGTTAGGGTTAGGGTTAGGTTTAGGGTTAGGGTTCGGGTAAGGGTAAGGCTTAGGGTTAAGTTTAGGGTTGGGGTAAAGGTGGGGGTTAGGGTTAGGGTACGGGTAAGGGTTATGGTTAGGGTTAGGGTTATGGTAAGGGTTAGGGTTAGGGTAAGGGTAAAGGTAAGGGTTAGGGTTAGGGTTAGGGTTAGGGTAAGGGTTAGGGTTATGTTTAGTGTAAGTGTAAGGTTTAGGTTTAGGGTTAGGGATAGGGTTAGTGTAAGGGTAAGAGTTAGGGTTAGGCTTAGGGTTAAGGTTAGGGTGAGGGTTAGGGTTAGGGGTTAGGCTTCGGGTTACGGTTAGTGTTAGGATTAGTGTTAGGGTTAGCGTTAGTGTTAGGTTAGGTTTAAGGTTAGGGTTAGGGTTAAGGTAAGTTTAAGGGTTAGTGTTAGGTTTAGGGTTAGGTGTTAGGGTTAGGGTTAGGGTTAGGTTTTGGGTTAGGGTAGGGGTTAGGGTTAAGGTTAGGGTGAGGGTTAGGGTTAGGGGTTAGGCTTCGGGTTACGGTTAGGGTTAGGGTTAGGGTTGTGGTAAGGGTAAGAGTTAGGGTTAGGTTTAGGGTTAAAGTTAGGGTGAGGGTTAGGGTAAGGGTAAGGGTTAGGGTTAGGGTTAGGTGTTACGGTTAGGGTTAGGTTTAGGGTTAGGGTAAGTGTTAGGGTTAGGGTTAGGGTTAGCATTAGGTTTAGGGTTAGGGTTAGGGTAAGGGTAAGGTTTAGGTTTAGGGTTAGGGTTAGGGTAATAGTAAGGGTTAGGGTTAGGGTTAGGGTTAGATTTAGGGTTAGGCTTAGGGTTAGGATTAGGTTAAGGGTAGTGTTAGGGTAGGGTACGGGTTAGGGTTAGGGTTAGGGTAAGGGTAGGGGTTAGCATCAATTTTAGGGTTAGGTTTAGGGTTAGGTTTAGGGTTAGGTTTATGGTTAGGGTTAGAGTAAGAGTAAGGATTAGGGTTAGGGTTAGGGTAAGGGTAAGGGTTAGGGTTAGGGTTATGGTTAGGATTGAGGTTTGGGTTAGGGTAAGGGTAAGGGTTAGGGTTAGGTTTAGCGTTAGGGTTAGGGTTAGGGTTAGGGTTAGGGTAAGGATTAGGGTTAGGGTAAGGGTTAGGATAAGGGATAGGGTTAGGGTTAGTGTTAGGATAAGGGTTAGGGTTAGAGTTAGGGTTAGGGTTAGCATTAAGGTTAGGGTTAGGGTTAGGGTAAGTGTAAGGGTTAGGGTTAGGGTTACAGTTAGGGTTAGGTGTTAGGGTGAGGGTTATGGTTATTGTTAGGTTTCGGGTAAGGGCAAGAGTAAGGGTTAGGGTTAGATTTAGGGTTAGGTTTAGTGTTAAGGTTAGGGTTAGGGTTAGGGTTAGGTTTAGCGTTAGGGTTAGGGTAAGAGCTAGGGTTAGGTGTAGGGTTAGGTTAAGGGTTAAGGTTAGGGGTTACGGTTAGGGTTAGGGTTAGGGTGATGGTAAGGGTTAGGGTTAGGTTTAGTGTTAGTGTTAGGGTTAGGGTTGGCGTAAGCGTAAATGTTAAGGTTAGCGTTAGGGTTAGTGTTAGGGTTAGGGTCAGTGGTTAGGGTTAGGCTTAGGGTTAGGGTAAGGGTTAGGGTTAGGGTTAGGGTAAAGGTAAGTGTTAGGATTAGGGTTAGGTTTAGGATAAGGGTAAGGGTTAGGGTTAGGGTTAGGGTTAGGTTTAGGGTTTGGGTTAGGGTTAGGGTTAGTGTTAGGGTAAGGGTAAGGGTTAGGGTTAGGTTTAGGGTTAGAGTAAGGGTAAGGGTGAGGGTTAGAGTTAGGTTTAGGGTTAAGGTTAGGGATAGGGAAAGGGTTAGGTTTAAGCTTAGGGATAGGGTTTAGGTTAGGGTAAGGATTAGGGTTAGGGTTAGGGTAAGGCTTACGGTTAGAGTTAGGGTTAGGGTTAGCATTAAGTTTAGGGTTAGGGTTAGGGTAATGGTAAGGGTTAGGTTTAGGGTTAGGGTTAGGGTTAGGGTTAGGTTTAGGGTTAGGTTAAGGATTAGGTTTAGGGTTAGGGTTAGGATTAGCATTAAGGTTAGGGTTACAGTTAGGGTAAGGGTAAGGGTTAGGTTTAGGGTTAGAGTTAGGGTTAGGGTTAGAGGTTAGGGTTAGGGTAAGTGTTAGATATAGGGGTAGGGTAAGGGTTTGGGTTATGGTAAGGGTTAGTGTAAGGGTAAGGGTTAGGGTTAGGGTGTGGGATAGGGGTTAGAGTTAGGGTTTTGGTTCGGGTAAGGGTAAGGGTTAGGTTTAGGGTTAGGTTTGGAGGTTAGGGGTAGGGTTAGGGTTAGGGTAAGAGCAAGGGTTAGGGTTATGTTTAGGGTAAGGTTAAGGTTTAGGATTAGTGTTAGGGTTAGGGTAGGGTAAGGTTTAGAGTTAGGGTTAGTGTTAGGTTTAGGGTTAGGGTTAGCGTAAGAGTAAGGGTTAGCGTTAGGGTTAGGGTTAGGGTAAGGGTAAGGGTTAGGATTAATGTTAGGGTTAGGGTTAGGGTTAGGGTTAGGATTAGGTTAAGGGTAAGGGTTAGGGCTAGGGTTAGCGTTAGGGTAAGGTTAAGAGTTAAGGTTAAGTTTAGGGTTAGGGTTAGGGTAAGAGTAAGGGTTAGGTTTAGGTTTAGGTTTAGGGTTATTTTTAGAGTTACGGTAAGGGTAAGGGTTAGGGTTAGGGTAGGGGTAAGGGTTAGGTTTAGGGTTAGGGTTAGGTTTAGGTTTAGGAAAGGGTGAGGGTTAGGGTTAGGGTTAGGGTAAGGGTTAGGTTTAGGGTTAGTGTTAGGGTTAGGGTAAGGATTAGGGTTAGGGTTAGGGTAAGGGTAAGGTTTAGGGTTAGGGTTAGGGTTAGGTTAAGGGTAAGGTTAGTGTTAGGTTTAGGGTTAGGGTATAGGTAAGGGTAAGGGTTAGGTTTAGGGTTAGTGTTAAGGTCAGGTTTAAGGTTAGGGTTAGGGTTTGGGTAACGGTAAGGATTAGGGATAGGGTTAGTGGTTAAGATTAGGGTTAAGGTAAGGGTAATGGTTAAGGTTAGGGTTAGGGTTAGCGTACGGGTTAGGATTAGGTTTATGGTAAAGGAAAGATTTAGGGTTAGGTTTAGGGTTAGGGTTAAGTTTAGGGTTAGGGTTAGGGTAAGGGTAAGGGTTAGGGTTAGGGTTAGGGTTAGGGTAAGGATTAGGTTTAGGGTTAGGGTTAGGGTAAGGGTTAGGTTTAGGGTTAGGTTTAGGGTTAGGGTAAGGGTTAGGGTTAGGGTTAGGGTTAGGGTAAGGGTTAGGTTTAGGGTTAGGGTTAGGGTTAGGGTAAGGATTAGAGTTAGGGTTAGGGTTAGGGTTAGGGTTAGGGTAAGGGTTAAGGTTAGGGTTAGGGTTAGGTTAAGGGTTAGGGTTCGGGTTAGGTTAGGGTTAGGGTTAGGGTTAGGGTTAGAGTTAGGGTTAGGGTTAGGGTTAGGGTAAGGGTTAGGGTTAGGGTTAGGGTTAGGGTAAGGGTTAGGGTTAGGGTAAGGGTTAGGGTTAGGGTTAGGGTTAGGGTAAGGGTTAGGGTTAAGGGTTAGAGTTAGGGTTAGGGTTAGGGTTAGGGTTAGGATTACGTTAAGGGTAAGTTTTAGGGTTAGGGTTAGGGTTAGGTTAAGGTTAGGGTTAGGATTAGGTTAAGGATTAGGGTTAAGGTTAGGTTTAGGATAAGGGTAAGGGTTAGGGTTATGGTTAGGGATAGGGTTAGGATAAGGTTAAGGGTTAGCGTTATGGTTAGGGTTAGGATTAGGGAAAGGGTAAGGGTTAGGGTTAGCTTTAGGGTTAGGGTAAGGATTAGGGTTAGGGTTAGGTTTAGGGGAAGGGTTAGGGTTAAGGTTAGGTTTAGGGTTAGCATTAAGGTTATGGTTAGGGTTAGGGTAAGGGTAAGTGTTCGGGTTAGGTTTAGGTTTAGGGTTATGGTTACGGTAAATGTTAGGGTTAGGGTTAGGTTTAGTGTTAGGTTTAGGGTTAAGGTCAGGGTTAGGGTTAGGGTAAGGGTAAGTGTTAGAGTCAGGGTTAGGGTTAGGGTTAGAGTTATGTTTAGGGTTAGTGTAAGGTTAAGGATTACGGTTAGGGTTGGAGTAAGATTTAGGGTTAGGGTTAGGATTAGGTTAAAAGTAAGGGTTATGGTTAGGGTTAGGGTAAGGGTAAACGTTAGGGTTAGGGTTATGGTTAGGATTGAGGTTTGGGTTAGGGTAAGGCTAAGGGTTAGGGTTAGGGTAAGGGTAAATGTTGGGGTTAGGGTTAGGGATAGGTAAGGTTTAGGGTTAGGGGAAGGGTTAGGGGTAGGGTTAGGGTTAGGGTTAGGTTTAGGGTTAGGGTAAGGTTAAGGGTTTGGGTTAGGGTTAGGGTAAGGGTTACGTTAGGGTTAGGGTGAACGTTAGGGTTAGGGTTAGGTTTAGGGGTTAGGATTAGGGTTATGGTTACGGTAAGGGTTAGGGTTAGGGTTACCTTAAGTCTAAGGGTTAGAGTTAGGGTTAGAGTTTGGGTTAGGGTGAGGGGTTAGGGTTAGGGTTATGGTTAGAGTAAGTTTTAGGGTTAGGGTTAGGGTAAAGTTAAGTATTTTGGTTAGGGTTAGGGTAAGGGTAAGGTTTAGGGTTAGGGTTAGGGTTAGGGTTAGGTTTAGGGTTATGGTTTGGGTAAGAGTAAGGTTTAGAATTAGGGTTAGGGTTAGATTTAGGGTTAGGGTTAGGGTTAGGGTAAGGGTAAGGGTTAGGTTAGGGATAGGGTTAGGGTTAAAGTTAGGTTTAGTCTCAGGGTTAGGGTCAGGTTTAGGTAAGGGTAAAATTTAGGGTTAGGGTTAGGGTTAGGGTTAAGGTTAGGGCTAGGGTTAGGGTTAGTGTTAGAGATAGGCTTTGGGTTATAGTAAGGTAAGTGTTAGGGTTAGAGTTAGGGTTAGTGTAAGGGTGAGGGGATAGGGTAAGGATTAGGGGTAGGGTTATTGTAAGGGTTAGGGTTAGAGTTAGGGTTAGGGTAAAAGCTAGGGTTAGGGTTAGGGTAAGGGTGAGGGGATAGGGTTAGGATTAGGGTTAGGGTTAGGGTAAGGGTTATGTTTAGGATTATAGTAAGGGTAAGTGTTAGGGTTATTGTTAGGTTAAGGGTAAGGGTTAAGGTTAAGTTTAGGGTTAAGGTTAGGGTAAGGGTTAGGGTAAGGATTAGGGTTAGGGTAAGGCTTAGGGTTAGGCTTAGGCTTAGGGTTAGGTTTAGGTTTAGGGTTAGAGTTAGGATAAGATTAAGCGTTAGGGTTAGGTTTAGGGTTGGGTTTAAGGTTAATGTTAGGGTTAGGGTAAGGGTAAGGTTTGGTTTAGGTTTAGGGTTAGGGTTAGGGTTAGGTTTAGGGTTAGGGTTAGGGTAAGGGTAAGGGTTAGAGTTAGGGTTAGGTTTAAGGTTAGGGTTAGGGTTAGGGTAAGGGTTAGGGTTAGGGTAAGGGTAAGGGTTAGGGTTCGGGTTAGGTTTAGGGTTAGGGTTTGCATTAAGGTTAGGGTTAGGGTTAGGGTTAGTGTTAGGAGTTAGGGTTAGGGTTAGGGTTAGGGTTAAGGTTAGGGGTTAGGGTTAGGGTTAGTTTTAGGTTTAGGGTTAGTTTACGGGTAAGGGTGAGTGTTAGGATTCGGGTTAGGGTTAGGGTTAGTGTTAGTGTTAGGGTTAGGGTTAGGGTTAGGTTTAGTGTAACGGTAAGGTTTAGGGATAGGGTTAGGATTAGGTTTGGCGTTAGGGTTAGGGTAAGAATAAGGGTTAGGGTTAGGTTTAGGTTTAGGGTTATGGTTAGGGTAAGGGTTAGGGATAGGGTTAGGGTTAGGTTTGGGGTTAGGATGAGGGTAAGGGCAAGTGTTAGGGTTAGGGTTAGGGTTAGGGTTAGGGTTAGGATTAGGGTTAGGGTTAGGGTAAGGGTAAGGGTTATGGTTAAGGCTAGGGTTAGTGTACGGATTAGGGTTAGGGTAAGGGTTAGGGTTAGGGTTCGGCTTAGGGTTAGGTTTAGGGGTAGGGTTAGGGTAAGGGTAAGGGTTAAGGTGAGGTTTAGGGTTGGGATTAAGGTTAGGGTTAGTGTTAGGGTAACGGTAAGTGTTAGGGTTAGGGTTAGGGTATGGGTTAAGTTTAGGGTTAGGGTGAGCGTTAGGGTTTGGGTTAGAGTTACGGTTAGGGTTATGGTTAGGGTTAGGGTAAGGGTAAGGGTTAGGGTTAGGGTTAGGGGTTAAGGTTAGGGTTAGGGTAAGTGTTAGGGTTAGTGTTAGGATAAGGGTAAGGGTTAGATTTAGGGTTATTGATAGGGTTAGGGTAAGTGTAACGGTGAGGGTTAGGGTTAGGGTAAGGTTTAGGTTTAGGGTTAGGGTTAGGGTAATAGTAAGGGTTAGGGTTAGGGTTAGGGTTAGATTTAGGGTTAGGCTTAGGGTTAGGATTAGGTTAAGGGTAGTGTTAGGGTAGGGTAGGGTTAGGGTTAGGGTTAGGGTAAGGGTAAGGGGTAGGTTTAGGGTTAGGGTTAGGGTTAGGGGTTAGGGTTAGGGTTAGTGTTAGGTTTAGGGTAGGGTTAGGGTAAGGGTAAGGGTGAGGGTTAGGATTAGGGTTAGGGTTAGGGTTATGTTTAGGGTTAGGGTTAGGGTAAAGGTAAGTGTTATTGTTAGGTTTAGGGTTATGGTTAAGGTTAGGGTTAGGGTAAGGTTTTGGGGTAGGGAAAGGGTAATGTTTAGGGTAAGGTTTAGGGTTAGGATTAGGGTAAGGATTGGGGTTAGGGTTATGGTTAGGGTAAGGGTAAGGGTTATGGTTATGGTTAGGGTTAGCATTAAGTTTAGGGTTAGGGTTAGGGTTAGGGTTAGGGTAAGGGTTAGGGTTAGGGTTAGGGTTAGGGTTAGAGATAGGACTAAGATTAGGATAAGGGTAAGGGTTAGAGTTAGGGTTAGGGTAAGGGTAAGTCTTAGGGTTAGGGTTAGGGTTAGGTTTAGGGTTAGTGTAACGGTAAGTGTTAGGATTAGGGTTAGGTTTAGGGTTAGAGATAGTGTAAGGGTTAGGGTTAGGGTTAGGGTTAGGTTTGGGGTTAGGGTTAGTGTTAGGGTAAGGGTTAGGGTTAGGGTTAGTGTTAGGTTTAGGTTTAGGGTTAGGGTTAGGGTAGGGGTAACGGTTAGAGTTAAGGTTAAGGTTAGGGTTAGGGTTAGGGTTAGAGTAAGGATTAGGGTTAGGGTAAGAGTTAGGGTTAGGGTTAGGGTTAGGTTTAGGGTTAGGGTTCGGGTAAGGGTAAGGCTTAGGGTTAAGTTTAGGGTTGGGGTAAAGGTGGGGGTTAGGGTTAGGGTACGGGTAAGGGTTATGGTTAGGGTTAGGGTTATGGTAAGGGTTAGGGTTAGGGTAAGGGTAAAGGTAAGGGTTAGGGTTAGGGTTAGGGTTAGGGTAAGGGTTAGGGTTATGTTTAGTGTAAGTGTAAGGTTTAGGTTTAGGGTTAGGGATAGGGTTAGTGTAAGGGTAAGAGTTAGGGTTAGGCTTAGGGTTAAGGTTAGGGTGAGGGTTAGGGTTAGGGGTTAGGCTTCGGGTTACGGTTAGTGTTAGGATTAGTGTTAGGGTTAGCGTTAGTGTTAGGTTAGGTTTAAGGTTAGGGTTAGGGTTAAGGTAAGTTTAAGGGTTAGTGTTAGGTTTAGGGTTAGGTGTTAGGGTTAGGGTTAGGGTTAGGTTTTGGGTTAGGGTAGGGGTTAGGGTTAAGGTTAGGGTGAGGGTTAGGGTTAGGGGTTAGGCTTCGGGTTACGGTTAGGGTTAGGGTTAGGGTTGTGGTAAGGGTAAGAGTTAGGGTTAGGTTTAGGGTTAAAGTTAGGGTGAGGGTTAGGGTAAGGGTAAGGGTTAGGGTTAGGGTTAGGTGTTACGGTTAGGGTTAGGTTTAGGGTTAGGGTAAGTGTTAGGGTTAGGGTTAGGGTTAGCATTAGGTTTAGGGTTAGGGTTAGGGTAAGGGTAAGGTTTAGGTTTAGGGTTAGGGTTAGGGTAATAGTAAGGGTTAGGGTTAGGGTTAGGGTTAGATTTAGGGTTAGGCTTAGGGTTAGGATTAGGTTAAGGGTAGTGTTAGGGTAGGGTACGGGTTAGGGTTAGGGTTAGGGTAAGGGTAAGAGGTAGGTTTAGGGTTAGGGGTTAGGGTTAGGGTTAGTGTTAGGTTTAGGGTAGGGTTAGGGTAAGGGTAAGGGTGAGGGTTAGGATTAGGGTTAGGGTTAGGGTTATGTTTAGGGTTACGGTTAGGGTAAAGGTAAGTGTTATTGTTAGGTTTAGGGTTATGGTTAAGGTTAGGGTTAGGGTAAGGGTTTGGGTTTGGGAAAGGGTAATGTTTAGGGTAAGGTTTAGGGTTAGGATTAGGGTAAGGATTGGGGTTAGGGTTATGGTTAGGGTAAGGGTAAGGGTTAGGGTTATGGTTAGGGTTAGCATTAAGTTTAGGCTTAGGGTTAGGGTTAGGGTTAGGGTAAGGTTTAGGGTTAGGTTTAGGGTTAGGGAAAGGGTAAGGATTAGGGTTAGGGTTAGGTTTAAGGTTAGGGTTAGAGTTAGGGTTAGGGTTAGCATTAAGGGTAGGGTTAGGGTTAGGGTTAGGGTAAGGGTAAGGATTAGGGTTAGGGTTAGGGTTAGGGTAAGAGTAAGGGTTAGGGTTAGGGTTTGGGTTAGGATACGGGTTA
>JANJXV010000638.1:250000-260000 GCA_024803745.1 Megascapheus bottae | reverse complement strand
AAGCGTAAGGGTTAGGGTTAGGGTTAGGGTTAGTGGTTAGGGTTAGGGTTAGGGTTAGGTTTAGGTTAGGCTTAGGGTAAGGGTAAGGGTTAGGGTTAGGGTTAGGGTTAGGTCTGGTTTTAGGGTTTTGTCAGGGTAAGGTAAGGGTTAGGGTTAGGGTTATGGTTAGGGTTAGGGTAAGGGTTAGGGTTAGGTTAAGGGTTAGTGTTAGGGTTAGGGTTAGGGTAAGGGTTATGGTAAGGGTTAGTGTTAGGTTTAGGGTTAGGGTAAGGGTTAGGGTTAGGGTTTTGGGTTAGGGTTAGGGTTAGGGTTAGGGTAAGGGTTAGGGTTAGGGTTTGGGTAAGCGTTAGGGTTAGGGTTAGGGTTAGGGTTAGGGTTAGTGTAAGGATAAGGGTTAGGGTTAGGGGTTAGGATTTGTGTTAGGGTTAGGGATAGGTTTAGGGTTTTGGTTAGGGTAAGTGTAACGGTGAGGGTTAGGGTTAGACTTAGGGTTAGGTTTAGGGTTAGGGTTAGGGTAAGGGTAAGGGTTAGTGTTAGGGTTAGGGTTAAGTTTAGGGTTAGGTTAGGGTTAGGGGTAGGCAAAGGGTAAGGGTTAGGGTAAGGGTTAGGGTTAGGGTTAGGGCAAGGAATCGGGTTAGGGTTAGGGTTACGGTAAGGGTTAGGGTTAGGTTTAGGTTTAGGTTAGTGTAAGAGTAAGTGTGAGGGTTAGGATTAGGTTTAGGGTTGGGTTAGTGTTAGGGTTAGGTTTAGGGTTACGGTTAGGGTCAGGGTAAGAGTTCGGGTTAGGGTTGTGTTAGGTTTAGGGTCAGGGTTAGAGAAAGGGTTAGGGTTAGGGTTAGGGTTAGGGTAAGGGTTAGGGTAAGTGTAACTGTTAGGGTTAGGGTTAGGTTTAGGGTTAGGATAAGAGTAAGGGTTAGGGTTAGGGTTAGGGGTTAGGGTTAGGGTTAGGGTACGTGTTAGGGTTAGGGTTAAGATAAGGGTAAGGATTAGATTTAGGGTTAGGGATAGGGATAGGGTAAGTGTAACGGTGAGGGTTAGGGTTAGGGTTAGGTTTAGGTTTAGGGTTAGGGTAAGGGTAATGGTTAGTGTTAGGGTTAGGGTTAAGTTTATGGTTAGGTTAGGGTTAGGGGTCGGCAAAAGGTAAGGGTTAGGGTAAGGGTTAGGGTTAGGGTTAGGGCAAGGAATAGGTTTAGGGTTACAGTTACGGTAAGGTTTAGGGTTAGGGTTAGAGTTAGTTTTAGGGTAAGCATTAGGGTTAGGTTTAGCATTAAGGTTAGGATTAGGGTTAGGGTTAGGGTTAGGGGTTAGTGTTAGGATTAGGGTTAGGGTTAAGGTTAGGGGTTAGGGTTAGGGTTAGTGTTAGGTTAAGTTTTAGGTTAGGGTAAGGGTAAGGGTGAGGGTTAGGATTAGGGTTAGGGTTGGGTTAGGGTTAGGGTTAGGTTTAGGGTTAGGGTTAGGTTTAGGGTAAGAGTTAGGGTTAGGGTTAGTGTTATGTTTATGGTTATGGTTAGGGTTAGGGTTAGGGTAAGGGTAAGAGTTAGGGTTAAGGTTAGGGTTAGGGTTAGGTTTAGGGTTAGGTAAGGGTTAGGGTTAGGTTAAGTGTTAGGGTTAGGCTTAGGGTTAGGTTTAATGTTAGGTTTAGGGTTAGGGTAAGGGTATGGGTTAGGGTTAGGTTTAGATGTGGTGTTAAGGTTAGGGTTAGGGTTAGGGTAAGGGTAAGGGTTAGGGTTAGGGTTAGTTTTAGGCTAAGGGTAAGGGTTAGGGTTAGGGTAAGGTTTAGGGTTAGTTTTAGGGGTTAGGGTTTGGGTTAGGGTTAGGTTTAGGGTAAGGGTTAGGGTTAGGGTTAGTGTAAGGGTTAGGGTTAGGGTTAGGGTAAGTGTTAGGGTTAGGGTTAGGGTTAGGGTTAGGGTTAGGGTAAGGGTAAGGGTTAGGGTTAGGGTAAGAGTAAGTGTTAGGGTTAGGGTTAGTTTTAGGCTTAGGGTAAGGGTAAGGGTAAGTGTTAGGGTTAGGGTTAAGGTTAGGGTTAGGGTTAGGGTTAGGGAAAGGGTAAGAGTTAGGTTTAGGGTTAGGGTTAGGGTAAGGATTGGGGTTAGTGTTAGGGTTAGGGTAAGGGTAAGGGTTAGGGTTTGGGTTAGGGTTAGGTTTAGGGTAAGGGTAAGGGTTAGGCTTAGGGTTAGGGTTAAGGTTAGGATTAGTGTTAGAGATAGGGTAAGGGTTAGGGTTAAGTTTAGGGTTCGCGTTAGGTATAGGGTAAGGGTAAGGGTTAGGGTTATGGTTAGCGTTAGGGGTTAGGGTTAGGGTTAGGGTTAGGGTTAGGATTAGGGTTGGGATAAGGGTAAGGGTTAGGGTTAGGGCTAGGGGCTAGGGTTAGGGTTAGGGTTAGGGTAAGGGTTAAGGTTAGGGTGAGGGTATGGGTAAAGTTTAGAGTTAGGGTTACGGTTAGGGTTAGGGTTATGTTTAGTGTAAGCGTTAGGTTTAGGTTTAGGGTAAGGTTAAGGTTTAGGGTTAGGGTTAGGGTTAGCTTTGGGGTTAGGTTTAGGGTTAGGGTTAGGGTTAGGGTTAGGGTTAAGGTTAGGGTTAGGGTTATGGTTAGGGTTAGGATAAGGGTTAGGGTTAGGATAAAATTTAGGGTTAGTGTTAGGTTTAGGGTTAGGGTAAGGGTAAGTGTTAGGGTTACGTTAGGGTTAGGGTAAGGGTAAGCGTTAGGGTTAGGGTTACGGTTAGGTTTAGGGTTGGGGTTAAGTTTAGTGTTTGGGTAAGGGTAAGGTAAGGGTTAGGTTTAGGGTTGGGGTTAGCGTTAGGTTTAAGTTTAAGTTTAGGCTTAGGGTAAGGGTAAGGGTTAGGGTTAGGGTTAGGGTTAGGGTTAGGTTTAGGGTTAGCATTAAGGTTAGGGTTAGTTTTAGGGTAAGGGTAAGGGTTCGGGTTAGGTTTAGGTTTAGGGTTAAATTTACGGTAAATGTTAGGGTTAGGGTTAGGGTTAGGGTTAGGGTTAGTGTTATCTTTAGGGTTAAGGTTAGGGTTAGGGTAACGGTAAGGGTTAGAGTTAGGGTTAGGGTTAGGGGTTAGGGTTAGGTTTAGGGTTAGGTTTAGGGTTAGTGTAAGGTTAAGGATTACGATTAGGGTTGGAGTTACGGTTTAGGGTTAGGGTTAGGGTTAGGGTTAGGGTTAGGGGAAGCGTTAGGTTTAGGTTTAGGGTAAGGTTAAGGTTTAGGTTTAGGGTTAGAGTTAGGTTTGGGGTTAGGTTTAGGGTAAGAGTAAGGGTTAGGGTTAGTGTTAGGGTAAGGGTAAGGGTTAGGGTTAGGGTTAGGGTTAGGGTTAAGGTTAGGGTTAGGTTAGGGTTAGGGAAAGGGTAAGGGTTAGGGTAAGGGTTAGGGTTAGGGGTAGGGTAAGGATTGGGGTTAGGGTTAGGGTTAGGGTTAGCATTAAGTTTAGGGTTAGGGTTAGCGTTAGTGTTAGGGTTAGGGTAAGGGTTAGGGTTAGAGTTAGGCTTAGGGTTAGGTTTAGGGTAAGGTTAAGGGTTACATTAGGGTTAGGGTTACGTTTAGGGTTAGGGATAGAGTAAGAGGAAGGGTTAGAGTTAGGGTTAATGTTAGGGTTAAATTTAGGGTTAGGGTTAGGGAAAGGGTAAGGGTAACGTTTAGGGTTAGGGTTAGGGTTAGTGTTAGGGAAAGGGTAAAGGTTAGGTTTAGGGTTAGTGTTAGGGTTAGGGTAAGGATTACGGTTAGGGTTAGGGTAAGGGTTAGGGTTAGGGTTAGGGTTAGGTTTAGCATTAACGTTAGGGTTAGGGTTAGGGTAAAGGTAAGGGTTAGGGTTAGGGGTTAGGGTTAGGGTTAGGGTTAGGTTAAGGGTTAGTGTTAGGGTTAGGGTTAGGGTTAGGGTTAGTTTTAGGGTTAGGGTTAGGGCAAGTGTAAGGGTTAGGTTTAGCTTTAGGTTTAGAGTTAGGTATAGGGGATGGTTAGGGTTAGAGTTATGTTAGGTTTAGGGTTAAGGTTAAGGTTAGGGGTAGGGTAAGGGTAAGGGTTAGGGTTAGGGTTAGGGTTAGGTTTGGGGTTAGGTTTATGGTAAGGGTAAATGTTAACTTTAGGGTTAGTGTTAGGTTTAGGGTTAGGGTTAGTGTTAAGGTAAGGGAAGGACTAGAGTTAAGTTTAGGGTTAGGGTTAGGGGTACGGTTAGGCTAAGGGTAGGGTAAGGGTTAGGGTTAGGGGAAGGGTTAGAGTTAGGGCTAGGGTTATGGTTAGGTTTAGGGTTAGGGTTAGGGCAAGGGTAAGTGTTAGGGTTAGGTTTATGGTTGGGGTTAAGGTTAGGGTTAGGGTTAGGGTAACCGGAAGGGTTAGGGTTACGTTTAGGGTTAGGGTTAGGGTTATGGTTAGGGTGAGGGTTAGGTTTAGGGTTAGAGTTAGGGTTAGGGTTAGGGTAAGGGTTAGGGTTAGGGTTGGAGAAGGGTTAAGGTTAGGCTTAGGGTTACGTAAGGCTAAGGTTTAGATTTAGGGTTAGGGTTAGGTTAAGGGTAAGGATTAGGATTAGAGTTAATTTTAGGGTAAGGGTTAGGGTTAGGGTTAGTGTTAGCATTAAGGTTAGGGTTAGGGTTAGGGTTAGTGTTAGGGGTTAGGTTTAGGGTTAGGGTTAGGGTTAGGGGTTAGGGTTAGTGTTAGGGTTAGGTTTAGGTTAGAGTTAGGGTTAGGGTTAGGGGTTAGGGTTAGGGTCAGGGTTAGGTTTAGGTTTTGGGTTAAGATTAGGGTGCGGTTTAGGGTAAGGGTAAGGGTTAGGTTTAGGTTTGGGGTTACGGTTAGTTTTAAGGTAAGGGTTAGGGTAAGGGTAAGGTTTAGGTTTAGGGTTAGGGTTAGGGTTAAGGTTAGGGATACGGTTAGGGTTAGGGTTAGGGTTAGCATAAGGGTAAGGGTTAGGGTTAGGGTTAGGGTTAGGTTTAGGGTTAAGGTTTGGGTAAGGCTAAGGGTTAGGGTTAGGATTACGGTTAAGGTTAGGTTAGGGTTAGGGTTAGGTTTAGGGTAAGGGTAAGGGTTAGGATTAGGGTTAGGTTTAGGGTTAGGGTAAGGGTTAGCATTAAGGGTAGGGTTAGGATTAGGGTTAGTGTTAGGGGTTAGGGTTAGGGTTAGAGTTTAAGTTAGGGGTTAGGGTTAGGGTTCGTTTAGGTTTAGTTTTAGGTTTAGGTTAAGGGTAAGGGTGAGTGTTAGGATTGGGGTTAGGGTTAGGGTTAGTGTTAGGTTTAGGTTTAGGGTTAGGTTTAGTGTAACGGTAAGGTTTAGGGATAGGGTTAGGTTTAGGTTTGGGGTTATGGTTAGGGTAAGAGTAAGGGTTAGGGTTAGGGTTAGGGTTAGGGTAAGGTTAGGGTTAGGGTTAGGGTTAGGTTTGGGGTTAGGGTTAGGGTAAGGGTAAGGGTTAGGTTTAGGGTTAGCGTTAGGTTTAGGGTTAGGATTAGGGTTAGGGTTAGGGTAAGGGTAAGAGTAAGGGTTAAGGTTAAGGTTAGGGTTAGGGTTAGGGTTAGCGTTAGGGTAAAGTTTGTGTTAGGGTTAGGGTTAGGTTTCGGGTTAGGGTTAGGGTAAGGGTAAGGGTTAGGTTTAGGTTAGGGTGAGGTTTAGGGTTAGGATTAGGGTTAGGGTTAGGGTAAGGATAAGGGTTAAGGTTAAGGTTAGGGTTAGTGTTAGGGTAAGGGTAAGTGTTAGGGTTTGTGTTAGGGTTACGGTTAGGGTGAGGGTTAGGGTTAGGGTAAGGGTAAGGGTAAGGGTTAGGGTTAGGGTTAGGTTAAGGGTTAAGGTTAGGGTTTGGGTAAGCGTTAGGGTTTGGGTTAGGGTTACGGTTAGGATTAGGGTTACGGGTAGGGTAAGGTTAAGTGTTAGGGTTAGGGTTAGGGTAAGGGTTAGGGTTAGGGTTAGGGTAAGGCAAGTGTTACATTTAGAGTTAGGGGTTAGGGTTAGGGTCAGGGTTAGGTTTAGGGTAAGGGTTAGGGTTAGGGTTAATGTAAGGGTAAGTGTTAGGGTTAGGTTTAGCGTTAGGGTAAGTGTAAGGGTTAGGGTTAGGGTTAGGGTTAGGGTAAGGGTTAGGGTTAGGGGTTAGGTTAGGGTTAGGGTTAGGGTAAGTGTGAGAGTTAGGCTTAGGGTTAGGGTTAGGATAAAATTTAGGGTTAGGGTTTGGTTTAGGGTTAGGGTAAGGGTAAGTGTTAGGGTTAGGGTTAGGGTTATGGTAAGGGTAAGTGTTAGGGTTAGCGTTACGGTTAGGTTTAGGGTTGGGGTTAAAGTTAGGGTTCGGTTAAGCGTAAGTTAAGGGTTAGGTTTAGGGTTGGGGTTAAGGTTAGGGTTACGGTTAGGGTTAGGTTTAGGGTTAGGTTTAGGGTAACGGTAAGGGTTAGGGTTAGGGTTAGGGTTAGGGTTAGCATTAAGGTTAGGGTTAGGGTTAGGGTAAGGGTAAGGGTTCGGGTTAGGTTTAGGTTTAGGGTTAAGTTTACGGTAAATGTTAGGGTTAGGGTTAGGGTTAGGGTTAGGGTTACTTTTAGCTTTAGGGTTAAGTTTAGGGTTAGGGTAACGGTAAGTGTTAGAGTTAGGGTTAGGTTTAGGGTTTTTGGTTAGAGTTAGGGTTAGGTTTAGGGTTAGTGTAAGGTTAAGGATTACGATTAGTGTTGGAGTTAGGGTTTAGGGTTAGGGATAGGGTTAGGGTTAGGGTAAGCGTTAGGTTTAGGTTTTTGGTAAGGTTAAGGTTTAGGGTTAGGGTTACGGTTAGGTTTGTGGTTAGGGTTAGGGTAAGATTAAGGGTTAGGGTTAGGGTAAGGTTAAGGGTTAGGGTTAGGGTTAGGGTTAAGGTTAGGGTTCGGGTTAGGTTTAGGGAAAGGGTAAGGGTTAGGGTAAGGGTTAGGGTTAGGGTTAATATTAGGGTTAAGTTTAGGATTAGGGTTAGGGAAAGGGTAAGGGTAACGTTTAGGGTTAGGGTTAGGGTTAGTGTTAGGGAAAGAGTAAAGGTTAGTGTTAGGGTTAGTGTTAGGGTTAGGGTAAGGATTAGGGTTAGGGTTAGGGTTAGGGTAAGGGTTAGGGTTAGGGTTAGGGTTAGCATTAACGTTAGGGTTAAGGTTAGGGTAAGGGTATGGGTTGGGGTTAGGTGTTAGGGTTAGGGTTAGGGTTAGGGTTTGGTTTACGTTAAGGGTTAGTGTTAGGGTTAGGGTTAGGGTTAGTTTTAGGGTTAGGGTTAGGGCAAGGGTAAGGGTTAGGTTTAGCTTTAGGTTTAGAGTTAGGGATAGGGGATGGTAAGGGTTAGAGTTACTGTTAGGTTTAGGGTTATGGTTAGGGTTAGGGTTAGGGTAAGGGTAAGGGTTACGGTTAGGGTTAGGGTTAGGTTTGGGGTTAGGTTTAGGGTAAGGGTAATGGTTAAGGTTAGGGTTAGTGTTAGGTTTAGGGTTAGGGTTAGGGTTAAGGTAATGGAAGGGTTAGGGTTAAGTTTAGGGTTAGGGTAAGGGTTAGGGTTAGGGGAAGGGTTAGAGTTAGGGTTAGGGTTATCATTAGGTTTAGGGTTAGGGTTAGGGTAAGGGTAAGTGTTAGGGGTAGGTTTATGGTTGGGGTTAAGGTTAGGGTTAGGGTTAGGGTAAAGGTAAGGGTTAGGGTTAGGGCTAGGGTAAGGCTAGGGTTAGGGTTAGGGTTATGTTTGGGGTTAGGGTTGTGGTAAGGGTAAGGGTTAGGTTTAGGTTTAGGGTTAGGTTTAGGGTTAGGATTAGGGTTAGGGTTAGGGTAAGGGTAAGGGTTAAGGTTAAGGTTAGGGTTAGGGTTAGGGTTAGGTTTAGGGTAAGGGTAAGGGTTAGGGTTAGGGTTAGGGTTAGGGTTAGCATTAAGGTTAGGGTTAGGGTTAGGGTAAGGGTAAGGGTTCGGGTTAGGTTTAGGGTTAGGGTTAAGTTTACGGTAAATGTTAGGGTTAGGGTTAGGGTTAGGGTTACTTTTAGCTTTAGGGTTAAGTTTAGGGTTAAGGTAACGGTAAGGGTTCGAGTTAGGGTTAGGGTTAGGGTTTAGGGTTAGAGTTAGGGTTAGGTTTAGGGTTAGTGTAAGGTTAAGGATTACGATTAGGGTTGGAGTTAGGGTTTAGGTTTAGGGTTAGGGTTAGGGTTAGCGTTAGGGTAAGCGTTAGGTTTAGGTTTAGGGTAAGGTTAAGGTTTAGGGTTAGGGTTAGGTTTGGGGTTAGGGTTAGGGTAAGAGTAAGGGTTAGGGTTAGGGTAGGGTAAGGTTAAGGGTTAGGGTTAGGGGTAGGGTAAGGTTTGGGGTTAGGGTTAGGGTTAGGGTAAGGGTAAGGCTTAGGGTTCGGTTTAGGGTTACCATTAAGTTTAGGGTTAGGGTTAGCGTTAGTGTTAGGGTTAGGGTAAGGGTTAGGATTAGAGTTAGGGTTAGGGTTAGGTTTAGGGTAAGGTTAAGGGTTAGAGTTAGGGTTAGGGTTACGTTTAGGGTTAGGGATAGAGTAAGGGTGAGGGTTAGGGTTAGGGTTAATGTTAAGGTTAAGTTTAGGGTTAGGGTTAGGGAAAGGGTAAGGGTAACGTTTAGGGTTAGGGTTAGGGTTAGTGTTAGGGAAAGAGTAAAGGTTATGGTTAGGGTTAGTGTTAGGGTTAGGGTAAGGATTAGGGTTAGGGTTAGGGTTAGGGTAAGGGTTAGGGATAGGGTTAGGGTTAGGGTTAGCATTAACGTTAGGGTTAAGGTTAGGGTAAGGGTAAGGGTTGGGGTTAGGGTTTAGGGTTAGGGTTAGGGTTAGGGTTTGGTTAAGTGTTAGTGTTAGGGTTAGGGTTAGGGTTAGTTTTAGGGTTAGGGTTAGGGCAAGGGTAAGGGTTAGTTTTAGCTTTAGGTTTAGAGTTAGGGATAGGGGATGGTTAGGGTTAGAGTTACTGTTAGGTTTAGGGTTAAGGTTAGGGTTAGGCTTAGGGTAAGTGTAAGGGTTAGGGTTAGGGTTAGGTTTGGGGTTAGGTTTAGGGTAAGGGTAAGGGTTAAGGTTAGGGTTAGTGTTAGGTTTAGGGTTAGGGTTAGGGTTAAGGTAATGGAAGTGTTAGGGTTAAGTTTAGGTTTAGGGTTAGGGTTAGGGTTAGGGTAAGGGTAGGGTAAGGGTTAGGGTTAGGGGAAGGGTTAGAGTTAGGGTTAGGGTTATTGTTAGGTTTAGGGTTAGGGTTAGGGTAAGGGTAAGTGTTAGGGGTAGGTTTATGGTTGGGGATAAGGTTAGCGTTAGGGTTAGGGTAAAGGTAAGTGTTAGGGTTAGGGCTAGGGTAAGGTTAGGGTTAGGGTTAGGGTTATGTTTGGGGTTAGGGTTAGGGTAAGGGTAAGGGTTAGGTTTAGGTTTAGGGTTAGGTTTAGGGTTAGGATTAGGGTTAGGGTAAGGGTAAGGGTTAAAGTTAAGGTTAGGGTTAGGGTTAGGGTTAGGGTAAGGATTAGGGTTAGGGTAAGGGTTAGGGTTAGGGTTAGGCTTAGGCTTAAGTTTATGGTTTGGTATAGGGTTACGGTTAAGGTTAGGGTTAAGGTTACGGGTAGGGTTAGGTTTAGGGTTAGGATTACTTTAAGGGTAAGGTTTAGGGTTAGGGTTAGGGTTAGGGTAAGGGTTAGGGTTAGGATTAGGTTAAGGATTAGGGTTAAGGTTAGGTTTAGGATAAGGGTAAGGGTTAGGGTTAGGGTTAGGGATAGGGTTAGGGTAAGGTTAAGGGTTAGCGTTATGGTTAGGGTTAGGATTAGGGAAAGGGTAAGGGTTAGGGTTAGCTTTAGGGTTAGGGTAAGGATTAGGGTTAGGGTTAGGTTTAGGGGAAGGGTTAGGGTTAAGGTTAGGTTTAGGGTTAGCATTAAGGTTATGGTTAGGTTTAGGGTAAGGGTAAGTGTTCGGGTTAGGTTTAGGTTTAGGGTTATGGTTACGGTAAATGTTAGGGTTAGGGTTAGGTTTAGTGTTAGGTTTAGGGTTAAGTTCATTGTTAGGGTTAGGGTAAGGGTAAGGGTTAGAGTCAGGGTTAGGGTTAGGGTTAGAGTTATGTTTAGGGTTAGTGTAAGGT
>JANJXV010000638.1:227500-247500 GCA_024803745.1 Megascapheus bottae | reverse complement strand
GATTAGGGTTAGGGTGAGCGTTAGGGTTTGGGTTAGAGTTACGGTTAGGGTTTGGGTTAGGGTTAGGGTAAGGGTAAGAGTTAGGGTTAGGGTTAGGGTAATGGTTAGGCTTAGGGTTAGGGTAAGGCTAAGTGTTACACTTAGGGTTAGGGTTAGGGTTAGGGGTTAGGGTTAGGGTCAGGGTTAGGTTTAGGGTTACGGTTAGGGTTAGGGTTAGGGTTAGGGTTAGGGTCAGGGTAAGGGTTAGGGTTAGGGTTAGGGTTAGGGTTAGGTTTAGGGTGAGGGTTAGGATAAGGGTAAAGGTTAGAGTTAGGGTTAGGGTTAGGGTTAATGTTAGAGTTAGTGTTAGGGTTAGGTTTAGGGTAAGGGTAAGGGTTAGGGGTACCGTTACGGTTAGATTTAGTGTTAGGGTTAGGGTAGGGTAAGAGTTAGGGTTAGGGTTATGTTTAGGTTTAGGGTTAGAGTTAGGGTAAGGGTAAGGTTTAGGGTTAGGGATAGGGTTACGGTTAAAGTTAGGTTTAGTCTTAGGGTTAGGGTCAGGTTTAGGTAAGGGTAAGAGTTAGGGTTAGGGTTATGGTTAGGTTTAGGGTTAGTGTTAGGGTAAGGGTAAGGTTTAGGGTTAGGGATAGGGTTAGGATTAGGTTAAGGGTTAGGGTTAGGTTTAGGTTTAGAGTAAGGGTAAGGGTTAGGATTAGGGTTAGGGTTCGGTTTAGGGTTAGGGTTAGGGTAAGGGTAAGGGTTAGGATTAGGGTTAGTGTTAGGGATAGGGTTAGGGTTAGGGAAAGGGTAAAGGCTATGGTTAGGGTTAGGATTAGGGTTAGGATTAGGGTTACAGTTAGGTTTAGGGCAAGGGTTAGTGTTAGGGTTAGGTTTAGGTTTAGCATTAAGGTTAGAGTTAGGGTTAGGGTAAGGGTAAGAGTAAGGTTTAGGTTCAGGTTTAGGGTTATCATTATGTTATGGGTTAGGTTTAGGGTTATGGTTAGGGTTACGGTAAGGGTAAGGGTTAGAGTTAGGGTAGGGTTAGGGGTTAGGGTTAGGGTTAGGGTTAGGTTTAGGGTTAGGGTAAGGTTAAGGATTAGGGTTAGAGTTGGGTTAGAGGTTAGGGTTAGTGTTAGGGTTAGTGTTAGGGTAAGCGTTAAGTTTAGGTTTAGGGTAAGGTTAAAGTTTAGGGATAGGATTACGGTTAGGTTTGGGGTTAGGGTTAGGGTAAGAGAAAGGGTTAGGGTTAGGGTTAGGGTAAGGGTAAGGGTTAGGGTTAGGTTTATGGTTAGAATTTAGGTTTGGGTTAGGATAAGGGTAAGGGTTAGGGTTAGGTTTAGCGTTAGGTTTAGGGTTAGGGTTAGGTTAAGGGTTAGGTTTAGGGTTAGGGTAAGTGTAAGGGTTAGGGTTAGGTTTAGGGTTGGGGTTAAGGTTAGGGTTATGGTTAGAGTAAGGGTAAGAGTTAGGTTTAGGGTTAGGGTTAGGGTAAGGGTTAGGGTTAGGGTTAGGTGAGCGTTGGGGTTAGAGTTAGAGTTAGGGGTTAGGGTTAGGGTTAGCGTAAGTGTTAGGGTTAGGGTTGGGTTAAGGGTTAGGGTTAGGGTTAGGGTAAGGGTTAGGGTTAGGGTTAGAGTAAGGGTGAGTATTACGGTTAGGGTTAGGGTAAGGGTAAGTTTAGGGTTAGGGTTAGGATTAGGGTTAGGTTTAGGGTTAGGTTTAGGGTAAGTGTAAATGTTAGAGTTAGGGTTAGGGTTAGGTTTAGGTTTAGGGTTAGGGTTAGGGTAAGGGTAAGGGTTAGGGTTAGGGATAGGGTTAGGGTTAAAGTTAGGTTTAGTCTTAGGATTAGTGTTAGGTTCAGGTAAGCGTAAGGGTTAGGGTTAGGGTTAGGGTTAGGTTTAGTGTAACGGTAAGGTTTAGGGATAGGGTTAGGGTTAGGTTTGGGGTTAGGGTTAGGGTAAGAGTAAGGGTTAGGGTAAGGTTTAGGGTTAGGTTGAGGTTAGGGTTAGGTTTAGGGTGAGGTTTGGGGTTAGAGATTGCGTAAGGGTAAGTGTTACGGTTAGGGTTAGGGTAAGGGTAAGTTTAGGGTTAGGGTTAGGGTTAGGTTTAGGGTTAGGGTTACGTTAAGTGTAAAGGTTAGAGTTAGGGTTAGGGCTAGGTTTAGGGTTAGGGTTAGGGTTAGGGTTAGGGTTAGAGTTAGGGTTAGGGTAAGGTAAGGGTTAAGGTTAAGGTTACTGTTAGGGTTAGGGTTAGGGTAAGGATTAGGTTTAGGGTAAGGGTTAGGGTTAGGGTTAGGCTTAGCGTTAGGGTTAGGGTTAGGGTTAGGGTAAGGTAAGGGTTAGGGTTAGGTTTAGGTTTGGGGTTAAGGTTAGGGTTAGTGTTAGGGTAAGGGCAAGTGTTAGGGTTAGGGTTAGGATAACGGTTAATGTTAGGGTTAGGGTGAGCATTAGGGTTTGGGTTAGGGTTACAGTTAGGGCTAGGGTTAGGGTTAGGGTAAGGGTTAGCGTTAGCGTTAGGGTAAGGCTAAGTGTTACAGTTAGGGTTAGGGTTAGGTTTAGGGGTTAGGGTTAGGGTCAGGTTT
This sequence comes from Megascapheus bottae, assembly GCA_024803745.1. Lineage (NCBI taxonomy): Eukaryota > Metazoa > Chordata > Mammalia > Rodentia > Geomyidae > Megascapheus > Megascapheus bottae. The sequence goes on along the minus strand of JANJXV010000638.1, from coordinate 244,946 downwards.
AGGTTTAGGGTTACGGTTAGGGTTAGGGTTAGGGTTAGGGTAAGGATAAGGGTTAGGGTTAGGTTTAGGTTAGGGTTAGTTTTAGGGTTAGGGTTAGGGTTAGGTTTAGGGTAAGGGTAAGGGTTAAGGTTACCGTTACGTTTAGATTTAGGGTTAGGGTTAGGGTAGGGTAAAAGTTAGGGTTAGGGGTATGGTTAGGTTTAGGGTTATGGTTAGGGTTAGGGTTAGGTTTAGGATTAGGTTTAGGGTTAGGGTAAGGGTTAGGGTTACCGTTACGGTTAGATTTAGGGTTAGGGTTCGGGTAGGGTAAGAGTTAGGGTTAGGGGTATGGATAATTTTAGGGTTAGGGTTAGGATAAGGGTAAGGTTTAGGGTTAGGATTAGGGTAATTGTTAGGGTTAGGATTAGGTTAAGGGTTAGGGTTAGGGTTAGGTTTAGGGTAAGGGTAAGGGTTAGGGTTAGGGTTAAGGTTTGGTTTAGGGTTAAGGTTAGGGTAAGGGTAAGGGGTAAGATTAGGGGTAGGGTTTGTGTTAGGGTTAGGGAAAGGGTAAGGGTTAGGTTTACGGTTAATATTAGGGTTAGGTTTAGGGTTAGAGTTAGGTTTAGGGTAAGGGTTAGGGTTAGGGTTAGAGTTAGGGTTAGGGTAAGGGTAAGGTTTAGGGTTAGGGATAGGGTTAGGGTTAAAGTTAGGTTTAGTCTTAGGGTTAGGGTTAGGTTTAGTTAAGGGTAAGGTTTAGGGTTAGGGTTAGGGTTAGGGTTAAGTTTAGGGTTAGGTTTAGGGTTAGGTTAAGGGTTAGGGTTAGGGTTACAGTAAGGGTTAGGGTTAGGGTTAGGGTTAGTTTTAGAGATAGGTTTAGGGTTATGGTAGGGGTAAGTGTTAGGGTTACGGTAAGGGTTAGAGGTTAGGGTAAAGGTTAGGGTTAGGGTTACGGTTAGGGTAAAAGTTAGGTTTAGGGTTAGGGTAAGGGTAAGTTTTAAGGTTATGTTTTTTTAGGGTTAGGGTAAGGGTAAGTTTTAGGGTTAGGGTTTGTGTTAGGGTAAGGGTTAGGGTTAGGGATAGGTTTAGTGGTGGTGTTAAGGTTAGGGTTAGTGTTAGGGTAAGGTTAAGTGTTAGGGTTAGGGTTTGGGTAAGGGTTAGGGTTAGGGTTAGGGTGAGCGTTAGGGTTTGGGTTATGGTTACGGTTAGGGTTAGGGTTAGGGTAAGGGTAAGGGTAAGGGTAAGGGTTAGGGTTAGGGTTAGGGTAAGGGTTAGGGTTAGGGTTAGGTTTAGGGTAAGTGTTAGGGTTAGGTTTACGGTTAGAGTAAGGGTTAGGGTTAAGGTTAGGGTTAGGGTAAGGGTTAGGGTTAGGGGTTAGGGTTAGGGTTAGGGTAAGGGTGAGGGTTAGGGTTAGGGTTAGGGTTAGGGTAAAAGTTAGGGTTAGGGTTAGGGAAAGGGGAAGTGTTACGGTTAGGGTTAGGGTTACGGTTAGGTTTAGGGTTGGGGTTAAGGTTAAGGCTCGGGTTAGGGTAAGGATAAGGGTTAGGTTTAGGGTTTGGGTTAGGGTTAGATTTAAGGTTAAGGTAAGGGTTACGGTTAGGGTTAGGGTTAGGGTTAGGGTAAGGGTACGTGTTAGGGTTAGGGTTAGAGTTAGGTTTAGGGTTAGGGTTAGGGTAAGGGTTAGGGTTATTGTTAGGGTTAAGGTTAGGGTTAGGTTAGGGTTAGGTTTAGGGTAAGGGTTAAGGTTAGGGTTAGGGTTAGGGTTAGCATTAAGGTTAGGGTTAGGGTTAGGGTTAGGGTTAGGGGTTAGGGTTAGGGTTAGCATTAGGGTTAAAGTTAGAGGTTAGGGTTAGGATTAGGTTTAGGTTTAGGGTTAGGGTAAGGGTAAGGGTGAGTGTTAGGATTAGGGTTAGGGTTAGGGTTACTTTTAGGTTTAGGGTTAGGGTTAGGATTAGATTTAGTGTAACGGTAAGTTTAGGGTTAAGATTGTGGTTAGGGTTAGAGTAAGAGTAAGGGTTAGGGTTAGGGTTAATGTTAGGTTTAGGGTAAGAGTTAGGGTTAGGATTGGGATTACGGTTAGGGTAAGGTAAGAGTTAGGGTTATGTTTAAGTTTAGGATTAGGGTTAGGGTTAGGGTAAGGGTAAGGGTTAGGGTTAAGGTTAGGGTTAGGGTTAGTGTGAGGGTAAGGATTAGGGTTAGTGTAAGGGTTAGGGTTAGGGTTAGGCTTAGGGTTAGGTTTAGGGTTAGGGTAAGGGTAAGTGTTAGGTTTAGGGTTAGGTTTAGGAGAAGGGTAAGCGTTACGTTAGGGTTACGGTTAGGTTAATGGTTGGGGTTAAGTTTAGGGTTCGGGTTAGTGTAAGGGTAAGTGTTAGCTTCAGGGTTGGGGTTAGCGTTAGGTTTAAGGTTAGGGTTAGGGTAAGGGTAAGTGTTAGTGTTAGGGTTAGGGTTAGGGTTAGGGTAAGGGTAAGGGTTAGGGTTAGGGTTAGGGACAGGGTAAGTGTTAGGGTTAGGGTTAGGGACAGGGTTAGGGATAGGTAAGGGATAGGGTTAGGGTTTGGTTTAGGGTTAGGGTTAGGTTTAGGGTTAGGGTTAGGGTTAGGGTTAGGGTTATGTTTATGGTAAGGGTAAGGGTTAGGGTTATGGTTATGGTTAGATTTAGGGTTAGGGTTAGGGTAGGGTAAGAGTTAGTGTTAGGGTTATGGTTAGGTTTAGGGTTAGGGTTAGGGTAAGGGTAAGTGTTAGGGTTAGGGTTAAGGGTAGGGTAAGAGTTAGGGTTAGGATTAGGTTTAGGGTTATGATTAGGGTTAAGTTTAGGGTAAGGATTAGGGTTAGGGTTAGGGTTAGGGGTTAGGTTAGGGTTAGGGTTAGGGTTAGGGTTAGGGTAAGGGTGAGGGTTAGGGTTAAGGTTAGGGTTAGGGTTAGGATAAAATTTAGGGTTAGGGTTAGGTTTAGGGTAGGTTCAGGGTAAGTGTTAGGGTTAGGTTTAGCGTTAGGGTAAATGTAAGGGTTAGGGTTAGGGTTAGGTTTAGGGTAAGGGTTAGGGTTAGGGGTTAGGTTAGGGTTAGGGTTAGGGTTAGGGTAAGGGTGAGGGTTAGGGTTAGGGTTAGGGTTAGGGTAAAATTTAGGGTTAGGGTTAGGTTTAGGGTAGGTTCAGGGTAAGTGTTAGGGTTAGGGTTAGGGTTAGGGTAAGGGTAAGCGTTAGGGTTAGTGTTAAGGTTAGGTTTAGGGTTGGGGTTAAGTTTAGGGTTCGGGTTAGGGTAAGGTACGGGTTAGGTTTAGGGTTGGGGTAGCGTTAGGTTTAAGGTTAGGGTTAGGGTAAGGGTAAGGGTTAGGGTTAGGGTTAGGGTTAAGGTTAGGGTTACAGTTAAGGTTAGGGTTAGGTTTAGGGTAAGGGTAAGGGTTAGGGTTAGGGTTAGGGTTAGGTTTAGTGTTAGTGTTAGTGTTAGGGTTAGGGTTAGGCTTAGGGTAAGGGTAATGGTTAGAGTTACGGTTAGGGTTAGGGTTAGGTTTAGGGTTAGTGTTACTTTAATGGTAAGGTTTAGGGTTAGGGTTAGGGTTAGGGTAATGGTTAGCGTTAGAATTAGGATAAGGGTTAGGGTTACGGTTAGGTTTAGGGTAAGGGTAGGGTTAGGGTTAGGGTTAGGTTTAGGGTAAGGGTTAGGGGAACGGTAAGGTTAGGTTTAGGGTTAGGGTTAGGATTAGGGAAAGGGTAAGTGTTAGGGTTAGTATTAGGGTTAGGGTAAGAATTAGGGTTAGGGGTTAGGTTTAGGGTAAGGGTTAGGTTTAGGGTTAGGTTTAGGGTTAGCATTAAGTTTAGGGTTAGGGTTAGGGTAAGGTAAGGGTTCGGGTTAGGTTTAGGTTTAGGGTTATGGTTGCAGTAAATGTTAGGGTTAGGGTTAGGGCTAGTGTTAGATTTAGGGTTAAGGATAAGGTTAGGCTTAGGGTTAGTTTTAGGGTTAGTGTAAGGTTAAGGATTACGGTTAGGGTTGGAGTTAGGGTTTAGGGTTAGGGTTAGGGTTAGGGTTAGGGTAAGCGTTAGGTTTAGGTTTAGGGTAAGGTTAAGTTTTAGGGTTAGGGTTAGGGTTAGGTTTGGGGTTAGGGTTAGAGTTAGGGTTAGGGTTAGGTTTAGGGTTAAGGTTAGGGTAAGAGTAAGGGTTAGAGTTAGGGTTAGGGTTAGGTTTAGGGTTAGGGTTAGGTTTAGAGTTAGGGTTAGGGGAAGGTTTAGGGTTAGAGTTAGATTTAGGTTTAGGGTAAGGTTAAGGTTTAGAGTTAGGGTTAGGTTTAGGTTTGGGGTTAGGGTTAGGGTAAGTGTAAGGGTTAGGATTAGGGTTAGGGTAAGCGTAAGGTTTAGGGTTAGGGTTAGGGTTAAGGTTAAGGTTAGGGTTAGGGTTAGGGTTAGGGAAAGGGTAGGGTTAGGCTAAGGGAAGGGTTAGGTTTAGGGTAAGGTTTGGGGTTAGAGTTAGGGTTAGGGTAAGTGTAAGGCTTAGGGTTCGGGTTAGGGTTAGCATTAAGTTTAGGGTTAGGGTTAGCGTTAGTGTTAGGGTTAGGGTAAGGGTTGGGGTTAGAGTTAGGGTTAGGGTTAGGTTTAGGGTAAGGTAAGGGTTAGGGTTACATTTAGGGTTAGGGATAGAGTAAGGGTAAGGTTAGGGTTAGGGTTAAGGTTAGGGTTAAGGTTAGGGTTAGGGTTAGGGTAAGGGTAAGGGTTAGAGTTAGGTTTAGGTTTAGGGTTTAGGGTTAGTTTTAGGGTTAGATTTAGGGTTAGGATAAGGTTAATGTTTAGGGTTAGGGTTGGGGTTAGGGTAAGGGTTAGGGTAAGGGTTAGGGTAAGCATTAGCTTTAGGTTTAGGGTAAGGTTAAGGTTTAGGGTTAGGTTTAGGGTTAGGTTTGGGGTTAGGGTTATGGTAAGAGTAATGGTTAGGGTTAGGGTTAGGTTTAGAGTTAGGGTTAGGGTAAGGGTAAGGGTTAGGTTTAGGTTTAGGTTTAGGGTTGAGGTTAAGGTTAGGGTTAGGGTTAGGGTAAGGGTAACGGTTAGGGTTAGGGTTAAGGTTAGGGTTTAGCGTTAGGGTTAGGGGAAGGGTTAGGGTTAGGGTTGGGTTAAGGTTTAGGGTTAGGTTTAGGGTTACAGTAAGGCTTAGGTTTAAAGTTAGGGTTAGGGTTAGGGTTAGTGTTAGGGGTTAGGGTTAGGGTTAGGGTAAGGGTAAGTATTAGGGTTAGGGTTAGGGTAAGGGTAAGGTTAAGGGTTAGGGTTAGGGATAGGGTTAGGGTTAGGTTTAGGGTTAAGGTTAGGGTAAGAGTAAGGGTTAGAGTTAGGGTTAGGGTTAGGTTTAGGGTTATGATTATGTTTAGAGTTCGGGTTAGGGGAAGGGTTAGGGTTAGAGTTAGGTTTAGGTTTAGGGTAAGGTTAAGGTTTAGGGTTAGGGTTAGGGTTAGGTTTAGGGTAAGGATTGGGGTTAGAGTTAGGGTTAGGGTAAGTGTAAGGCTTAGGGTTTGGGTTAGGGTTAGCATTAAGTTTAGGGTTAGGGTTAGCGTTAGTGTTAGGGTTAGGGTAAGGGTTGGGGTTAGAGTTAGGGTTAGGGTTAGGTTTAGGGTAAGGGTAAGGGTTAGGGTTACGTTTAGGGTTAGGGATAGAGTAAGGGTAAGGTTAGGGTTAGGGTTAAGGTTAGGGTTAAGGTTAGGGTTAGGGTTAGGGTAAGGGTAAGGGTAAGGTTTAGGGTTAGGGTTAGGGTTACTGTTAGGGAAAGGGTAAAGGTTAGGGTTAGGTTTAGTGTTAGGGTTAGGGTAAGTCTTAGTTTAGGGTTAGGGTTAGGGTAAGGGTTAGGGTTAGGGTTAGGGTGAGGGTAAGCATTAACGTAAGGGTTAGGATTAGGGTAAGGTAAGGGTTAGGGTTAGGGTTAGGGTTAGTTTTAGGGTTAGGGTTAGGGCAAGGGTAAGGGTTAGGTTTAGGGTTAGGTTTAGAGTTAGGGTTAGGGGAAGGGGTTGGGTTAGAGTTACTGTTAGGTTTCGGGTTAAGGTTAGGTTTAGGGTTAGGGTAAGGGTAAGGGTTAGGGTTAGGGTTAGGGTTAGGTTTGGGGTTAGGTTTAGGGTAAGGGTAATGGTTAAGGTTAGGGTTAGTGTTAGGTTTAGGGTTAGGGTTAGGGTTAAGGTAAGGGAATGGTTAGGGTTAAGTTTATGGTTAGGGTTAGGGTTAGAGTTAGGGTAAGGGTTTGGGTTAGGGTTAGGTTTAGGGTAAGGGTCAGGGATAGGGTTAGGGTTAGGGTTAGGGTTAGCATTAAGGTTAGGGTTAGGGTTAGGGTAAGGGTAAGAATTCGGATAAGGTTTAGGTTTAGGGTTATGGTTACGGTAAGCGTTAGGGTTAGTGTTAGGGTTAGTGTTAGTTTTAGGGTTAAGGTTAGGGTTAGGGTTAGGGTAAGGGTAAGGGTTAGAGTTAGGTTTAGGTTTAGGGTTTAGGGTTAGTTTTAGGGTTAGATTTAGGGTTAGGATAAGGTTAAGGTTTAGGGTTAGGGTTGGGGTTAGGGTAAGGGTTAGGGTAAGGGTTAGGGTAAGCATTAGGTTTAGGTTTAGGGTAAGGTTAAGGTTTAGGGTTAGGTTTAGGGTTAGGTTTGGGGTTAGGGTTATGGTAAGAGTAATGGTTAGGGTTAGGGTTAGGGTAAGGGTAACGGTGAGGGCTAGGGTTAGGGTTAGGTTTAGCGTTACTTTTAGGGTTAGGGTTAGGTTTAGGGTTAGGATAAGGGAAAGGGTTAGGGTTAAGGTTAGGGTTAGGGTTAGGGTGAGGGTTAGGATAAGGTTTAGGTTTAGGGGAAGGGTTAGGTGTATGGTTAGGGTTAGGGTTAGGTTTAGAGTTACGGTTAGGGTAAGGGTAAGGGTTAGGTTTAGGTTTAGGGTTGAGGTTAAGGTTAGGGTTAGGGTTAGGGTAAGGGTAACGGTTAGGGTTAGGGTTAAGGTTAGGGTTTAGCTTTAGGGTTAGGGGAAGGGTTAGGGTTAGGGTTGGGTTAAGGTTTAGGGTTAGGTTTAGGGTTACAGTAAGGCTTAGGTTTAAAGTTAGGGTTAGGGTTAGGGTTAGTGTTAGGGGTTAGGTTTAGGGTTAGGGTAAGGGTAAGTATTAGGGTTAGGGTTAGGGTAAGGGAAACGTTAAGGGTTAGCGTTAGGGATAGGGTTAGGGTTAGGTTTAGGGTTAAGGTTAGGGTAAGAGTAAGGGTTAGAGTTAGGGTTAGGGTTAGGTTTAGGGTTATGATTATGTTTAGAGTTCGGGTTAGGGGAAGGGTTAGGGTTAGAGTTAGGTTTAGGTTTAGGGTAAGGTTAAGGTTTAGGGTTAGGGTTAGGTTTGGGGTTTTGGTTAGGGTAAGAGTAAGGGTTAGGGTTAGGGTTAGGGTAAGGGTAAGGGTTAGGGTTAGGGTTAGGGTTAGGGTTAAGGTTTGGGTTAGGGTTAGGGTTAGGGAAAGGGTAAGGTTTAGGGTAAGGGTTAGGGGTAGGGTAAGGATTGGGGTTAGGGTTAGGGTTAGGGTAAGGGTTAGGGTTAGGGATAGGGTTAGGGTTACGTTTAGGGTTAGGGATAGAGTAAGTGTAAGGGTTAGGGTTAGGGTTGGGTTTAGGGTAAGGGTAAGCGTTAGGGTTAGTGTTACGGTTAGGTTTTGGGTTGGGGTTAAGGTTAGGGTTCGGGTTAGGGTAAGGTAAGGGTTAGGTTTAGGGTTGGGGTAGCGTTAGGTTTAAGGTTAAGGTTAGGGTAAGGGTTAGGGTTAGGGTTAGCATTAACATAAGGGTTAGGGTTAGGGTAAGGGTAAGGCTTAGGGTTTGGGTTAGGATTAGCATTAAGTTTAGGGTTAGGGTTAGCGTTAGTGTTAGGGTTAGGGTAAGGGTTAGGGTTATAGTTAGGGTTAGGGTTAGGTTTAGGGTAATGGTAAGGGTTAGGGTTAGGGATAGGGTTAGGGTTACGTTTAGGGTTAGGGATAGAGTAAGTGTAAGGGTTAGGGTTAGGGTTAGGGTTAGGGTAAGGGTAAGCGTTAGGGTTAGTGTTACGGTTAGGTTTTGGGTTGGGGTTAAGGTTAGGGTTCGGGTTAGGGTAAGGTAAGGGTTAGGTTTAGGGTTGGGGTAGCGTTAGGTTTAAGGTTAAGGTTAGGGTAAGGGTTAGGGTTAGGGTTAGCATTAACATAAGGGTTAGGGTTAGGGTAAGGGTAAGGGTTAGGGTTAGGGTTAGGGGTAGGGATAGGGTTAGGGTAAGTGTAAGAGTTAGGGTTAGGTTTAGGGTTAGGTTAAGGGTTAGTGTTAGGGTTAGGGTTAGGGTTAGTTTTAGGGTTAAGGTTAGGGCAAGGGTAAGGGTTAGGTTTAGGGTTAGGTTTAGAGTTAGGGTAGGGGTAGGGTTAGGCTTAGCTTTACTGTTAGGTTTCGGGTTAAGGTTAGGGTTAGGGTTAGGGTAAGGTTAAGGGTTAGGGTTAGGGTTAGGGTTAGGTTTGGGGTTAGGTTTAGGGTAAGGGTAATGGTTAAGGTTAGGGTTAGTGTTAGGTTTAGGGTTAGGGTTAGGGTTAAAGTAAGGGAATGGTTAGGGTTAAGTTAAGGGTTAGGGTTAGGGTTAGGGTTAGGGTAAGGGTTAGGGTTAGGGTTAGGTTTAGGGTAAGGGTCAGGGGTAGGGTTAGGGTTAGGGTTAGCATTAAGGTTAGTATTAGGGTTAGGGTAAGGGTAAGGATTCGGGTAAGGTTTAGGTTTAGGGTTATGGTTACGGTTAGTGTTAGGGTTAGGGTTAGGGTTAGTGTTAGTTTTAGGGTTAAGATTAGGGTTAGGGTTAGGGTAAGGGTAAGGGTTAGAGTTAGGTTTAGGGTTAGGGGTTAGGGTTAGGTTTAGGGTTAGGATAAGGTTAAGGTTTAGGGTTAGGGTTAGGGTTAGGGTTAGGGTTAGGTTTGGGGTTAGGGTTATGGTAAGAGTAATGGTTAGGGTTAGGGTAAGGGTAAGGGTTAGGGCTAGGGTTAGGGTTAGGTTTAGCGTTAGGGTTAGGGTTAGGGTTAGGATAAGGGAAAGGATTAGGGTTAAGTTTAGGGTTAGGGTTAGGATGAGGGTTAGGATAAGGTTTAGGGTTAGGGGAAGGGTTAGGGGTATGGTTAGGGTTAGGGTAAGGGTAAGGGTTAGTGTTGGGGTTAGGGTTAGGGTTAGTGATAGGTTTAGGGTTAGGGTTAGGGTAAGGGTGAGTGTTAGGGTTAGGGTTGGGGTTCGGTTTAGGTTTATGGTTAGGGTTAGGGTAAGGGTTAGGGTTAGGGTGAGGTTTAGGGTTAGTGATAGGTTTAGGGTTAGGGTTAGGGTAAGGGTAAGGGTTTGGGTTAAGGTTAGGGTTAGGGTTAGGTTAGGGTTATGGTTAGGGTTTGGGTAAGGGTAAGGGTTAGGGTTAGGGTGAGGGTTAGGGTTAAGGGTTAGGGTTAGGGTTAGGGTTAGGGTTAGCATTAGGTTTATGGTTAGGGTTAGGGTAACAGTAAGGGTTAGTGTTAGGGTTAGGGTTAGTTTTAGTGATAGGTTTAGGATTAGGGTTAGGGTTAGGGTAAGGGTAAGTGTTAGGGTTAGGGTTAGGGTTAGGGTTAGGTTTATGTTTAGAGTTAGGGTAAGGGTAAGGGTTAGGGTTAGGGTTAGAGTTAGTGATAGGTTTACGGTTAGGGTTAGGGTAAGGACAAGGGTTAGGTTAGGGTTAGGGTTAGGGTTAGGTTTAGGGTTATGGTTAGGGTAAGGATAAGGGTTAGGGTTAGAATTTGGGTTAGGGTTAAGCTTAGGGTTAGGGTTAGGATGAGGGATTGGTTTAGGTTTAGGGTTACGGTTAGGGTTAGGGTTAGGGTTAGGGTAAGGGTTAGCGTTAGGGTTAGGGTTAGGATAGGGGTTAGGGTAAGGGCAAGTGTTAGGGTTAGGGTTAGGGTAAGGGTAAGGTTTAGGGTTAGTGTGAGGGTTAGGGTTAGGTTAAGGTTTAGGGTTAGGGGTTAGGTTTGGGGTTAGGGTTAGAGTTAGGGTAAGGGTTAGGGTTAGGGTTACGGTTAGAGTAATGATTAGGGTTAGGGTTAGGGCTACGGTAAGTGTTAGGGTTAGGGTTAGGGTTAGATTTAGGGGTAGGGTAAGGATTAGGGTTAGGGTTAGGGTTACGATTAGGGTAAGGTTAAGGGTTAGGGTTAAGGTTAGGGTCAGGGTTAGGGTTAGGGTTAGTTTTTGGTTAAGGGGTAGGGTTAGGTTTAGGGTCAGGTTTAGGGTTAGGGTTAGGGTAAGAATAAGGGTTAGGGTTAGGGTTAGGGTTAGGTTAAATATAAGAGTTAGGGTTAGGTATAGGGTTAGGGTTCAGGTTAGGTTTAGCGTTAGGGTTAGGGTAGGGGTATGGATTAGTTTTAGGGTTAGGTTTAGGGTTAGGGTTAGGGTAGGGTAAGGGTTAGGGTTAGGGTTAGGGTTAGGGTTAGGGTTAGGGTAAGGGTTAGGGTTAGGGTTAGGGTTAGTGTAAGGGTTAGGGTTAGGGTAAGGGTTAGGGTTAAGGTTAGGTTTAGGGTTAGGGTTAGGGTTAGTTTTTGGTTAAGGGGTAGGGTTAGGTTTATTGTTAGGTTTAAAGTTAGGGTTAGGGTTTGGGTTAAGGTTAGAGTTAGGGTTAGGTTAGGTTTATGGTTAGGGTTAGGGTAAGGGTAAGGGTTAGGGTTAGGGTGAGGTTTAGGTTTAAGGGTTAGGGTTAGGGTTAGGGTTAGGGTTAGGGTTAGAGTTAGGTTTATGGTTAGGGTTAGGGTAACCGTAAGGGTTAGTGTTAGGGTTAGGGTTAGTGTTAGTGATAGGTTTAGGGTTATGGTTAGGGTTAGGGTAAGGGTAAGGCTTAGGGTTAAGGTTAGGGTTAGGGTTAGGGTTAGGGTTAGGGTAAGGGTAAGGTTTAGGGTTAGGTTTAGGGTTAGGGTTAGTCTAAGGGTAAGGGTTAGGTTTAGGGTTAGGGTTAGGGTAAGGATAAGGGTTATTGGTCAGTTTAGGGTTAGGGTTAGGGTTAGGTTTAAGGTTAGGGTTAGGGTTAGGTTTAGGGTTAGGATTAGGGTTAGGGTTAGGGTAAGGGTTAGAGGTAGGGTTAGGGTTAGGGTAAAGGTTAGGGTTAGGGTTAGGGTTAGGGTAAGGGTAAGGGTTAGTGTTAGGGTTAGGGTTAGGGTTAGGTTTAGGGTTAGGGTAAGGGATAGGGTTAGGTTTAGGGTTAGGGTTAGGGTTAGGGTAATGGGTAGGTTTATGGTTAGGGTTAGGTTTAGAATTAGGTTTAGGGTTAGTGTTAGGAGTTAGGCTTAGGGTTATGGTTAGTGTAAGGGTTAGGGCTAGGGTTAGGGTTAGGGTAAGGTATAGGGTTAGGGTTAGTGTTAGGGTAAGGGTTAGGAATAGGGTTAGGATTAGGGTGAGGGTTAGGGTAATAGTTAGGGTTAGAGTTAGGGTTAGGTTTAGGGTTGGGGTTAAGGTTAGGTTTAGGGTTATGGTACGTTTAAGGATTAGGGTTAGGGTTATGGTTAGGGTTATGCTTAGGGTTGGGATAAGGATTAGGGTTAGGTTTAGGGTTAGGGTTAGGGTTAGGGTTAGGCTAACGTTATGTGTTAGGGTTAGGGTTAGAGTTAGGGTTAGGGTTAGGGTAAGTTTTAGGGTTAGTGTTAGGGTTACGGTTAGGTTTAGGGTAAGGGTAAGTGTTAGGGTTAAAGTTAGGATTCGGGTTAGGGTTAGGGTAAGGGGTAGGGTTATGGTTATGGTTAGGATTAGTGTTAGAGTAAGGGTAAGGGTTAGGGTTAGGGTTAGAGTTAAGTTTGAGGTTAGGGTTAGGGTTAGGGTTAGGTTTAGGGTTGGGGTTAAGATTAGGGTTAGGGTTGGGGTAAGGGTAAGTGTTAGGGTTAGGGTTACGGTTAATCTTAGGGTTAAGGTTGAGTTTAGGGTTAGGGTTAGGGTAAGGGTTAGGGTTAGGGTTAGGGTAAGGATTAGGGTAAGGGTGATTGTTAGGGTTAGGGTTAGGGTAAGGGTATGGGTTAGGGTTAGGGTTAGGGTTAACATTGAGTTTAGGGTTAGGGTTAGAGTAAGGGTTAGGTTTAGGGTTAGGTAAGGGTTAGGGTTAGGTTTAGAGTTAGTGTTAGGGTTAGGGTAAGGGTAAGGGTTAGGTTTAGGGTTAGGGTCAGGTTTAGGGTTAGGGTAAGGGATAGTGTTAGGGGTTAGGTTAGTGTTAGGGTGAGGTTAAGGGTTAGGGTTATGCTTAAGGTTAGGGTTAGGGTTAGGGTAAGGATAAGTGTAAGGGTTAGGGTTAGGATTAGGGTTAGGGTAAGTGTTAGAGTTAGGGTTAGGTTTAGGGTAAGGGTAAGGGTTAGGGTTAAGTTTAGGGTTAGGGTTAGGGTTAGGTTTAGGGTTAGGTTTAGGGTTAGGGTTAGGGTAAGGATAAGGGTTATTGTTCAGGTTAGGGTTAGGGTTAGGATTAGGGTTAAGGTTAGGGTTAGGGTTTGGTTTAGGGTTAGGATTAGGTTTAGGGTTAGGGTAAGGGTTAGGGTTAGGGTTAGGGTCAGGGTTAGGCTTAGTGTTAGGGTAAGGGTAAGGGTTAGGGTTAGGTTTAGAGTTAGGGTTAAGGTTGAGGTTATGATTAGGGTTAGGTTAGGGTTAAGGTTGAGGTTAGGATAAGGGATAGGATTAGGGTTAGTGTAAGGGTTAGTGTTAGGGTTAGGGTAAGGGTAAGGGTTAGGGTTATGGTTAGGGTTAGGGTTATGGTTGAGGTTAGGGTTAGAGTTAGAGGAAAGGTTAGGGTTAGGGTTAGGGTAAGTGTTAGGTTTAGGTTTAGGGTTAGAGTTAGGGTTAGGGTTAGAGTAAGTGTAAATGTTAGGGTTAGGGTTAGGGTTAGGGTTAGGGTAAGGGTTAGGTTTAGGTTAAGGTTTAGGGTTAGGGTTAGGGTTAGAGCTAGGTTTAGGGTTGGTTAAGGGTAAGGGTTAGGGTTAGGGTTAGGTTAAGGGTTAGGGTTAGGGGATAGGGTTAGTGTAAGTGTTAGGTTTAAGCTAAGGGTTAGGGTTAGGGTGAGGGTTAGAGTAAGGGTTAGGTTTAGGGTTAGGGTTAAGGTTAGTTTTACGGTTAAGCTTAGGGTAAGGGTAAGGGTTAGGTTTAGGGATAGAGTTAGGGTTAAGGTTAGGGTTAGGGTTAGGGTTAGGGTTAGGGTTAGGTTTAGGGTTAGGATTAGGGTAAGGGTAAGGGTTAGGGTTAGAGTTGTCGTTAGGTTTAGGGTTAGGTTTATGGTTAGGGTTAGGGTAAGGGCAAGGTTTATGGTTAGGTTTAAGGTTAGGGTTAGGGTTAGGGTTAGGTTTAGGGTAAGGGTAAGGGTTAGGGTTAGGTTTAGGGTTAAGGTTAGTTTTAGGGTTAGGGTTAGGGTTAGTTTAGCGTAAGGGTTGGGGTTAGGGTTTTATTTAGGGTTAGAGTTAGGTTTAGGGTTAGGTTAAGGGTAAGGGTTAGGGTTAGGGTTAGGTTAGGGTTAGGGTTAGGGTTAGGGTTAGGGTTAGGGTTAGGGTAAGGGTTAGGGTTAGGGTTAGTGTAAGGGTTAGGGTTAGGGTAAGGGTTAGGGTTAAGGTTAGGTTTAGGGTTAGGGTTAGGGTTAGTTTTTGGTTAAGGGGTAGGGTTAGGTTTATTGTTAGGTTTAAAGTTACGGTTAGGGTTTGGGTTAAGGTTAGAGTTAGGGTTAGGTTAGGGTTATGGTTAGGGTTAGGGTAAGGGTAAGGGTTAGGGTTAGGCTGAGGGTTAGGTTTAAGGGTTAGGGTTAGGGTTAGGGTTAGGGTTAGAGTTAGGTTTATGGTTAGGGTTAGGGTAACCGTAAGGGTTAGTGTTAGGGTTAGGGTTAGTGTTAGTGATAGGTTTAGGGTTATGGTTAGGGTTAGGGTAAGGGTAAGGCTTAGGGTTAAGGTTAGGGTTAGGGTTAGGGTTAGGGTTAGGGTAAGGGTAAGGTTTAGGGTTAGGTTTAGGGTTAGGGTTAGTCTAAGGGTAAGGGTTAGGTTTAGGGTTAGGGTTAGGGTAAGGATAAGGGTTATTGTTCAGTTTAGTGTTAGGGCTAGGTTTAAGGTTAGGGTTAGGGTTAGGTTTAGGGTTAGGATTAGGTTTAGGGTTAGGGTAAGGGTTAGAGGTAGGGTTAGGGTTAGGGTAAGGGTTAGGGTTAGGGTTAGGGTTAGGGTAAGGGTAAGGGTTAGTGTTAGGGTTAGGGTTAGGGTTAGGTTTAGGGTTAGGGTAAGGGATAGGGTTAGGTTTAGGGTTAGGGTTAGGGTTAGGGTAATGGGTAGGTTTATGGTTAGGGTTAGGTTTAGAGTTAGGTTTAGGGTTAATGTTAGGAGTTAGGCTTAGGGTTATGGTTAGTGTAAGGGTTAGATCTAGGGTTAGGGTTAGGGTAAGGTATAGGGTTAGGGTTAGTGTTAGGGTAAGGGTTAGGAATAGGGTTAGGATTAGGGTGAGGGTTAGGGTAATAGTTAGGGTTAGAGTTAGGGTTAGGTTTAGGGTTGGGGTTAAGGTTAGGTTTAGGGTTATGGTACGTTTAAGGATTAGGGTTAGGGTTATGGTTAGGGTTATGCTTAGGGTTGGGATAAGGATTAGGGTTAGGTTTAGGGTTAGGGTTAGGGTTAGGGTTAGGCTAACGTTATGTGTTAGGGTTAGGGTTAGAGTTAGGGTTAGGGTTAGGGTAAGTTTTAGGGTTAGTGTTAGGGTTACGGTTAGGTTTAGGGTAAGGGTAAGGGTTAGGGTTAAAGTTAGAATTCGGGTTAGGGTTAGGGTAAGGGGTAGGGTAAGGGTTACGGTTAGGATTAGTGTTAGAGTAAGGGTAAGGGTTAGGGTTAGGGTTAGGGTTAACATTGAGTTTAGGGTTAGGGTTAGAGTAAGGGTTAGGTTTAGGGTTAGGTAAGGGTTAGGGTTAGGTTTAGAGTTAGTGTTAGGGTTAGGGTAAGGGTAAGGGTTAGGTTTAGGGTTAGGGTCAGGTTTAGGGTTAGGGTAAGGGATAGTGTTAGGGGTTAGGTTAGTGTTAGGGTTAGGTTAAGGGTTAGGGTTATGCTTAAGGTTAGGGTTAGGGTTAGGGTAAGGATAAGGGTAAGGGTTAGGGTTAGGATTAGGGTTAGGGTAAGTGTTAGAGTTAGGGTTAGGTTTAGGGTAAGGGTAAGGGTTAGGGTTAAGTTTAGGGTTAGGGTTAGGGTTAGGTTTAGGGTTAGGTTTAGGGTTAGGGTTAGGGTAAGGATAAGGGTTATTGTTCAGGTTAAGGTTAGGGTTAGGATTAGGGTTAAGGTTAGGGTTAGGGTTTGGTTTAGGGTTAGGATCAGGTTTAGGGTTAGGGTAAGGGTTAGGGTTAGGGTTAGGGTCAGGGTTAGGCTTAGTGTTAGGGTAAGGGTAAGGGTTAGGGTTAGGTTTAGAGTTAGGGTTAAGGTTGAGGTTATGATTAGGGTTAGGTTAGGGTTAAGGTTGAGGTTAGGATAAGGGATAGGATTAGGGTTAGTGTAAGGGTTAGTGTTAGGGTTAGGGTTAGGGTAAGGGTTATGGTTATGGTTAGGGTTAGGGTTATGGTTGAGGTTAGGGTTAGAGTTAGAGGAAAGGTTAGGGTTAGGGTTAGGGTAAGTGTTAGGTTTAGGTTTAGGGTTAGAGTTAGGGTTAGGGTTAGAGTAAGTGTAAATGTTAGGGTTAGGGTTAGGGTTAGGGTTAGGGTAAGGGTTAGGTTTAGGTTAAGGTTTAGGGTTAGGGTTAGGGTTAGAGCTAGGTTTAGGGTTGGTTAAGGGTAAGGGTTAGGGTTACGGTTAGGTTAAGGGTTAGGGTTAGGGGATAGGGTTAGTGTAAGTGTTAGGTTTAAGCTAAGGGTTAGGGTTAGGGTGAGGGTTAGAGTAAGGGTTAGGTTTATGGTTAGGGTTAAGGTTAGTTTTACGGTTAAGCTTAGGGTAAGGGTAAGGGTTAGGTTTAGGGATAGAGTTAGGGTTAAGGTTAGGGTTAGGGTTAGGGTTAGGGTTAGGTTTAGGGTTAGGATTAGGGTAAGGGTAAGGGTTAGGGTTAGAGTTGTCGTTAGGTTTAGGTTTAGGTTTATGGTTAGGGTTAGGGTAAGGGCAAGGTTTATGGTTAGGTTTAAGGTTAGGGTTAGGGTTAGGGTTAGGTGTAGGGTAAGGGTAAGGGTTAGGGTTAGGTTTAGGGTTAAGGTTAGTGTTAGGGTTAGGGTTAGGGTTAGTTTAGGGTAAGGGTTGGGGTTAGGGTTTTATTTAGGGTTAGAGTTAGGTTTAGGGTTAGGTTAAGGGTAAGGGTTAGGGTTAGGGTTAGGGTTAGGTTAGGGTTAGGGTTAGGGTGAGGGTTAGAGTTAGGTTTAGTGTTGGTTAATGGTAAAGGTTAGTGTTAGGGTTAGGGTTTGGGTTAGGTAAAGGGTTAGGGTTAGGGGATAGGCTTAGGGTTAGGGTGAGGGTTAGGCTAAGGGTTAGGGTTAGTGTTAGGGTTAGGGTAAGGATTAGGTTTAGTGTTAGGGCTAGGGTAAGGGTAAGGGTTAGGGTTAGGGTTAGGGTAAGTGTTAGGGTAAGGGTTAGGGTTAGGGTTAGGTTTAGGTTTGGGGTTAAGTTTAGGGTTAGGTTTACGGTAAGGTTAAGGGTTTGGGTTAGGGTAAGTGTTAGGATTGGGATTAGGGTTACGGTAATGGTTAGGGTTAGGGTTAGGGGTAGGGTTAGGGTTAGGGTAAGGGTAAGGTTTAGGTTTAGGGGTAGGGTTAGTGTTAGGGTTATTGTAAGGGTAAGTGTAAGGGTTAGGGTTAGAGTTAGGGTTAGGGTTAGGGTAAGGGTTAGGGTTAGGGTTAGGGTAAGGGTAAGGTTTAGGGGTCGGGTTAGGGTTAGGGTTAGTGATAGGTTTAGGGTTAGGTTTAGGGTAAGGGTAAGTGTTAGGGTTAGGGTTAGGGTTAGGTTAATGGTTAGGGTTAGGGTC
The DNA here is from genome assembly GCA_024803745.1 of Megascapheus bottae. Lineage (NCBI taxonomy): Eukaryota > Metazoa > Chordata > Mammalia > Rodentia > Geomyidae > Megascapheus > Megascapheus bottae. Next base: position 228,089 of record JANJXV010000638.1, on the reverse strand, counting down.
AGGGTAAGGGTTAGGGGTAGGGTTAAGGGTTAGTGTTAGGGTTAGGTTTAGGGTTAGCGTTAGGTTTATGGTTAGGGTTAGGGTAACGGTAAGGGTTAGTGTTAGGGTTAGGGTTAGTCTTAGTGATAGGTTTAGGGTTAGGGTTAGGGTAAGGGTAAGGGTAAGGGTTAGGGTTAGGGTTTGGTTTAGGGTTAAGGTTAGGGTAAGGCTTAGGGTTAGGGTTAGGTTAAGGGTTAGATTTAGGCTTAGGGTAAGCATTAAGGTTAGGGTTAGGGTAAGAGTAAGTGTTAGGGTTAGGGTTAGGATTACGGTTAGATTTAGGGGTTAGGGTTATGGTTAGGTTTAGGGTTAGGGTAAGGGTAAGGGTTAGGGGTAAGTTTAGGGTTAGGGTTAGGATCAGGGTTAAGATTAGGTTTAGGGTGAGGGTACGGGTAAGGGTTAGGGTTAGGTTTAGGGTTAGGGTTAGGGTAAGAGTAAGGGTTAGGGTTAGGGTTAGGGTTAAGGGTTAGGGTTAGGGTTAGGGTTAGGGTTATGGTTAGGGTTAGGGTTAGCATTAAGGTTAGGTCAGGATAAGGGTAAGTGTTAGGGT
>JANJXV010000638.1:220000-225000 GCA_024803745.1 Megascapheus bottae | reverse complement strand
TAAGGTTTAGGGTTAGGATTAGGGTAAGAATAAGTGTAAGGGTTAAGGTTAGGGGTTAGGGTTAATGTTAAGGTTAGGTTAAGGGTTAGGGTTAGGGTTAGGGTTAGGGTTTGTGTTAGGATAAGGGTTAGGGTTAGGATAAGGGTAAGTGTTAGGGTTAGGGTTAGGGTTAGGTTTAGGGTTGGGGTTAAAGTTAGGTTTAGGGTTGGGGTAAGGGTAAGTGTTAGGGTTAGGGTTACGGTTAAACTTATGGTTAAGGTTGAGTTTAGGGTTAGGTATAGGGTAAGGGTTAGGGTTAGGGTTAGGGTAAGGGCTAGGGTAAGGGTGAGGGTTAGGGTTAGGGTTAGGTAAGGATATGGGTTAGGGTTAGGGTTAGGGTTAAGATTGAGTTTAGGGTTAGGGTTAGAGTAAGGGTTAGGGTTAGGGTTAGGGTAAGGGTTAGGATTAGGTTTAGAGTTAGTGTTAGTGTTAGGTTTAGGTAAGGGTAAGGGTTAAGTTTAGGGTTAGGGTTAGGGTTAGGTTTAGGGTAAGGGTTAGCGTTAGGGGTTAGGTTAGTGTTAGGGTTAGGTTAAGGTTTAGGGTTATGCTTAAGGTTAGGTTTAGGGTTAGGGTAAGGATAAGGTTAAGGGTTAGGGTTAGGATTAGGGTTAGGGTAAGTGTTAGAGTTAGGGTTAGGGTTAGGGTAAGGGCAAGGGTTAGGGTTAAGGTTAGGGTTAGGGTTAGGGTAAGGATAAGGTTTAGGGTTAGGTTTAGGGTTAGGGTTAGTCTAAGGGTAAGGGTTAGGTTTAGGGTTAGGGTTAGGGTAAGGCTAAGGGTTATTGTTCAGGTTAGGGTTAGGGTTAGGGTTAGGGTTAAGGTTAGGGTTAGGGTTAGGTTTAGGTTTAGGATTAGGGTTAGGGTTAGGGTAAGGGTTAGGGTTAGGTTTAGGGTAAGGGTTAGAGCTAGGGTTAGGGTTAGGGTAAGGGTTAGGGTTAGGGTTAGGGTAAGGGTAAGGGTTAGTGTTAGGGTTAGGGTTAGGGTGGTTTAGGATTAGGGTAAGGGATAGGGTTAGGGTTAGGATTAGGGTTAGGGTTAGGGTAATGGTTAGGTTTATGGTTAGGGTTAGGGTTAGAGGTAGGGTTAGGGTTAGGGTAAGGGTTAGGGTTAGGGTTAGGGTAAGGGTAAGGGTTAGGGTTAGGGTTAGGGTAAGGGTTAGAGGTAGGGTTAGGGTTAGGGTAAGGGTTAGGGTTAGGGTTAGGGTTAGGGTAAGGGTTAGGGTTAGTGTTAGGGTTAGGGTTAGGTTTAGGGTTAGGATTAGGGTTAGGGTGAGGGTAAGGGATAGGTTTAGGGTTAGGATTAGGGTTAGGGTTAGGGTAATGGTTAGGTTTATGGTTAGGGTTAGGGTTAGAGTTAGGTTTAGGGTTAGGGTTAGGAGTTAGGCTTAGGGTTAGTGTTAGTGTAAGGGTTAGGGCTAGGGTTAGGGTTAGGGTAAGGGATAGGGTTAGGGTTAGTTTAAGGGTAAGGGTTAGGGATAGGGTTAGGGTTAGGGTTAGGGTTAGGGTTAGGGTTAGGTTTAGGGTTAGGGTTAGGGTAAGCGTAAGGTTTATGGTTAGGATTAGGGTTACGGTTAGGGTAATAGTTAGGGTTAGGGTTAGAGTTAGGTTTAGGGTTACGAATAGGGTAAGGGTAAGGGTTATGGTTAGGGTTAGGGTTAGGTTTAGGGTTGGGGTTAAGGTTAGGTTTAGGGTTATGGTACTTTTCAGGATTAGGGTTAGGGTTATGGATAGGGTTATGCTTAGGGTTGGGATAAGGATTAGTGTTAGGTTTAGGGTTAGGGTTAGCGTTAGGGTTAGGCTAAGGTTATGTGTTACTGTTAGTGTTAGAGTTAGGTTTAGGGTTAGGGTAAGTGTTAGGGTTAGGGTTAGGGTTACGGTTAGGTTTAGGGTAAGGGTAAGGGTTAGGGTTAAAGTTAGGATTCGGGTTAGGGTTAGTGTAAGGGGTAGGGTTATGGTTAGGGTTAGGGTTAGGATTAGGTTTAGGGTTAGGGTAAGGGTTAGGGTTATGTTTAGGGTTAGGATTAGTGTTAGAGTAAGGGTAAGGGTTAGGGTTAGGGTTAGGGTTAAGGTTAGTTTTAGGGTTGGGGTTAAGGTTAGGTTTAGGGTTATGGTACGTTTAAGGATTAGGGTTAGGGTTATGGTTAGGGTTATGCTTAGGGTTGGGATAAGGATTAGGGTTAGGTTTAGGGTTAGGGTTAGGGTTAGGCTAAGGTTATGTGTTAGGGTTAGGGTTAGACTTAGGGTTAGGGTTAGGGTAAGTGTTAGGGTTAGGGTTAGGGTAAGGGTTGGGGTTAGGGTTTTAGTTAGGGTAGAGTTAGGTTTAGGGTTAGGTTAAGGTTAAGGGTTAGGGTTAGGGTTAGGGTTAGGTTAAGGTTTAGGATTAGGGTTAGAGTTAGAGTTAGGTTTAGTGTTGGTTAAGGGTAAGGGTTAGTGTTAGGGTTAGGGTTAGGGTTAGGGTTAGGTAAAGGGTTAGGGCTAGGGGATAGGTTTAGGGTTAGTGTAAGGGTTATGGTAAGGGTTAGGTTTAGGGTTAGGGCTAGGGTTATGGTAAGTGTTAGGTTTAGGTTTAGGGTTAGAGTTAGGGTTAGGGTTAGAGTAAGGGTAAGGGTTAGTGTTAGGGTTAGGGCTAGGGTTAGAGCTAGGTTTAGGGTTGGTTAAGGGTAAGGGTTAGGGTTAGGTTTAGAGTTAGGTTAAGGGTTAGGGTTAGGGGATAGGGTTTGGGTTAGGGTTAGGTTTAAGCTAAGGGTTAGGGTTAGGGTGAGGGATAGGGTAAGGGTTAGGTTTAGGGTTAGGGTTAGAGTTAGTTTTACGGTTAAGCTTAGGGTAAGGGTAAGGGTTAGGGTTAGGGTTAGGGATAGGGTTAGGGTTAAGGTTAGGGTTAGGGTTAGGGTTAGGGTTAGGTTTACGGTTAGGATTAGGGTAAGGGTAAGGGTTAGTGTTAGAGTTGTTGTTAGGTTTGGGGTAAGGTTTATGGTTATGGTTAGGGTAAGGGCAAGGGTTAGGGTTAGGTTTAAGGTTAGGGTTAGGGTTAGGGTTAGGTTTAGGGTAAGGGTAAGGGTTAGGTTTAGGGTTAGGGTTAAGGTTAGTGTTAGGTTAGGGTTAGGGTTAGGGTAAGGGTTAGGGTTAGGTTAGGGTAAGGGTTGGGGTTAGGGTTAGGGTTAGGGTTAGGGTTAGGTTTAGAGTAAGGGTAAGGGTTTGTGTTAGGGTTAGGGTTAAGGTTAGTGTTAGGGTTAGGCTTAGGGTAAGGGTTAGGGTTAGGTTAGGGTAAGGGTTGGGGTTAGGGTTAAGGTAAGGGTTAGGTTTAGGGTTAGGGCTAGGGTAAGGGTAAGTGTTAGGGTTAGGGTTAGGGTTAGGGTATGGGTAAGGTTTAGGGTTAGGGGTAGGGTTAGTGTTAGGGTTATTTTAAGGGTAAGGGTAATGGTTAGGGTTAGAGTTAGGGTTAGGGTTAGTGTTAGGGTAAGGGTTAGTGTTAGGGTTAGGGTAAGGGTAATGTTTAGGGGTCGGGTTAGGGTTAGGGTTAGGGTTTGGTTTAGGGTAAGGGTAACGGTTAGGGTTAAGGTTAGGGTAAGGGTTAGGTTTAGGGTTAGGGTTAGGGTTAGGGTTAGGGTAACGGTAAGGGTTAGGGTTAGGTTTAGGGTTAGGGTTAGGGTAAGTGTAAGGGTTAGGATTAGGGTTAGGGTTAGGTTTATGGTTAGGGTTAGGGTTAGAGTAAGGATAAGGGTTAGGGTTATGGTTATGGTTAGGGTTAGGGTTAGGGTTAGCGTTAGGCCAAGGGTCAGTGTTAGGGTTAGGGTAACGGTAAGGGTAGGGTTAGGTTTAGGGTTAGGGTTAGGGTAAGTGTAAGGGTTAGGCTTAGGGTTAGGGTTAGGTTTAGGGTTAGGGTTAGGGTAAGGGTAAGGGTTAGGGTTAGGGTTACGGTAAGTATAAGGGTTAGGGTTAGGCTTAGGGTTAGGGTATGTGTTAGTATAAGGGTTAGGGTTAGGGTAAGGGTAAGTGTTAGGGTTAGGGTTAGGGTTAGGGTAAGGGTTAGGGTTAGGGTTAGGGTTAGGTTTAGGGTTGGGGTTAAGGTTAGGGTTAGGGTTGGGGTAAGGGTAAGTGTTAGGGTTAGGGTTACGGTTAACCTTAGGGTTAAGGTTGAGTTTAGGGTTAGGGTTAGGGTAAGGGTTAGGGTTAGGGTTAGGGTAAGGGTTAGGGTAAGGGTGAGGGTTAGGGTTAAGGTTAGGGTTAGGGTAAGGGTTAGGGTTAGGGTTAGGGTTAAGATTGAGTTTAGAGTTAGGGTTAGAGTAAGTGTTAGGGTTAGGGTTAGGGTAAGGGTAAGGGTTAAGTTTAGGGTTTGGGTCAGGGTTAGGGTTAGGGTAAGGGTTAGCGTTAGGGGTTAGGTTAGTGTTAGGGTTAGGTTAAGGGTTAGGGTTATGCTTAAGGTTAGGGTTAGGGTTAGGGTAAGGATAAGGGCAAGGGTTAGGGTTAGGATTAGGGTTAGGATAAGTGTTAGAGTTAGGGTAAGGGTTAGGGTAAGGGTAAGGGTTAGGGTTAAGGTTAGGGTTAGGGTTAGGGTTAGGGTTAGGGTAAGGGTAAGGTTTATGTTTAGGTTTAGGGTTAGGGTTAGTCTAAGGGTAAGGGTTAGGTTTAGGGTTAGGGTTAGGGTTAGGGTTAGGGTAAGGATAAGGGTTATTGTTCAGGTTAGGGTTAGGGTTAGGTTTAGGGTTAAGGTTAGGGTTAGGGTTAGGTTTAGGGTTAGGATTAGGGTTAGGGTTAGGGTAAGGGTTAGGGTTAGGTTTAGAGTAAGAGTTAGAGCTAGGGTTAGGGTTAGGGTAAGGGTTAGGGTTAGGCTTAGGGTAAGGGTAAGTGTTAGTGTTAGGGTTACTGTTAGGTTTAGGGTTAGGGTTAGGGTTAGGGTAAGGAATAGGGTTAGAGTTAAGATTAGGGTTAGGGTTAGGGTAATGGTTAGGTTTATGGTTAGGGTTA
>JANJXV010000638.1:180000-217500 GCA_024803745.1 Megascapheus bottae | reverse complement strand
AGGATAAGGGTAAGGGTTAGGTTTAGGGGTTAGGGTTAATGTTACGGTTAGGTTCACTGTTAGGATTAGGGTTAGGGTTAGGGTTTGTGTTAGGATAAGGGTTAGGGTTAGGGTAAGGGTAAGTGTTAGGGTTAGGGTTAGGGTTAGGGTAAGGGTTAGGGTTAGGGTTAGGGTTAGGGTTAGGTTTAGGGTTGGGGTTAGGGTTAGGGTTAGGGTTGGGCTAAGGGTAAGTGTTAGGGTTAGGGTTAAGGTTAAACTTAGGGTTAAGGTTGAGTTTAGGGTTAGGGTTAGGGTAAGGGTTAGGGTTAGGGTTAGGGTAAGGGTTAGGGTAACTGTAAGGTTTAGGGTTAGGGTTAGGGTAAGGGTATGGGTTAGGGTTAGGGTTAGGGTTAAGATTGAGTTTAGGGTTAGGGTTAGAGTAAGGGTTAGGGTTAGGGTTAGGGTAAGGGTAAGGGTTAAGTTTAGGGTTAGGGTCACGGTTAGGGTTAGGGTATGGGTTAGCGTTAGGGGTTAGGTTAGTGTTAGGGTTAGGTTAAGGGTTAGGGTTATGCTGAAGGTTAGGGTTAGGGTTAGGGTAAGGGTTAGGGTTAGGGTTAGGGTTAGGGTATGGGTAAGGTTTAGGGTTAGGGGTAGGGTTAGTGTTAGGGTTATTTTAAGGGTAAGGGTAAGGGTTAGGGTTAGAGTTAGGGTTAGGGTTAGTGTTAGGTAAGGGTTAGTGTTAGGGTTAGGGTAAGGGTAATGTTTAGGTGTCGGGTTAGGGTTAGGGTTAGGGTTTGGTTTAGGGTAAGGGTAATGGTTAGGGTTAAGGTTAAGGTAAGGGTTAGGTTAAGGTTAGGGTTAGGGTTAGGTTTAGGGTAACGGTAAGGGTTATGGTTAGGTTTAGGGATAGGGTTAGGGTAAGTGTAAGGGTTAGGATTAGGGTTAGGGTTAGGTTTATGGTTAGGGTTCGGGTTAGAGTAAGGATAAGGGTTAGGGTTATGGTTATGGTTAGGGTTAGGGTTAGGGTTAGCGTTAGGCCAAGGGTCAGTGTTAGGGTTAGGGTAACGGTAAGGGTAGGGTTAGGTTTAGGGTTAGGGTTAGGGTAAGTGTAAGGGTTAGGCTTAGGGTTAGGGTTAGGTTTAGGGTTAGGGTTAGGGTAAGGGTAAGGGTTAGGGTAAGGGTAAGTGTTAGGGTTAGGGTTAGGGTTAGGGTATGTGTTAGTATAAGGGTTAGGGTTAGGGTAAGGGTAAGTGTTAGGGTTAGGGTTAGGGTTAGGGTAAGGGTTAGGGTTAGGGTTAGGGTTAGGTTTAGGGTTGGGGTTAAGGTTAGGGTTAGGGTTGGGATAAGGGTTAGGGTTAGGGTTAGGGTTAGGGTTAGGGTTAGGGTAAGGGTGAGGGTTAGGGTTAAGGTTAGGGTTAGGGTAAGGGTTATGGTTAGGGTTAGGTTTAGGGTTAAGATTGAGTTTAGAGTTAGGGTTAGAGTAAGTGTTAGGGTTAGGGTTAGGGTAAGGGTAAGGGTTAAGTTTAGGGTTTGGGTCAGGGTTAGGGTTAGGGTAAGGGTTAGCGTTAGGGGTTAGGTTAGTGTTAGGGTTAGGTTAAGGGTTAGGGTTATGCTTAAGGTTAGGGTTAGGGTAAGGATAAGGGCAAGGGTTAGGGTTAGGATTAGGGTTAGGGTAAGTGTTAGAGTTAGGGTAAGGGTTAGGGTAAGGGTAAGGGTTAGGGTTAAGATTAAGGTTAGGGTTAGTCTAAGGGTAAGGGTTAGGTTTATGGTTAGGGTTAGGGTTAGGGTAAGGATAAGGGTTATTGTTCAGGTTAGGGTTAGGGTTAGGTTTAGGGTTAAGGTTAGGGTTAGGGTTAGGTTTAGGGTTAGGATTAGGGTTAGGGTTAGGGTAAGGGTTAGGGTTAGGTTTAGAGTAAGGGTTAGAGCTAGGGTTAGGGTTAGGGTAAGGGTTAGGGTTAGGCTTAGGGTAAGGGTAAGGGTTAGTGTTAGGGTTAGGGTTAGGTTTAGGGTTAGGGTTAGGGTTAGGGTAAGGAATAGGGTTAGAGTTAAGATTAGGGTTAGGGTTAGGGTAATGGTTAGGTTTATGGTTAGGGTTAGGGTTAGAGTTAGGTTTAGGGTTAGGGTTAGGAGTTAGGCTTAGGGTTATGGTTAGTGTAAGGTTTAGGGCTAGGGTTAGGGTTAATGTAAGGGTTAGGGTTAGGGTTAGTGTAAGGGTAAGGGTTAGGGATAGGGTTAGGGTTAGGGTTAGGTTTAGGGTTAGGGTTAGGGTAAGCATAAGGGTTAGGGTTAGTATTAGGGTTAAGGTTAGGGTAATAGTTAGGTTTACGGTTAGGGTTAGGTTTAGGGTTACGGATAGGGTAAGGGTAAGGGTTAGGGTTAGGATTATGGTTAGGTTTAGGGTTGGGGTTAAGGTTAGGTTTAGTGTTATGATACGTTTAAGGATTAGGGTTACGGTTATGGTTAGGGTTATGCTTAGGGTTGGGATAAGGATTAGGGTTAGGTTTAGTGTTAGGGTTAGGGTTAGGGTTAGGCTAAGGTTATGTGTTAGGATTATGGTTAGAGTTAGGTTTAGGGTTAGGGTAAGTGTTAGGGTTAGGGTTAGGGTTACGGTTAGGTTTAGGGTAAGGGTAAGGGTTAGGGTTAAAGTTAGGATTCGGATTCGGGTTAGGGTAAATGGTAGGGTTAGGGTTAGGGTTAGGATTAGGTTTAGTGTTAGGGTAAGGGTTAGGGTTAGGATTAGTGTTAGAGTAAGGGTAAGGGTTAGGGTTAGGGTTAGGGTTAGAGTTAAGGTTGAGGTTAGGGTTAGGGTTACTGTTAGGGTAAGGGTTAGTGTTAGGGATAGGGTAAGGGTTAGGGTTAGGGTTAGGGTTAGGTTTAGGTTAAGGGTAAGGGTTAGGGTTAGGGTTAGGGTAAGGATAAGGGTAAGGGTTAGGGTTAGGGGTTAGGGTTAATGTTAGGGTTAGGTTAAGGGTTAGGGTTAGGGTTAGGGTTTGTGTTAGGATAAGGGTTAGGGTTAGGGTGAGGGTTAGGGTTAGGTTAAGGGTTAGGGTTAGGGTTAGGGTTAGGTTAAGGGTTAGGGTTAGGGGTTAGGGTTAGGGTTAGGGTTAGGTTTAAGCTAAGTGTTAGGGTAAGGGTGAGGGTCAGGTTAAGGGTTAGGTTTAGGGTTAGGTTTAGGGTTAGTTTACGGTTAAGCTTAGGGTAAGGGTAAGGGTTAGGATTAGGGTTAGGGTTAAGTTTCGGGTTAAGGTTAGGTTTAGGGTTAGGGTTAGGTTTAGGGTTAGGATTAGAGTAAGGGTAAAGGTTAGGGTTAGGGTTGTTGTTAGGTTTAGGGTTAGGTTTATGGTTAGGGTTAGGGTAAGGGCAAGGGTTAGGGTTAGGTTTAAGGTTAGGGTTAGGGTTAGGGTTAGGTTTAGGGTAAGGGTAAGGCTTAGGGTTAGGGTTAGGGTTAAGGTTAGTGTTAGGGTTAGGGTTAGGGTAAGGGTTTGGGTTAGGTTAGGGTAAGGGTTGGGGTTAGGGTTTTAGTTAGGGTTAGAGTTAGGTTTAGGGTTAGGTTAAGGGTAAGGGTTAGGGTTAGGGTTAGGTTAAGGCTTAGGCTTAGGGTTAGGGTTAGAGTTCGGTTTAGTGTTAGTTAAGGGTAAGGGTTAGTGTTAGGGTTAGGGTTAGGATTAGGTAAAGGTTTAGGGTTAGGGGATAGGGTTAGGGTTAGGGTTAGGGTTAGGCTAAGGGTTAGGGTTAGTGTTACGGTTAGGGTAAGGTTTAGGTTTAGGGTTAGGGCTAGGGTAAGGGTAAGTGTTAGGGTTAGGGTTAGGGTTAGGGTTAGGTTAAGTGTTAGGGTAAAGGTTAGGGTTAGGGTTAGGTTTAGGTTTGGGGTTAAGTTTAGGGTTAGGGTTAGTGTAAGGTTAAGGGTTAGGGTTAGGGTAAGTGTTAGGGTTGGGATTAGGGTTAGGGTTAGAATAAGGGTTAGGGTTAGGGTTAGGGTTAGGATAAGGGTAAGGTTTTGGGGTAGGGGTAGGGTTAGTGTTAGGGTTAGGGTTAGGGTTAGGGTTAGGGTAAGGGTAAGGTTTAGGGGTAGCGGTAGGGTTAGTGTTAGGGTTAGGGTTAGGGTAAGGGTTAGTGTTAGGCTTAGGGTAAGGGTAAGTTTTAGGGGTCGGGTTAGGGTTAGGGTTAAGGTTAGGTTAAGGGTTAGGTTTAGGGTTAGGGTTAGGGTTAGGGTAACGGTAAGGGTTAGGGTTAGGTTTATGGTTAGGGTTAGGGTTAGCGTAAGGATAAGGGTTAGGGTTAGGGTTAGGGTTAGCGTTAGGGTTAGGCTAAGGGTCAGTGTTAGGGTTAGGGTTAGGGTTAGGTTAACGCTAAGGGTTAGGGTTAGGGTAGGGTTAGAGTTAGGGTAAATGTAAGGGTTAGGATTAGGGTTAGGGTTAGGTTTATGGTTAGGGTTCAGAGTTAGGTTTAGGGTAAGGTTAAGGGTAAGGGTTAGGGTTAGGATTAGGGTAAGGATAAGGGTAAGGGTTAGGTTTAGGGGTTAGGGTTAATGTTTGGGTTAGGTTCACTGTTAGGATTAGGGTTAGGGTTAGGGTTTGTGTTAGGATAAGGGTTAGGGTTAGGGTAAGGGTAAGTGTTAGGTTTAGGGTTAGGTTTAGGGTAAGGGTTAGGGTTAGGGTTAGGGTTAGGTTTAGGGTTTTGGTTAGGGTTAGGGTTAGGGTTGGGCTAAGGGTAAGTGTTAGGGTTAGGGTTACGGTTAAACTTAGGGTTAAGGTTGAGTTTAGGGATAGGGTTAGGGTAAGGGTTAGGGTTAGGGTTAGGGTAAGGGTTAGGGTAACTGTAAGGTTTAGGGTTAGGGTTAGGGTAAGCGTATGGGTTAGGGTTAGGGTTAGGGTTAAGATTGAGTTTAGGGTTAGGGTTAGAGTAAGGGTTAGGGTTAGGGTTAGGGTAAGGGTAAGGGTTAAGTTTAGGGTTAGGGTCACGGTTAGGTTTAGGGTAAGGGTTAGCGTTAGGGGTTAGGTTAGTGTTAGGGTTAGGTTAAGGGTTAGGGTTATGCTGAAGGTTAGGGTTAGGGTTAGGGTAAGGATAAGGGTAAGGGTTAGGGTTAGGATTAGGGTTAGGGTAAGTGTTATAGTTAGGGTTAGGGTTAGGGTAAGGGTAAGGGTTAGAGTTAAAGTTACCTTCAGGGTTAGGTTTAGGGTTAGGGTAAGGGTAAGGTTTAGGGTCAGGTTTAGGGTTAGGGTTAGTCTAAGGGTAAGGGTTAGGTTTAGGGTTATGGTTAGGTTTAGGGTTAGGGTTAGGGTAAGGATAAGGGTTATTGTTCAGGTTAGGGTTAGGTTTAGGGTTAGGGTTAAGGTTAGGGTTAGGGTTAGGTTTAGGGTTAGGATAAGGGTTAGGGTTAGGGTAAGGGTTAGGGTTAGGGTTAGGGTAAGGTTTAGAGCTAGGGATAGGGTTAGGGTAAGGATTAGGGTTAGGGTAAGGGTAAGGGTTAGTGTTAAGGTTAGGGTTAGGTTTAGGGTTAGGGTTAGGGTTAGGTTTAGGGTAAGGGATAGGGTTAGGGTTAGGATTAGGGTTAGGGTTAGGGTAATGGTTAGGTTTATGGTTAGGGTTAGGGTTAGAGTTAGGTTTAGGGTTAGTGTTAGGAGTTAGGCTTAGGGTTAGGGTTAGTGTAAGTTTTAGGGCTAGGTTTAGGGTTCGGGTTAGGGTAAGGGTTAGGGTTAGGGTTAGTGTAAGGGCAAGGGTTAGGGATAGGGTTAGGGTTAGGGTTAGGGTTAGGTTGAGGGTTAGGGTTAGGGTTAGGGTAAGCGTAAGGGTTAGGGTTAGGATTAGAGTTAGGGTTAGGGTAATATTTAGGGTTAGGGTTAGGGTAAGGTTTAGGGTTACGAATAGGGTAAGGGTAAGGGTAAGGGTTAGGGTTAGGGTTAGGGTTAGGTTTAGGGTTGGGGTTAAAGTTAGGTTTAGGGTTATGATACGTTTAAGGATTAGGGTTAGGGTTATGGTTAGGGTTATGCTTAGGGTTGGGGTAAGGATTAGGGTTAGGTTTAGGGTTAGGGTTAGGGTTAGGGTTAGGCTAAGGTTATGTGTTAGGGTTACGGTTAGGGTAAGTGTTAGGGTTAGGGTTAGGATTACGGTTAGGTTTAGGGTACGTGTAAGGGTTAGGGTTAAAGTTAGGATTCGGGTTAGGGTTAGGGTAAGGGTTAGGATTAGGTTTAGGGTTAGGGTAAGGGTTAGGGTTATGGTTAGGGTTAGGATTAGTGTTAGAGTAAGGGTAAGGGTTAGGGTTAGGGTGAGGGTTAGAGTTAAGGTTGAGGTTAGGGTTAGGTTTAGGGTTAGGGTTAGTGTTAGGGTTAGGGTAAGGGTTAGGGTTAGGGTTAGGTTTAGGGTAAGTGTAAGGTTTAGGGTTAGGGTTAGGGTTAGTGTTAGGCTAAGGTTATGTGTTAGGGTTAGGGTTAGAGTTAGGGTTAGGGTTAGGGTAAGTGTTAGGGTTAGGGTTAGGGTTAGGGTTAGGATTAGGTTTAGGGTTAGGGTAAGGGTTAGGGTTATGGTTAGGGTTAGGATTAGTGTTAGACTAAGGGTAAGGGTTAGGATTAGGGTTAGGTTTAGAGTTAAGTTTGAGGATAGGGTTAGTGGTAGGGTTAGGGTAAGGGTTAGTGTTAGGGTTAGGGTAAGGGTTAGGGTTAGGGTTAGGGTTCGGGTAAGGGTAAGGGTTAGGGTTAGGGTTATTGTAAGGATAAGGGTAAGGGTTAGGGTTAGGTGTTAGGGTTAATATTTGGGTTAGGTTAAGGGTTAGGGTTAGGGTTTGTGTTAGGATAAGGGTTAGGGTTAGGGTAAGGATAAGTGTTAGGGTTGGGGTTAGGGTTATGGTAAGGGTTAGGGTTAGGGTTAGGGTTAGGGTTAGGGTCGGGGTTAAGGTTAGGTTTAGGGTTGGGGTAAGGGTAAGTGTTAGGGTTAGGGTTACGGTTAAACTTAGGGTTAAGGTTGAGTTTAGGGTTAGGGTTAGGGTAAGGGTTAGTGTTAGGGTTAGGGTAAGGGTGAGGGTTAGGGTTAGGGTTAGGGTAAGGGTATGGGTTAGGGTTAGGGTTAGGGTTAAGATTGAGTTTAGGGTTAGGGTTAGAGTAAGGGTTAGGGTTAGGGTTAGGGTAAGGGTTAGGATTAGGTTTAGAGTTAGTGTTAGTGTTAGGGTTAGGGTAAGGGTAAGGGTTAAGTTTAGGGTTAGGGTCAGGGTTAGGTTTAGGATAAGGGTTAGCGTTAGGGGTTAGGTTAGTGTTAGGTTTAGGATAAGGGTTAGGGTTATGCTTAAGGTTAGGGTTAGGGTTAGGGTAAGGATAAGATTAAGGGTTAGGGTTAGGATTAGGGTTAGGGTAAGTGTTAGAGTTAGGGTTAGGGTTAGGGTAAGGGCAAGGGTTAGGGTTAAGGTTAGGGTTATGGTTAGGGTTAGGGTAAGGGTAAGGTTTAGGGTTAGGTTTAGGGTTAGGGTTAGTCTAATGGTAAGGGTTAGGTTTAGGGTTAGGGTTAGGTTTAGGGTTAGGGTTAGGGTAAGGATAAGGGTTATTGTTCAGGTTAGGGTTAGGGTTAGGGTTAGGGTTAAGGTTAGGGTTAGGGTTAGGTTTAGGGTTAGGATTAGGGTTAGGGTTAGGGTAAGGGTTAGGGTTAGGTTTAGGGTAAGGGTTAGAGCTAGGGTTAGGGTTAGGGTAAGGGTTAGGGTTAGGGTTAGGGTTAGGGTAAGGGTAAGGGTTAGTGTTAGGGTTAGGGTTAGGGTGGTTTAGGGTTAGGGTAAGGGATAGGGTTAGGGTTAGGATTAGGGTTAGGGTTAGGGTAATGGTTAGGTTTATGGTTAGGGTTAGGGTTAGAGGTAGGGTTAGGGTTAGACTAAGGGTTAGGGTTAGGGTTAGGGTAAGGGTAAGGGTTAGGGTTAGGGTTAGGGTAAGGGTTAGAGGTAGGGTTACGGTTAGGGTAAGGGATAGGGTTAGAGTTAGGGTAAGGGTAAGGGTTAGGTTTAGTGTTAGTTTTAGTGTTAGGGTTAGGGTTAGGATTAGGGTTAGGCTTAAGGTAAGGGATAGGGTTAGGGTTAGGATTAGGGTTAGGGTTAGGGTAATGGTTAGGTTTATGGTTAGGGTTAGGGTTAGAGTTAGGTTTAGGGTTTGGGTTAGGAGTTAGGCTTAGGGTTAGGGTTAGTGTAAGGGTTAGGGCTAGGGTTAGGGTTAGGGTAAGGGATAGGGTTAGGGTTAGTTTAAGGGTAAGGGTTAGGGATAGGGTTAGGGTTAGTGTTAGGGTTAGGGTTAGGGTTAGGTTTAGGGTTAGGGTTAGGGTAAGCGTGAGGTTTAGTGTTAGGATTAGGGTTACGGTTAGGGTAATAGTTAGGGTTAGGGTTAGGGTTAGGTTTAGGGTTACGAATAGGGTAAGGGTAAGGGTTATGGTTAGGGTTAGGGTTAGGTTTAGGGTTGGGGTTAAGGTTAGGTTTAGGGTTATGGTACGTTTAAGGATTAGGGTTAGGGTTATGGATAGGGTTATGCTTAGGGTTGGGATAAGGATTAGGGTTAGGTTTCGGGTTAGGGTTAGCGTTAGGGTTAGGCTAAGTTTATGTGTTACTGTTAGGGTTAGAGTTAGGTTTAGGGTTAGGGTAATGTTCGGGTTAGGGTTAGGGTAACGGTTAGGTTTAGGGTAAGGGTAAGGGTTAGGGTTAAAGTTAGGATTCGGGTTAGGGTTAGGGTAAGGTGTAGGGTTAGGGTTAGGGTTAGGGTTAGGATTAGGTTTAGGGTTAGGGTAAGGGTTAGGGTTATGGTTAGGATTAGGGTTAGTGTTAGAGTAAGGGTAAGGGTTAGGGTTAGGGTTAGGGTTAAGGTTAGTTTTAGGGTTGGGGTTAAGGTTAGGTTTAGGGTTATGGTACGTTTAAGGATTAGGGTTAGGGTTATGGTTAGGGTTATGCTTAGGGTTGGGATAAGGATTAGGGTTAGGTTTAGGGTTAGGGTTAGGGTTAGGCTAAGGTTATGTGTAAGGGTTAGGGTTAGACATAGGGTTAGGGTTAGGGTAAGTGTTAGGGTTAGGGTTAGGGTTACGGTTAGGTTTAGGGTAAGGGTAAGGGTTAGGGTTAAAGTTAGGATTCGGGTTAGGGTTAGGGTTAGGGTTAGGGTTAGGGTAAGGGTTAGGGTTAGGTTACGGTAAGGGTAGGGGTTAGGGTTTTAGTTAGGGTTAGAGTTAGGTTTATGGTTAGGTTAAGGGTAAGGGTTAGGGTTAGGGTTAGGTTTAGGTTAAGGTTTAGGATTAGGGTTAGTGTTAGAGTTAGGTTTAGTGTTGGTTAAGGGTAAGGGTTAGTGTTAGGGTTAGGGTTAGGGTTAGGGTTAGGGTTAGGGTTAGGTAAAGGGTTAGGGCTAGGGGATAGGTTTAGGGTTAGTGTAAGGGTTAGGGTTAGGGTTAGGTTTAGGTTTGGGGTTAAGTTTAGGGTTAGGGTTAGTGTAAGGTTAAGGGTTAGGGTTAGGGTAAGTGTTAGGGTTGGGATTAGGGTTAGGGTTAGAGTAAGGGTTAGGGTTAGGGTTAGGTTTAGTTTTGGGGTTAAGTTTAGGGTTAGGGTTAGTGTAAGGTTAAGGGTTAGGGTTAGGGTAAGTGTTAGGGTTGGGATTAGGGTTAGGGTAAGTGTTAGGTTTAGGGTTAGGGTTAGGGTTAGGATTAGGTTTAGGGTTAGGGTAAGGGTTAGGGTTATGGTTAGGGTTAGGATTAGTGTTAGACTAAGGGTAAGGGTTAGGATTAGGGTTAGGTTTAGAGTTAAGTTTGAGGATAGGGTTAGTGGTAGAGTTAGGGTAAGGGTTAGTGTTAGGGTTAGGGTAAGGGTAAGGGTTAGGGTTAGGGTTAGGGTTAGGGTAAGGGTTAGGGTTAGGGGTATTGTAAGGATAAGGGTAAGGGTTAGGGTTAGGTGTTAGGGTTAATGTTAGGGTTAGGTTAAGGGTTAGGGTTAGGGTTAGGGTTTGTGTTAGGATAAGGGTTAGGGTTAGGGTTAGGGTTAGGGTTAGGGTTAGGGTAAGGGTATGGGTTAGGGTTAGGGTTAGGGTTAAGATTGAGTTTAGGGTTAGGGTTAGAGTAAGGGTTAGGGTTAGGGTTGGGGTAAGGGTAAGTGTTAGGGTTAGGGTTACGGTTAAACTTAGGGTTAAGGTTGAGTTTAGGGTTAGGGTTTGGGTAAGGGTTAGTGTTAGGGTTAGGGTAAGGGTTAGGGTAAGGGTGAGGGTTAGGGTTAGGGTTAGGGTAAGGGTATGGGTTAGGGTTAGGGTTAGGGTTAAGTTTGAGTTTTGGGTTAGGGTTAGAGTAAGGGTTAGGGTTAGGGTTAGGGTAAGGGTTATGGTTAGGTTTAGAGTTAGTGTTAGAGTTAGTGTTAGGGTTAGGGTACGGGTAAGGGTTAGGTTTAGTGTTAATGTCAGGGTTAGGGTTAGGGTAAGGGATATCGTTAGGGGTCAGGTTAGTGTTAGGGTTAGGTTAAGGGTTAGGGTTATGCTTAAGGTTAGGGTTAGGGTTAGGGTAAGGATAAGGGTAAGGGTTACGGTTAGGAGTAGGGTTAGGGTAAGTGTTAGAGTTAGGGTTAGGGTTAGGGTAAGGGTAAGGTTTAGGGTTAGGTTTAGGGTTAGGGTTAGTCTAAGGGTAAGGGTTAGGTTTAGGGTTATGGTTAGGTTTAGGGTTAGGGTTAGGGTAAGGATAAGGGTTATTGTTCATGTTAGGGTTAGGGTTAGGCTTAGGGTTAAGGTTAGGGTTAGGGTTAGGTTTAGGGTTAGGATTAGGGTTAGGGTTAGGGTAAGGGTTAGGGTTAGGGTTAGGGTAAGGGTTAGAGCTAGGGTTACGGTTAGGGTAAGGGTTAGGGTTAGGGTTAGGGTAAGGGTAAGGGTTAGTGTTAGGGTTAGGGTTAGGTTTAGGGTTAGGGTTAGGGTTAGGTTTAGGGTAAGGGATAGGGTTAGGGTTAGGATTAGGGTTAGGGTTAGGGTAATGGTTAGGTTTATGGTTAGGGTTAGGGTTAGAGTTAGGTTTAGGGTTAGTGTTAGGAGTTCGGCTTAGGGTTAGGGTTAGTGTAAGTTTTAGGGCTAGGTTTAGGGTTCGGGTTAGGGTAAGGGTTAGGGTTAGGGTTAGTGTAAGGGCAAGGGTTAGGGATAGGGTTAGTGTTAGGGTTAGGGTTAGGTTGAGGGTTAGGGTTAGGGTTAGGGTAAGCATAAGGGTTAGGGTTAGGATTAGGGTTAGGGTTAGGGTAATATTTAGGGTTAGGGTTAGGGTAAGGTTTAGGGTTACGAATAGGGTAAGGGTAAGGGTTAGGGTTAGGGTTAGGTTTAGGGTTGGGGTTAAAGTTAGGTTTAGGGTTATGATACGTTTAAGGATTAGGGTTAGGGTTATGGTTAGGGTTATGCTTAGGGTTGGGGTAAGGATTAGGGTTAGGTTTAGGGTTAGGGTTAGGGTTAGGGTTAGGCTAAGGTTATGTGTTAGGTTTAGGGTTAGGGTAAGTGTTAGGGTTAGGGTTAGGATTACGGTTAGGTTTAGGGTAAGTGTAAGGGTTAGGTTAAAGTTAGGATTCGGGTTAGGGTTAGGGTAAGGGGTAGGTTTAGGGTTAGGGTTAGGAGTAGGTTTAGGGTTAGGGTAAGGGTTAGGGTTATGGTTAGGGTTAGGATTAGTGTTAGAGTAAGGGTAAGGGTTAGGGTTAGCGTGAGGGTGAGAGTTAAGGTTGAGGTTAGGGTTAGGTTTAGGGTTAGGGTTAGTGTTAGGGTTAGGGTAAGGGTTAGGGTTAGGGTTAGGTTTAGGGTAAGTGTAAGGGTTAGGGTTAGGGTTAGGGTTAGTGTTAGGCTAAGGTTATGTGTTAGGGTTAGGGTTAGAGTTAGGGTTAGGGTTAGGGTAAGTGTTAGGGTTAGGGTTAGGGTTAGGGTTAGGGTTAGGGTTAGGATTAGGTTTAGGGTTAGGGTAAGGGTTAGGGTTATGGTTAGGGTTAGGATTAGTGTTAGAGTAAGGGTAAGGGTTAGGGTTAGGGTGAGGGTTAGAGTTAAGGTTGAGGTTAGGGTTAGGTTTAGGGTTAGGGTTAGTGTTAGGGTTAGGGTAAGGGTTAGGGTTAGGGTTAGGTTTAGGGTAAGTGTAAGGGTTAGGGTTAGGGTTAGGGTTAGTGTTAGGCTAAGGTTATGTGTTAGGGTTAGGGTTAGAGTTAGGGTTAGGGTTAGGGTAAGTGTTAGGGTTAGGGTTAGGGTTAGGGTTAGGGTTAGGATTAGGTTTAGGGTTAGGGTAAGGGTTAGGGTTAGGGTTAGGGTAAGGGTTAGGGTTAGGGTTAGGGTTAGGGAAAGGGTAAGGGTAAGGGTTAGGGTTAGGATTATTGTAAGGATAAGGGTAAGGGTTAGGGTTAGGTGTTAGGGTTAATGTTAGGGTTAGGTTAAGGGTTAGGGTTAGGGTTAGGGTTTGTGTTAGGATAAGGGTTAGGGTTAGGGTTAGGGTTAGGGTTAGGGTTAGGGTAAGGGTATGGGTTAGGGTTAGGATTAAGATTGAGTTTAGGGTTAGGGTTAGAGTAAGGGTTAGGGTTAGGGTTGGGGTAAGGGTAAGTGTTAGGGTTAGGGTTACGGTTAAACTTAGGGTTAAGGTTGAGTTTAGGGTTAGGGTTAGGGTAAGGGTTAGTGTTAGGGTTAGGGTAAGGGTTAGTGTTAGGGTTAGGGTAAGGGTTAGGGTAAGGGTGAGGGTTAGGGTTAGGGTTAGGGTAAGGGTATGGGTTAGGGTTAGGGTTAGGGTTAAGATTGAGTTTAGGGTTAGGGTTAGAGTAAGGGTTAGGGTTAGGGTTAGGGTAAGGGTTATGGTTAGGTTTAGAGTTAGTGTTAGAGTTAGTGTTAGGGTTAGGGTACGGGTAAGGGTTAGGTTTAGGGTTAATGTCAGGGTTAGGGTTAGGGTAAGGGATATCGTTAGGGGTCAGGTTAGTGTTAGGGTTAGGTTAAGGGTTAGGGTTATGCTTAAGGTTATGGTTAGGGTTAAGGTAAGGATAAGGGTAAGGGTTACGGTTAGGATTAGGGTTAGGGTAAGTGTTAGAGTTAGGGTTACGGTTAGGGTAAGGTAAGGGTTAGGGGTAAGGTTAGGTTTATGGGTAGGGTTAGGGTTAGGGTTAGGGTAAGGGTAAGGGTTAGGCTTAGGGTTAGGGTAAGGGTAAGGGTAAGGGTTGGGGTTAGGGGTTAGGGTTAATGTTAGGGTTAGATTAAGGGTTAGGGTTAGGGTTAGGGTAAGCATAAGGGTTAGGGCTAGGATTAGGGTTAGGGTTAGGGTAATATTTAGGGTTAGGGTTAGGGTAAGGTTTAGGGTTACGAATAGGGTAAGGGTAAGGGTTAGGGTTAGGGTTAGTGTTAGGTTTAGGGTTGGGGTTAAAGTTAGGTTTAGGGTTATGATACGTTTAAGGATTAGGGTTAGGGTTATGGTTAGGGTTATGCTTAGGGTTGGGTAAGGATTAGGGTTAGGTTTAGGGTGAGGGTTAGGGTTAGGGTTAGGCTAAGGTTATGTGTTAGGGTTACGGTTAGGGTAAGTGTTAGGGTTAGGGTTAGGATTACGGTTAGGTTTAGGGTAAGTGTAAGGGTTAGGGTTAAAGTTAGGATTCGGGTTAGGGTTAGGGTAAGGGGTAGGGTTAGGGTTAGGGTTAGGGTTAGGATTAGGTTTAGGGTTAGGGTAAGGGTTAGGGTTATGGTTAGGGTTAGAATTAGTGTTAGAGTAAGGGTAAGGGTTAGGGTTAGGGTGAGGGTTAGAGTTAAGGTTGAGGTTAGGGTTAGGTTTAGGGTTAGGGTTAGTGTTAGGGTTAGGGTAAGGGTTAGGGTTAGGGTTAGGTTTAGGGTAAGTGTAAGGGTTAGGGTTAGGGTTAGGGTTAGTGTTAGGCTAAGGTTATGTGTTAGGGTTAGGGTTAGAGTTAGGGTTAGGGTTAGGGTAAGTGTTAGGGTTAGGGTTAGGGTTAGGGTTAGGGTTAGGATTAGGTTTAGGGTTAGGGTAAGGGTTAGGGTTATGGTTAGGGTTAGGATTAGTGTTAGACTAAGGGTAAGGGTTAGGATTAGGGTTAGGTTTAGAGTTAAGTTGAGGATAGGGTTAGTGGTAGGGTTAGGGTAAGGGGTAGTGTTAGGGTTAGGGTAAGGGTTAGGGTTAGGGTTAGGGTTAGGGTAAGGGTAAGGGTTAGGGTTAGGGTTATTGTAAGGATAAGGGTAAGGGTTAGGGTTAGGTGTTAGGGTTAATGTTAGGGTTGGGTTAAGGGTTAGGGTTAGGGTTAGGGTTTGTGTTAGGATAAGGGTTAGGGTTAGGGTTAGGGTAAGGGTAAGGGTATGGGTTAGGGTTAGGGTTAGGGTTAAGATTTAGTTTAGGGTTAGGGTTAGAGTAAGGGTTAGTGTTAGGGTTGGGGTAAGGGTAAGTGTTAGGGTTAGGGTTACGGTTAAACTTAGGGTTAAGGTTGAGTTTAGGGTTAGGGTTAGGGTAAGGGTTAGTGTTAGGGTTAGGGTAAGGGTTAAGGTAAGGGTGAGGGTTAGGGTTAGGGTTAGGGTAAGGGTATGGGTTAGGGTTAGGGTTAGGGTTAAGATTCAGTTTAGGGTTAGGGTTAGAGTAAGGGTTAGGGTTAGGGTTAGGGTAAGGGTTATGGTTAGGTTTAGAGTTAGTGTTAGAGTTAGTGTTAGGGTTAGGGTACGGGTAAGGGTTAGGTTTAGGGTTAATGTCAGGGTTAGGGTTAGGGTAAGGGATATCGTTAGGGGTCAGGTTAGTGTTAGGGTTAGGTTAAGGGTTAGGGTTATGCTTAAGGTTAGGGTTAGGGTTAGGGTAAGGATAAGGGTAAGGGTTACGGTTAGGAGTAGGGTTAGGGTAAGTGTTAGAGTTAGGGTTAGGGTTAGGGTAAGGGTAAGGTTTAGGGTTAGGTTTAGGGTTAGGGTTAGTCTAAGGGTAAGGGTTAGGTTTAGGGTTATGGTTAGGTTTAGGGTTAGGGTTAGGGTAAGGATAAGGGTTATTGTTCAGGTTAGGGTTAGGGTTAGGGTTAAGGTTAGGGTTAGGGTTAGGTTTAGGGTTAGGATTAGGGTTAGGGTTAGGGTTAGGCTAAGGGTTAGGGTTAGGGTTAGGGTAAGGGTTAGAGCTAGGGTTAGGGTTAGGGTAAGGGTTAGGGTTAGGGTTAGGGTAAGGGTAAGGGTTTTTGTTAGGGTTAGGGGTAGGTTTAGGGTTAGGGTTAGGGTTAGGTTAAGGGTAAGGGATAGGTTTAGGGTTAGGATTAGGGTTAGGGTTAGGGTAATGGTTAGGTTTATGGTTAGGGTTAGGGTTAGAGTTAGGTTTAGGGTTAGTGTTAGGAGTTAGGCTTAGGGTTAGGGTTAGTGTAAGTTTTAGGGCTAGGTTTAGGGTTCGGGTTAGGGTAAGGGTTAGGGTTAGGGTTAGTGTAAGGGCAAGGGTTAAGGATAGGGTTAGGGTTAGGGTTAGGGTTAGGTTGAGGGTTAGGGTTAGGGTTAGGGTAAGCGTAAGGGTTAGGGTTAGGATTAGGGTTAGGGTTAGGGTAATATTTAGGGTTAGGGTTAGGGTAAGGTTTAGGGTTACGAATAGGGTAAGGCTAAGGGTTAGGGTTAGGGTTAGGGTTAGGTTTAGGGTTGGGGTTAAAGTTAGGTTTAGGGTTATGATACGTTTAAGGATTAGGGTTAGGGTTATGGTTAGGGTTATGCTTAGGGTTGGGGTAAGGATTAGGGTTAGGTTTAGGGTTAGGGTTAGGGGTAGGCTAAGGTTATGTGTTAGGGTTACGGTTAGGGTAAGTGTTAGGGTTAGGGTTAGAATTACGGTTAGGTTTAGGGTAAGTGTAAGGGTTAGGGTTAAAGTTAGGATTCGGGTTAGGGTTAGGGTAAGGGGTAGGGTTAGTGTTAGGGTTAGGATTAAGTTTAGGGTTAGGGTAAGGGTTAGGGTTATGGTTAGGGTTAGGATTAGTGTTAGAGTAAGGGTAAGGGTTAGGGTTAGGGTGAGGGTTAGAGTTAAGGTTGAGGTTAGGGTTAGGTTTAGGGTTAGGGTTAGTGTTAGGGTTAGGGTAAGGGTTAGGGTTAGGGGTAGGTTTAGGGTAAGTGTAAGGTTTAGGGTTAGGGTTAGGGTTAGTGTTAGGATTAGGGTAAGTGTTAGTTTTACGGTTAAGCTTAGGGTAAGGGTAAGGGTTAGGGTTAGGGTTAGGTTTAGGGTTAAGGTTAGGGTTAGGGTTAGGGTTAGGTTAAGGCTTAGGCTTAGGGTTAGGGTTAGAGTTAGGTTTAGTGTTGGTTAAGGGTAAGGGTTAGTGTTAGGGTTAGGGTTAGGGTTAGGTAAAGGGTTAGGGTTAGGGGATAGGGTTAGGGTTAGGGTTAGGGTTAGGCTAAGGTTTAGGGTTAGTGTTAGGGTTAGGGTAAGGGTTAGGTTTAGGGTTAGGGTTAGGGTTAGGGTTAGGGTAGGGTAAGTGTTAGGGTAAGGTTTAGGGTTAGGGTTAGGTTTAGGGTTGGGGTTAAGTTTAGGGTTAGGGTTAGGGTAAGGTTAATGGTTAGGGTTAGGTTAATAGTTAGGGTTGGGATTAGGATTAGGGTTAGGGTAAGGGTTAGGGTTAGGGTTAGGGTAAGGATAAGGTTTAGGGGTAGGGGTAGGGTTAGTGTTAGGGTTATCGTAAGGGTAAGGGTAAGGGTTAGGGTTAGAGTTAGTGTTAGGGTTAGGGTTAGGGTAAGGGTTAGTGTTAGGTTTAGGGTAAGGGTAAGGTTTAGGGGTCGGTTTAGGGTTAGGGTTAGGGTTAGGTTTAGGGTAAGGGTAAGGGTTAGGGTTAAGGTTAGGGTAAGGGTTAGGTTTCGGGTTAGGGTTAGGGTTAGGGTAACAGTAAGGGTTAGGGTTAGGTTTAGGGTTAGGGTTAGGGTAAGTGTAAGGGTTAGGATTAGGGTTAGGGTTAGCTTTATGGTTAGGGTTAGGGTTAGGGTAAGGATAAGGTTTAGGGTTAGGGTTAGGGTTAGGGTAAGGGTAAGGGTTAGGATTAGGTTTAGGGTAAGTGTTAGGGTAAGGGTTAGAGTTAGGGTTAGGGTTAGGGTAAGGGTAAGGGTTAGGGTTAGGATTAGGTTTAGGGTTATGGTTAAGGTTAGGATTAGGGTTAGGGTAAGGGTAAGGGTTAGGGTTAGGGTAAGGGTATGTGTTAGGTTTAGGGTTAAGTTTATGGTTAGGGTTAGCGTTAGGTTAAGCATAAGAGTTAGGGTTAGGGTTAGGGTTAGGTTTAGGGTTGGTTAAGGGTAAGGGTTAGGGTTAGGGTTAGGGTTAGGTTTAGGTTTAGGGTTAGGATTAGGGTTAGGGTTAAGATAAGGGTTAGGGTTAGGGTTAGGGTCAGGGTTAGGCTTAGTGTTAGGGTAAGGGTAAGGGTTAGTGTTAGGGTTAGGGTAAGGGTAAGGGTTAGGGTTGGGGTTAGGGTTAGGGTTATGGTTGAGGTTAGGGTTAGAGTTAGAGGAAAGGTTAGGGTTAGGGTTAGGGTAAGGGTAAGATTTAGGGTTAGGGGTAGGGTTAGTGTTAGGGTTATCGTAAGGGTAAGGGTAAGCGTTAGGGTTAGAGTTAGGGTTAGGGTTAGGGTTAGGGTAAGGGTTAGTGTTAGGGTTAGGGTAAGGGTAAGGTTTAGGGGTCTGTTTAGGGTTAGGGTTAGGGTTAGGTTTAGGGTAAGGGTAAGGGTTAGGGTTAAGGTTAGGGTAAGGGTTAGGTTTCGGGTTAGGGTTAGGGTTAGGGTAACAGTAAGGGTTAGGTTTAGGTTTAGGGTTAGGGTTAGGGTAAGTGTAAGGGTTAGAATTAGGGTTAGGGTTAGCTTTATGGTTAGGGTTAGGGTTAGGGTAAGGATAAGGTTTAGGGTTAGGGTTAGGGTTAGGGTAAGGGTAAGGGTTAGGATTAGGTTTAGGGGAAGGGTTAGGGTAAGGGTTAGAGTTAGGGTTAGGGTTAGGGTAAGGGTAAGGGTTAGGGTTAGGATTAGGTTTAGGGTTATGGTTAAGGTTAGGATTAGGGTTAGGGTAAGGGTAAGGGTTAGCGTTAGGGTTAAGGTAAGGGTAAGGGTTAGGGTTAGGGTTAAGTTTATGGTTAGGGTTAGCGTTAGGTTAAGCGTAAGGGTTAGGGTTAGGGTTAGGGTTAATTAAGGGTAAGGGTTCGGGTTAGGGTTAGGGTTAGGTTTAGGGTTGGTTAAGGGTAAGGGTTAGGGTTAGGGTTAGGGTTAGGGTTAGGTTTAGGTTTAGGGCTAGGATTAGGGTTAAGGTTAAGGTAAGGGTTAGGGTTAGGGTTAGGGTCAGGGTTAGGCTTAGTGTTAGGGTAAGGGTAAGGGTTAGGGTTAGGTTTAGAGTTAGGGTTAAGGTTGAGGTTAGGATTAGGGTTAGGGGTAGAGTTAAGGTTCAGGTTGGGATTAGTGATAGGGTGAGGGTTAGTGTAAGGGTTAGTGTTAGGGTTAGGGTAAGGGTAAGGGTTAGGTTTGGCGTTAGGGTTAGGGTTATGGTTGAGGTTAGGGTTAGAGTTAGAGGAAAGGTTACGGTTAGGGTTAGGGTAAGGGTTAGGTTTAGGTTTAGGGTTAGAGTTAGGGTTAGTGTTAGAGTAAGGGTAAGGGTTAGGGTTAGGGTTAGGGTTAGGTTTAGGGTTGGTTAAGGGTAAGGGTTAGGGTTAGGGTTAGGGTTAGGGTTAGGTTTAGGGTTAGGATTACGGTTAGGGTTAAGGTAAGGGTTAGGGTTAGGGTTAGGGTCAGGGTTAGGCTTAGTGTTAGGGTAAGGGTAAGGGTTAGTGTTAGGGTTAGGGTAAGGGTAAGGGTTAGGGTTGGGGTTAGGGTTATGGTTGAGGTTAGGGTTAGAGTTAGAGGAAAGGTTAGGGTTAGGGTTAGGGTAAGGGTAAGGGTTAGGGTTGGGGTTAGGGTTATGGTTGAGGTTAGGGTTAGAGTTAGAGGAAAGGTTACGGTTAGGGTTAGGGTAAGGGTTAGGTTTAGGTTTAGGGTTAGAGTTAGGGTTAGTGTTAGAGTAAGGGTAAGGGTTAGGGTTAGGGTTAGGGTTAGGGTAAGGGTTAGGGTTAGGTTAAGGGTTAGGGTTAGGGTTAGGGTTAGGGTTAGGTTAAGGGTTAGGGTTATGAGATAGTGTTAGGGTTAGGGTTAGGTTTAATTTAAGGCTTAGGGTTAGGGTGAGGGTTAGGGTTAGGGTTAGGGTTAGTTTTACGGTTAAGCTTAGGGTAAGGGTAAGGGTTAGGGTTAGGGTTAGGGTTAGGGTTAAGGTTAGGGTTAGGGTTAGGGTTAGGTTAAGGCTTAGGCTTAGGGTTAGGGTTAGAGTTAGGTTTAGTGTTGGTTAAGGGTAAGGGTTAGTGTTAGGGTTAGGGTTAGGGTTAGGTAAAGGGTTAGGGTTAGGGGATAGGGTTAGGGTTAGGGTTAGGGTTAGGCTAAGGTTTAGGGTTAGTGTTAGGGTTAGGGTAAGGGTTAGGTTTAGGGTTAGGGCTAGGGTAAGTGTAAGTGTTAGGGTTAGGGTTAGGGTTCGGGTTAGAGTAAGTGTTAGGGTAAGGTTTAGGGTTAGGGTTAGGTTTAGGGTTGGGGTTAAGTTAAGGGTTAGGGTTAGGGTAAGGTTAATGGTTAGGGTTAGGTTAATAGTTAGGGTTGGGATTAGGATTAGGGTTAGGGTAAGGGTTAGGGTTAGGGTTAGGGTAAGGATAAGGTTTAGGGTTAGGGGTTGGGTTAGTGTTAGGTTTATCGTAAGGGTAAGGGTAAGGGTTAGGGTTAGAGTTAGTGTTAGGGTTAGGGTTAGGGTAAGGGTTAGTGTTAGTGTTAGGGTTAGGGTTAGGTAAAGGGTTAGGGTTAGGGGATAGGGTTAGGGTTAGGGTTAGGGTTAGGGTTAGGTTTAGGGTTGGTTAAGGGTAAGGTTTAGGGTTAGGGTTAGGGTTAGGGTTAGGTTTAGATTTAGGGTTAGGATTAGGGTTAGGGTTAAGGTAAGGGTTAGGGTTAGGGTTAGGGTCAGGGTTAGGCTTAGTATTAGGGTAAGGGTAAGGGTTAGGGTTAGAGTTAGTGTTAGGGTTAGGGTTAGGGTAAGTGTTAGTGTTAGGGTTAGGGTAAGGGTAAGGTTTAGGGGTCTGTTTAGGGTTAGGGTTAGGGTTAGGTTTAGGGTAAGGGTAAGGGTTAGGGTTAAGGTTAGGGTAAGGGTTAGGTTTCGGGTTAGGGTTAGGGTTAGGGTAACAGTAAGGGTTAGGGTTAGGTTTAGGGTTAGGGTTAGGGTAAGTGTAAGGGTTAGGATTAGGGTTAGGTTTTGCTTTATGGTTAGGGTTAGGGTTAGGGTAAGGATAAGGTTTAGGGTTAGGGTTAGGGTTAGGGTAAGGGTAAGGGTTAGGATTAGGTTTAGGGTAAGTGTTAGGGTAAGGGTTAGAGTTAGGGTTAGGGTTAGGGTAAGGGTAAGGGTTAGGGTTAGGATTAGGTTTAGGGTTATGGTTAAGGTTAGGATTAGGGTTAGGGTAAGGGTAAGGGTTAGGGTTAGGGTTAAGGTAAGGGTATGTGTTAGGGTTAGGGTTAAGTTTATGGTTAGGGTTAGCGTTAGGTTAAGCGTAAGGGTTAGGGTTAGGGTTAGGTTAAGGCTTAGGCTTAGGGTTAGGGTTAGAGTTAGGTTTAGTGTTGGTTAAGGGTAAGGGTTAGTGTTAGTGTTAGGGTTAGGGTTAGGTAAAGGGTTAGGGTTAGGGGATAGGGTTAGGGTTAGGGTTAGGGTTAGGGTTAGGTTTAGGGTTGGTTAAGGGTAAGGTTTAGGGTTAGGGTTAGGGTTAGGGTTAGGTTTAGGTTTAGGGTTAGGATTAGGGTTAGGGTTAAGGTAAGGGTTAGGGTTAGGGTTAGGGTCAGGGTTAGGCTTAGTATTAGGGTAAGGGTAAGGGTTAGGGTTAGGTTTAGAGTTAGGGTTAAGGTTGAGGTTAGATTTAGCGTTAGGGGTAGAGTTAAGGTTGAGGTTAGGATTAGTGATAGGGTGAGGGTTAGTGTAAGGGTTAGTGTTAGGGTTAGGGTAAGGGTAAGGGTTAGGGTTGGGGTTAGGGTTAGGGTTATGGTTGAGGTTAGGGTTAGAGTTAGAGGAAAGGTTAGGGTTAGGGTTAGGGTAAGGATTAGGTTTAGGTTTAGGGTTAGAGTTAGAGTTAGGGTTAGAGTAAGGGTAAGGGTTAGGGTTTGGGTTAGGGTTAGGGTAAGGGTTAGGGTTAGGTTAAGGGTTAGGGTTAGGGTTAGGGTTAGGTTAAGGGTTAGGGTTATGGGATAGTGTTAGGGTTAGGGTTAGGTTTAAGCTAAGGCTTAGGGTTAGGGTGAGGGTTAGGGTAAGGGTTAGGTTTAGGGTTAGGGTTAGAGGTAGTTTTACGGTTAAGCTTAGGGTAAGGGTAAGGGTTAGGGTTAGGGTTAGGGTTAGGGTTAAGGTTAGGGTTAGGGTTAGGGTTAAGGTTAGGTTTAGGGTTAGGATTAGGGTAAGGGTAAGGGTTAGGGTTAGGGTTGTTGTGAGGTTTAGGGTTAGGTTTATGGTTAGGGTTAGGGTAAGGGCAAGGGTTAGGGTTAGGTTTAAGATTAGGGTTAGGGTTAGGGTTAGGTTTAGGGTAAGGGTAAGGGTTAGGGTTTGGGTTAGTGTTAAGTTTAGTGTTAGGGTTAGGGTTAGGGTAAGGGTTAGGGTTAGGTTAGGGTAAGGGTTGGGGTTAGGGTTTTAGTTAGGCTTAGAGTTAGGTTTAGGGTTAGGTTAAGGGTAAGGGTTAGGGTTAGGGTTAGGGTTAGGGTTAGGTTAAGGCTTAGGCTTAGGGTTAGGGTTAGAGTTAGGTTTAGTGTTGGTTAAGGGTAAGGGTTAGTGTTAGGGTTAGGGTTAGGGTTAGGTAAAGGTTTAGGGTTAGGGGATATAGTTAGGGTTAGGGTTGGGTTAGGCTAAGGGTTAGGGTTAGTGTTAGGGTTACGGTAAGGGTTAGGGTAAGTGTTAGGGTAAGGGTTAGGGTTAGAGTTAGGTTTAGGGTTGCGGTTAAGTTTAGGGTTAGGGTTAGGGTAAGGTTAAGGGTTAGCGTTAGGGTAAGGGTTAGGGTTGGGATTAGGTTAGGGTTAGGGTAAGGGTTAGGGTTAGGGTAGAGTTAGGGTTAGGTTAAGGGTAAGGTTTAGGGTTAGGGGTAGGGTTAGTGTTAGGGTTATTGTAAGGGTAAGGGTAAGGGTTAGGGTTAGAGTTAGGTTTAGGGTTAGGGTTAGGGTAAGGGTTAGTGTTAGGGTTAGGGTAAGGGTAAGGTATAGGGGTCGGGTTAGGGTTAGGGTTAAGGTTAGGTTTAGGGTAAGGGTAAGGGTTAGTGTTAGGGTTAGGGCTAGGGTAAGGGTAAGTGTTAGGGTTAGGGTTAGGGTTAGGTTTAGGGTAAGTGTTAGGGTAAGGGTTAGGGTTAGGGTTAGGTTTAGGGTTGGGGTTAAGTTTAGGGTTAGGGTTAGGGTAAGGTTAATGGTTAGGGTTAGGGTAACAGTTAGGGTTGGGGTTAGGGTTAGGATTAGGGTTAGGGTAATGGTAAGGTTTAGGGTTAGGGGTTTGGTTAGTGTTAGGGTTATTGTAAGTGTAAGGGTAAGGGTTAGGGTTAGAGTTAGGGTTAGGGTTAGGGTTAGGGTAAGGGTTAGTGTTAGGGTTAGGGTAAGGGTAAGGTTTAGGGCTCGGTTTAGGGTTAGGGTTAGGGTTAGGTTTAGGGTAAGGGTTAGGGTTAAGGTTAGGGTAAGGGTTAGGTTTAGGGTTAGGGTTAGGGTTAGGGTAACGGTAAGGGTTAGGGTTAGGTTTAGGGTTAGGGATAGGGTAAGTGTAAGAGTTAGGATTAGGTTTAGGGTTAGCTTTATGTTTAGGGTTAGGGTTAGGGTAAGGATAAGGTTTAGGGTTAGGGATAGGGTTAGGGTAAGGGTAAGGGTTAGGATTAGGTTTAGGGTAAGGGTTAGGGTAAGGGTTAGATTTAGGGTTAGGGTTAGGGTAAGGGTAAGGGTTAGGGTTAGGATTAGGTTTAGGGTTGGGGTTAAGGTTAGGATTAGGGTTAGGGTAAGGGTAAGGGTTAGGGTTAGGTTTAGGGTAAGGGTTAGGGTTAGGGTAAGGGTTAGGGTTACGGTAATTGTTAGGGTTAGGGTTAGGGTAAGGGTATGTGTTAGGGTTAGGGTTAACTTTATGTTTAGGGTTAGCGTTAGGTTAAGCGTAAGGGTTAGGGTTAGGGTTAGGGTTAAGGTAAGGGTAAGGATTAGGATTAGGGTTAGGGTTAGGGTTAGGGTTGGTTAAGGGTAAGGGTTAGGGTTAGGATTAGGGTTAGGGTTAGGTTTAGGTTTAGGGTTAGGATTAGGGTTAGGGTTACGGTAAGGGTTAGGGTTAGGGTTACGGTCAGGGTTAGACTTAGTGTTAGGGTAAGGGTTAGGGTTAGGTTTAGAGTTAGGGTTAAGGTTGAGGTTAGGATTAGGGTTAGGGGTAGGGTTAAGGTTGAGGGGAGGATTAGTGATAGGTTTAGGGTTAGTGTAAGGGTTAGTGTTAGGATTAGGGTAAGGGTAAGGGTTAGGGTTAGGGTTAGGGTTATGGTTGAGGTTAGGGTTAGAGTTAGAGGAAAGGTTAGGATTAGGGTTAGGGTTAGGTGTAGGTTTAGGGTTAGGATTAGGGTTAGGGTTAGGGTAAGTGTTAGGGTTAGGGTTAGGGTCAGGGTTAGGCTTAGTGTTAGGGTAAGGGTAAGGGTTAGGGTTAGGTTTAGAGTTAGGGTTAAGGTTGAGGTTAGGATTAGGGTTAGGGTAGGGTTAAGGTTGAGGTTAGGATTAGTGATAGGGTTAGGGTTAGTGTAAGGGTTAGTGTTAGGGTTAGGGTAAGGGTAATGGTTAGGGTTAGGGTTAGGGTTAGGGTTATGGTTGAGGTTAGGGTTAGAGTTAGAGGAAAGGTTAGGGTTAGGGTAAGGGTTAGGTTTAGGTTTAGGGTTAGAGTTAGGGTTAGTGTTAGATTAAGGGTAAGGGTTAGGGTTAGGGTTAGGGTTAGGGTAAGGGTTAGGGTTAGGTTAAGGGTTAGGGTTAGGTTTAGAGCTAGGTTTAGGTTTGGTTAAGGGTAAGGGTTAGGGTTAGGGTTAGGGTTAGATTAAGGGTTAGGGTTATCGGATAGTGTTAGGGTTAGGGTTAGGTTTAAGCTAAGGGTTAGGGTTAGGGTGAGGGTTAGGGTAAGGGTTACGTTTAGGGTTAGGGTTAGGGTTAGTTTTACAGTTAAGCTTAGGGTAAGGCTTAGGGTTAGGGTTAAAGTTAGGGTTAGGGTTAGGGTTAGGGTTAGGTTTAGGGTTAGGATTAGGGTAAGGGTAAGGGTTAGGGTTAGGGTTGTTGTTAGGTTTAGGGTTAGGTTTATGGTTAGGGTTATCCTAAGGGCAAGGGTTAGGGTTAGGTTTAAGGTTAGGGTTAGGGTTATTGTTAGGTTTAGGGTAAGGGTAAGGGTTAGGGTTAGGGTTAAGGTTAGTGTTAGGGTTAGGGTTAGTGTAAGGGTTAGGGTTAGGTAAGGGTAAGGGTTGAGGTTAGGGTTTTAGTTAGGTTTAGAGTTAGGTTTAGGGTTAGGTTAAGAGTAAGGGTTAGGGTTAGGGTTAGGTTAAGGCTTAGGCTTAGGCTTAGGGTTAGGGTTGGAGTTAGGTTTAGTGTTGGTTAAGGGTAAGGGTTAGAGTTAGGTTTAGGGTTAGGGTTAGGTAAAGGGTTAGGGTTAGGGGATGTAGTTAGGGTTAGGGTTGGGTTAGGCTAAGGGTTATGGTTAGTGTTAGGGTAAGGGTTAGGTTTAGGATTAGGGCTAGGGTAAGGGTAAGTGTTAGGGTTAGGGTTAGGGTTAGGGTAAGTGTTAGTGTAAGGGTTAGGGTTAGGGTTAGGTTTAGGGTTGCGGTTAAGTTTAGGGTTAGGGTTAGGGTAAGGTTAAGGGTTAGCGTTAGGGTAAGTGTTAGGGTTGGGATTAGGTTAGAGTTAGGGTAAGGGTTAGGGTTAGGGTAGGGTTAGGGTTAGGGTAAGGGTAAGGTTTAGGGTTAGGGGTAGGGTTAGTGTTAGGGTTATTGTAAGGGTAAGGGTAAGGGTTAGGGTTAGAGTTAGGCTTAGGGTTAGGGTAAGGGTTAGAGTTAGGGTTAGGGTAAGGGTAAGGTTTAGGGGTCGGGTTAGGGTTAGGGTTATGGTTAGGTTTAGGGTAAGGGTAAGGGTTAAGGTTAAGGTTAGGGTAAGGGTTAGGTTTAGGGTTAGGGTTATGGTTAGGGTAACGGTAAGGGTTAGGGTTAGGTTTAGGGTTAGGGTTAGGGTAAGTGTAAGGGTTAGGATTATGGTTAGGGTTAGGTTTATGGTTAGGGTTAGGGTTAGGGTAAGGATAAGTGTTAGGGTTAGGGTTAGGGTTAGGGTAAGGTTAAGGGTTAGGATTAGGTTTAGGGTAAGGGTTAGGGTAAGGGTTAGAGTTAGGGTTAGGGTTAGGGTAAGGGTAAGGGTTAGGGTTAGGATTAGGTTTAGGTTTGGGATTAAGGTTAGGATTAGGGTTAGGTTAAGGGTAAGGGTTAGGGTTAGGTTTAGGGTAAGGGTTAGGGTTAGGGTAAGGACTAGGGTTACGGTTTCGGTTAGGGTTAGGGTTATGGTAAGGGTATGTGTTAGGGTTAGGGTTAAGTTTATGGTTAGGGTTAGCGTTAGGTTAACCGTAAGGGTTAGGTTTAGGGTTAGGGTTAAGGTAAGGGTAAGGGTTAGGGTTAGGGTTAGGTTTAGAGTAAGGGTTAGGGTTAGGTTTAGTGTAAGGGTAAGGTTTAGGGTTAGGGTTAGGGTTAGGGTAAGGGTATTGGTTAGGGTTAGGGTTAGGGTTAGGTTTAGGGTTAGGGTAAGGGTAAGGTTTAGGGGTACTGTTAGGGTTAGGGAAAGGGTTAGGGTTAGGCTTAGTGTTAGGGTAGAGGTTAGGGTAAGGGTAACTGTTAGTGTTAGGGTTAGATTTAGGACAAGGTTAAGGATTAGTGTTAGGGTTAGGGTTAGGATTAGAAGTTAGGGTTAGGGTTAGGGTTAGGGTGAGGGTTAGATTTAGGGTTAGGGTTAGGGTAAGGGTAAAGGTTAGGGTTAGGGTTAGGGTTAGGGTTAGGTTTAGGGTTAGGGTTAGGGTAAGGGCAAGGGTTATGGTTACATTTACGGTAAGTTTAGCGTTAGGATTAGGGTTAGAGTTAGGGTTAAGTTTAGGGTTAGGGTTAGGGATAGGGTAAGGGTTAGGTTTAGGGTTACTGTAAGGGTAGGGGTTAGGGTTAGGGTTAGGGTTAGAGTTAGGGTTAGGTTAGGGTAAGGGTAAGGGTTAGGGTTAGGATTAGGTTTAGGGTTGGGTTTAAGGTTAGGATTAGGGTTAGGGTAAGGGTAAGGGTTAGGGTTAGGTTTAGGGTAAGGGTTAGGGTTAGGGTAAGTGTTAGGTTTACGGTTAAAGTTAGGGTTATGGTTAGGGTAAGGGTATGTGTTAGGGTTAGGGTTAAGTTTATGGTTAGGGTTAGCTTTAGGTTAAGCGTAAGGGTTAGGGTTAGGGTTAAGGTAAGGGTAAGGGTTAGGGTTAGGGTTAGGGTTAGGTTTATGGTTGGTTAAGGGTAAGGGTTAGGGTTAGGAATAGGGTTAGGATTAGGGTTAGGATTAGGTTTAGGGTTAGGATTAGGGTTAGGGTTAGGGTAAGGGTTAGGGTTAGGGTTAGGGTCAGGGTTAGGCTTAGTGTTAGGGTAAGGGTAAGGGTTAGGGTTAGGTTTAGAGTTAGGGTTAAGGTTGAGGTTAGGATTAGGGTTAGGGTTAGGGTTAAGGTTGAGGTTAGGATTAGGGATAGGGTTAGTGTTAGTGTAATTGTTAGTGTTAGGGTTAGGGTAAGGGTAAGGGTTGGGTTAGGTTTAGGGTTAGGGTTATGGTTGAAGTTTGGGTTAGAGTTAGAGGAAAGGTTAGGGTTAGGGTTAGGGTAAGGGTTAGGTTTAGGTTTAGGGTTAGAGTTAGGGTTAGGGTTAGAGTAAGGGTAAGGGTTAGGATTAGGGTTAGGGTTAGGGTTAGGGTAAGGGTTAGGGTTGGGTTAAGGGTTAGGTTTAGGGTTAGGGTTAGAGCTAGGTTTAGGTTTGGTTAAGGGTAAGGGTTAGGGTTAAGGTTAGGGTTAGGTTAAGGGTTAGGGTTAGGGGATAGGGTTAGGGTTAGGGTTAGGTTTAAGCTAAGGTTTAGGGTTAGGGTGAGGGTTAGGGTAAGGGTTAGGTTTAGGATTAGGGTTAGGGTTAGTTTTACAGTTAAGCTTAGGGTAAGGGTAAGGGTTAGGATTAGGGTTAGGGTTATTGTTAGGGTTAAGATTAGGGTTAGGGTTAGGGTTAGGTTAGGTTAGGGTTAGGATTAGGGTGGTAAGGGTAAGGGTTAGGGTTAGGGTTGTTGTTAGGTTTAGGGTTAGCTTTATGGTTAGGGTTAGGGTAAGGGCAAGGGTTAGGGTTAGGTTTAAGGTTAGGATTAGGGTTAGGGTTAGGTTTAGGTTAAGGGTAAGGGTTAGGGTTAGGGTTAGAGTTAGGGTTAGGGTTAGGGTTAGAGTTAGGGTTAGGGTTAGTGTTAGGGTTAGGTTAAGGGTAAGGGTTAGGGTTAGGGTTAGGGTTAGGTTAAGGCTTAGGCTTAGGCTTAGGGTTAGATTTATGTTTAGTGTTGGTTAAGGGTAAGGGTTAGTGTTAGGGTTAGGGTTAGGGTTAGGTAAAGGGTTAGGGTTAGGGGATAGGGTTAGGGTTAGTGTTAGGGTTAGTCTAAGGGTTAGGGTTAGTGTTAGGGTTAGGGTAAGGTTTGGGTTTAGAGTTAGGACTAGGGTAAGGGTAAGTGTTAGGGTTACCTTTAGGGTTAGGGTTAGGGGAAGTGTTAGAGTAAGGGTTAGGGTTAGGGTTAGGTTTAGGGTTGGGGTTAAGTTTAGGGTTAGGGTTAGGGTAAGGTTAAGAGTTAGGGTTAGGGTAAGTGTTAGGGTTGGGATTAGGGTTAGGGTTAGGGTAAGGGTTAGGGTTAGGTTTAGGGTAAGGGTAAGGTTTAGGGTTAGGTGTAGGGTTAGTGTTAGGGTTATTGTAAGGGTAAGGGTAAGAGTTAGGGTTAGAGATAGGGTTAGGGTTATTGTTAGGGTTAGGGTAAGGGTTAGTGTTAGGGTTAGGGTAAGGGTAAGGTTTAGGGTCGGGTTAGGGTTAGGGTTAGGGTTAGGGTTAGGGTTAGGTTTAGGGTAAGGGTAAGGGATAGGCTTAAGGTTAGGATAAGGGTTAGGTTTACGGTTAGGGTTAGGGTTAGGGTAACGGTAAGGGTTAGGGTTAGGTTTAGGGTTAGGATTAGGGTAAGTGTAAGGGTTAGGATGAGGGTTAGGGTTAGGTTTATGGCTAGGGTTAGGGTTAGGGTAAGGATAAGGTTTAGGGTTAGCGTTAGGGTTAGGGTAAGGGTAAGGGTTAGGATTAGGTTTAGGGTAAGGGTTAGGGTAAGGGTTAGAGTTAGGGTAATTTTTAGGGTTAGGATTAGGATTAGGTTTAGGGTTGGTGTTAAGGTTAGGATTAGGGTTAGGGTAAGGGTAAGGGTTAGGGTTAGGTTTAGGGTAAGGGTTAGGGTTAGGGTAAGGGTTAGGGTTACGGTTACGGTTAGGGTTAGGTTTAGGGTAAGAGTATGTTAGGGTTAGGGTTAAGTTTATGGTTAGGGTTAGTGTTAGGTTAAGCGTAAGGGTTAGGGTTAGGGTTAGGGTTAAAGTAAGGGTTAGGGTTAGGGTTAGGGTTAGGGTTGAGTTTAGAGTAAGGGTTAGGGTTAGGTTTAGGGTAAGGGTAAGGTTTAGGGTTAGGGTTAGGGTTAGGGTAAGGGTATTGGTTAGGGTAAGGGTTAGGGTTAGGTTTAGAGTTAGGGTTAAGGTTGAGGTTAGGATTAGGGTTAGGGGTAGGGTTAAGGTTGAGGGGAGGATTAGTGATAGGTTTAGGGTTAGTGTAAGGGTTAGTGTTAGGATTAGGGTAAGGGTAAGGGTTAGGGTTAGGGTTAGGGTTATGGTTGAGGTTAGGGTTAGAGTTAGAGGAAAGGTTAGGATTAGGGTTAGGGTTAGGTGTAGGTTTAGGGTTAGGATTAGGGTTAGGGTTAGGGTAAGTGTTAGGGTTAGGGTTAGGGTCAGGGTTAGGCTTAGTGTTAGGGTAAGGGTAAGGGTTAGGGTTAGGTTTAGAGTTAGGGTTAAGGTTGAGGTTAGGATTAGGGTTAGGGTAGGGTTAAGGTTGAGGTTAGGATTAGTGATAGGGTTAGGGTTAGTGTAAGGGTTAGTGTTAGGGTTAGGGTAAGGGTAATGGTTAGGGTTAGGGTTAGGGTTAGGGTTATGGTTGAGGTTAGGGTTAGAGTTAGAGGAAAGGTTAGGGTTAGGGTAAGGGTTAGGTTTAGGTTTAGGGTTAGAGTTAGGGTTAGTGTTAGATTAAGGGTAAGGGTTAGGGTTAGGGTTAGGGTTAGGGTAAGGGTTAGGGTTAGGTTAAGGGTTAGGGTTAGGTTTAGAGCTAGGTTTAGGTTTGGTTAAGGGTAAGGGTTAGGGTTAGGGTTAGGGTTAGATTAAGGGTTAGGGTTATCGGATAGTGTTAGGGTTAGGGTTAGGTTTAAGCTAAGGGTTAGGGTTAGGGTGAGGGTTAGGGTAAGGGTTACGTTTAGGGTTAGGGTTAGGGTTAGTTTTACAGTTAAGCTTAGGGTAAGGCTTAGGGTTAGGGTTAAAGTTAGGGTTAGGGTTAGGGTTAGGGTTAGGTTTAGGGTTAGGATTAGGGTAAGGGTAAGGGTTAGGGTTAGGGTTGTTGTTAGGTTTAGGGTTAGGTTTATGGTTAGGGTTATCCTAAGGGCAAGGGTTAGGGTTAGGTTTAAGGTTAGGGTTAGGGTTATTGTTAGGTTTAGGGTAAGGGTAAGGGTTAGGGTTAGGGTTAAGGTTAGTGTTAGGGTTAGGGTTAGTGTAAGGGTTAGGGTTAGGTAAGGGTAAGGGTTGAGGTTAGGGTTTTAGTTAGGTTTAGAGTTAGGTTTAGGGTTAGGTTAAGGGTAAGGGTTAGGGTTAGGGTTAGGTTAAGGCTTAGGCTTAGGCTTAGGGTTAGGGTTGGAGTTAGGTTTAGTGTTGGTTAAGGGTAAGGGTTAGAGTTAGGTTTAGGGTTAGGGTTAGGTAAAGGGTTAGGGTTAGGGGA
This sequence comes from Megascapheus bottae, assembly GCA_024803745.1. Classification (NCBI taxonomy): domain Eukaryota; kingdom Metazoa; phylum Chordata; class Mammalia; order Rodentia; family Geomyidae; genus Megascapheus; species Megascapheus bottae. Next base: position 187,527 of record JANJXV010000638.1, on the reverse strand, counting down.
TGTAGTTAGGGTTAGGGTTGGGTTAGGCTAAGGGTTATGGTTAGTGTTAGGGTAAGGGTTAGGTTTAGGATTAGGGCTAGGGTAAGGGTAAGTGTTAGGGTTAGGGTTAGGGTTAGGGTAAGTGTTAGTGTAAGGGTTAGGGTTAGGGATAGGTTTAGGGTTGCGGTTAAGTTTAGGGTTAGGGTTAGGGTAAGGTTAAGGGTTAGCGTTAGGGTAAGTGTTAGGGTTGGGATTAGGTTAGAGTTAGGGTAAGGGTTAGGGTTAGGGTAGGGTTAGGGTTAGGGTAAGGGTAAGGTTTAGGGTTAGGGGTAGGGTTAGTGTTAGGGTTATTGTAAGGGTAAGGGTAAGGGTTAGGGTTAGAGTTAGGCTTAGGGTTAGGGTAAGGGTTAGAGTTAGGGTTAGGGTAAGGGTAAGGTTTAGGGGTCGGGTTAGGGTTAGGGTTATGGTTAGGTTTAGGGTAAGGGTAAGGGTTAAGGTTAAGGTTAGGGTAAGGGTTAGGTTTAGGGTTAGGGTTATGGTTAGGGTAACGGTAAGGGTTAGGGTTAGGTTTAGGGTTAGGGTTAGGGTAAGTGTAAGGGTTAGGATTATGGTTAGGGTTAGGTTTATGGTTAGGGTTAGGGTTAGGGTAAGGATAAGTGTTAGGGTTAGGGTTAGGGTTAGGGTAAGGTTAAGGGTTAGGATTAGGTTTAGGGTAAGGGTTAGGGTAAGGGTTAGAGTTAGGGTTAGGGTTAGGGTAAGGGTAAGGGTTAGGGTTAGGATTAGGTTTAGGTTTGGGATTAAGGTTAGGATTAGGGTTAGGTTAAGGGTAAGGGTTAGGGTTAGGTTTAGGGTAAGGGTTAGGGTTAGGGTAAGGACTAGGGTTACGGTTTCGGTTAGGGTTAGGGTTATGGTAAGGGTATGTGTTAGGGTTAGGGTTAAGTTTATGGTTAGGGTTAGCGTTAGGTTAACCGTAAGGGTTAGGTTTAGGGTTAGGGTTAAGGTAAGGGTAAGGGTTAGGGTTAGGGTTAGGTTTAGAGTAAGGGTTAGGGTTAGGTTTAGTGTAAGGGTAAGGTTTAGGGTTAGGGTTAGGGTTAGGGTAAGGGTATTGGTTAGGGTTAGGGTTAGGGTCAGGTTTAGGGTTAGGGTAAGGGTAAGGTTTAGGGGTACTGTTAGGGTTAGGGAAAGGGTTAGGGTTAGGCTTAGTGTTAGGGTAGAGGTTAGGGTAAGGGTAACTGTTAGTGTTAGGGTTAGATTTAGGACAAGGTTAAGGATTAGTGTTAGGGTTAGGTTTAGGATTAGAAGTTAGGGTTAGGGTTAGGGTTAGGGTGAGGGTTAGATTTAGGGTTAGGGTTAGGGTAAGGGTAAAGGTTAGGGTTAGGGTTAGGGTTAGGGTTAGGGTTAGGTTTAGGGTTAGGGTTAGGGTAAGGGCAAGGGTTATGGTTACATTTACGGTAAGTTTAGCGTTAGGGTTAGGGTTAGAGTTAGGGTTAAGTTTAGGGTTAGGGTTAGGGATAGGGTAAGGGTTAGGTTTAGGGTTACTGTAAGGGTAGGGGTTAGGGTTAGGGTTAGGGTTAGAGTTAGGGTTAGGTTAGGGTAAGGGTAAGGGTTAGGGTTAGGATTAGGTTTAGGGTTGGGTTTAAGGTTAGGATTAGGGTTAGGGTAAGGGTAAGGGTTAGGGTTAGGTTTAGGGTAAGGGTTAGGGTTAGGGTAAGTGTTAGGTTTACGGTTAAAGTTAGGGTTATGGTTAGGGTAAGGGTATGTGTTAGGGTTAGGGTTAAGTTTATGGTTAGGGTTAGCTTTAGGTTAAGCGTAAGGGTTAGGGTTAGGGTTAAGGTAAGGGTAAGGGTTAGGGTTAGGGTTAGGGTTAGGTTTAGGGTTGGTTAAGGGTAAGGGTTAGGGTTAGGAATAGGGTTAGGATTAGGGTTAGGATTAGGTTTAGGGTTAGGATTAGGGTTAGGGTTAGGGTAAGGGTTAGGGTTAGGGTTAGGGTCAGGGTTAGGCTTAGTGTTAGGGTAAGGGTAAGGGTTAGGGTTAGGTTTAGAGTTAGGGTTAAGGTTGAGGTTAGGATTAGGGTTAGGGTTAGGGTTAAGGTTGAGGTTAGGATTAGGGATAGGGTTAGTGTTAGTGTAAGGGTTAGTGTTAGGGTTAGGGTAAGGGTAAGGTTTGGGTTAGGTTTAGGGTTAGGGTTATGGTTGAAGTTTGGGTTAGAGTTAGAGGAAAGGTTAGGGTTAGGGTTAGGGTAAGGGTTAGGTTTAGGTTTAGGGTTAGAGTTAGGGTTAGGGTTAGAGTAAGGGTAAGGGTTAGGATTAGGGTTAGGGTTAGGGTTAGGGTAAGGGTTAGGGTTGGGTTAAGGGTTAGGTTTAGGGTTAGGGTTAGAGCTAGGTTTAGGTTTGGTTAAGGGTAAGGGTTAGGGTTAAGGTTAGGGTTAGGTTAAGGGTTAGGGTTAGGGGATAGGGTTAGGGTTAGGGTTAGGTTTAAGCTAAGGTTTAGGGTTAGGGTGAGGGTTAGGGTAAGGGTTAGGTTTAGGATTAGGGTTAGGGTTAGTTTTACAGTTAAGCTTAGGGTAAGGGTAAGGGTTAGGATTAGGGTTAGGGTTATTGTTAGGGTTAAGATTAGGGTTAGGGTTAGGGTTAGGGTTAGGTTAGGGTTAGGATTAGGGTAAGGGTAAGGGTTAGGGTTAGGGTTGTTGTTAGGTTTAGGGTTAGCTTTATGGTTAGGGTTAGGGTAAGGGCAAGGGTTAGGGTTAGGTTTAAGGTTAGGATTAGGGTTAGGGTTAGGTTTAGGTTAAGTGTAAGGGTTAGGGTTAGGGTTAGAGTTAGGGTTAGGGTTAGGGTTAGAGTTAGGGTTAGGGTTAGTGTTAGGGTTAGGTTAAGGGTAAGGGTTAGGGTTAGGGTTAGGGTTAGGTTAAGGCTTAGGCTTAGGCTTAGGGTTAGATTTATGTTTAGTGTTGGTTAAGGGTAAGGGTTAGTGTTAGGGTTAGGGTTAGGGTTAGGTAAAGGGTTAGGGTTAGGGGATAGGGTTAGGGTTAGTGTTAGGGTTAGTCTAAGGGTTAGGGTTAGTGTTAGGGTTAGGGTAAGGTTTGGGTTTAGAGTTAGGACTAGGGTAAGGGTAAGTGTTAGGGTTACCTTTAGGGTTAGGGTTAGGGGAAGTGTTAGAGTAAGGGTTAGGGTTAGGGTTAGGTTTAGGGTTGGGGTTAAGTTTAGGGTTAGGGTTAGGGTAAGGTTAAGAGTTAGGGTTAGGGTAAGTGTTAGGGTTGGGATTAGGGTTAAGGTTAGGGTAAGGGTTAGGGTTAGGTTTAGGGTAAGGGTAAGGTTTAGGGTTAGGTGTAGGGTTAGTGTTAGGGTTATTGTAAGGGTAAGGGTAAGAGTTAGGGTTAGAGATAGGGTTAGGGTTATTGTTAGGGTTAGGGTAAGGGTTAGTGTTAGGGTTAGGGTAAGGGTAAGGTTTAGGGTCGGGTTAGGGTTAGGGTTAGGGTTAGGGTTAGGGTTAGGTTTAGGGTAAGGGTAAGGGATAGGCTTAAGGTTAGGATAAGGGTTAGGTTTACGGTTAGGGTTAGGGTTAGGGTAACGGTAAGGGTTAGGGTTAGGTTTAGGGTTAGGATTAGGGTAAGTGTAAGGGTTAGGATGAGGGTTAGGGTTAGGTTTATGGCTAGGGTTAGGGTTAGGGTAAGGATAAGGTTTAGGGTTAGCGTTAGGGTTAGGGTAAGGGTAAGGGTTAGGATTAGGTTTAGGGTAAGGGTTAGGGTAAGGGTTAGAGTTAGGGTAATTTTTAGGGTTAGGATTAGGATTAGGTTTAGGGTTGGTGTTAAGGTTAGGATTAGGGTTAGGGTAAGGGTAAGGGTTAGGGTTAGGTTTAGGGTAAGGGTTAGGGTTAGGGTAAGGGTTAGGGTTACGGTTACGGTTAGGGTTAGGTTTAGGGTAAGAGTATGTTAGGGTTAGGGTTAAGTTTATGGTTAGGGTTAGTGTTAGGTTAAGCGTAAGGGTTAGGGTTAGGGTTAGGGTTAAAGTAAGGGTTAGGGTTAGGGTTAGGGTTAGGGTTGAGTTTAGAGTAAGGGTTAGGGTTAGGTTTAGGGTAAGGGTAAGGTTTAGGGTTAGGGTTAGGGTTAGGGTAAGGGTATTGGTTAGGGTTAGGGTTAGGGTTAGGTTTAGGGTTAGGGTAAGGGTAAGGTTTAGGGGCAGGGTTAGGGTTAGGGAAAGGGTTGGGGTTAGGCTTAGTGTTAGAGTAGAGGTTAGGGTAAGGGTAACTGTTAGTGTTAGGGATAGATTTAGGATAAGGTTAAGGATTAGGGTTAGGGTTAGGGTTAGAAGTTAGGGTTAGGGTTAGGGTTAGGGTGAGGGTTAGGTTTAGGGTTAGGGTTAGGGTAAGGGTAAGGGTGAGAGTTAGGTTTAGGGTTAGGGTTAGTGTTAGGTTTAGGGTTAGGGTTAGGGTAAGGGCAAGGCTTAGGTTTACGTTTATGGTTAAGGTTAGCGTTAGGGTTAGGGTTAGAGTTAGGGTTAAAGTTAGGGTTAGGGTTAGGGATAGGGTAAGGGTTAGGGTTAGGGTTAGGGTTAGGGTTAGAGTTAGGGTTAGAGTTAGTTTTAGGGTTAGGGTTAGGGATTAGGCTTAGGGTTAGGATTAGGGTAAGGGTTAGGGTTAGGATTAGGGTTAGGTTAAGGTTTAGGTTTAGGGTTAGGGTAAGGGTAAGGGTAAGGGTTAGGGTTAGGGTTTGGGTTAGGTTTATGGATAGGGTTAGTGTTAGGCTTAGGGTAATGTTAAGGGTTAGGGTTGATGTTAGGGTTAGGTTTAGGTTTAGGGTTAGGGTTAGGGTTAGGGTAAGGGTTAGGGTTAGGGTTAGGGTTGGGGTTAAGTTTAGGGTTAGGGTTAGGGTAAGGGTAAGGTTTAGGGTTAGGGTTAGGGTTAGTGTTGGAGTTAAGGTTAGGTTTAGGGTAAGGGTTAGGGTTAGGGTTAGGGTTGGGGTTAGGGTTAGGGTTGGGGTTAAGTTTAGGGTTAGGGTTAGGGTAAGGGTAAGGTTTAGGGTTAGGGTTAGGGTTAGTGTTGGGGTTAAGGTTAGGTTTTGGGTAAGGGTTAGGGTTAGGTTTAGGGTTAGGTTTAGGTTTAGGTTTAGGGTTACCTTAAGGGTTAGGGTTAGGGTAGGGGATGTGTTAGGGTTAGGGTTAGGGTTAGGATAAGGGTTAGGGTTAGCGTTAGGGTAAGGTTAAGGGTTAGGATTACGGTTAGGGTTATGGTGAGGGTAAGAGTTAGGGTTAGGGTAAGGGTAAGGTTTAGGGTAAGGGTTAGGGTTATGTTTAGTGTAAGGGTAAGTTTTAGTTTCACGGTTAGGGTTAGGGGTAGGGTTAGGGTAAGGGTAAGGGTTAGGGTTAGGGTTAGGGTTAGGGTTACGGTTAGGTTCACGGTTAGGGTAAGGGTAAGGGTTAGGGTTAGGGTCAGGGGTAGGTTATGGTTTAGGGCTAGGGTTAGAGTTAGGGTAGGGTTAGGGTAAGGGTAAGTGTTAGGATTAGGGTTAGCGTTAGGATAAGGTTAAGGGTTAGGGTTAGGTTGAGGTTTAGGGGTAGGAGTTAGGGTTAGTGTTAGGGTTAGGGTAAGGGTTAGGGGTTAGGGTTAGTGTTAGGGTTAAGTTAAGGGTTAGGGTTAGGGTTAGGGTAAGGGTAAGGGTTAGGGTTAAGGTTATGGTGGGGGTTAGGTTTAGGTTTAGGGTTAGGATTAGGGTAAGGGTAAGGGTTAGGGTTAGGATTAGGGTTAGAGTTAGGGTAAGGGTAAGGTTTAGGGTTAGGGTTAGGGTTTGGGTTAGGGTTAGGTTTAGGGTAAGCGGTAGGGTTAGGTTTAGGTTAAGGGTAAGGTTTAGAGTTAGGGTTAGGTTTAGGGTTGGGGTTAGGGTTAGGTTTAGGGTAAGTGTATGTGTTAGGTTTAGGTTTAGGTTTACGGTTAGGGTTACGGTTAGCGTTAGGGTATGGGTAAGGGTTAGGGTTAGGGTTAGAGTTAAGGTAAGGGTCAGGGTTAGTGTTAGGGTTAGGGTTAGGTTTAGGGTAAGGGTTAATATTAGGTTTAAGGTAAGGGTAAGGTTTAGGGTTTGGGTTAGGGTTAGGGTAAGGGTAGGGATTAGGGTTAGGGATAGGGTAAGTGTTAGGTTAAGGGTTAGGGTTAGGGTTAGGTTTAGGTTTGGGGTTAAGTTCAGGGTTAGGGTTAGGGTAAGTGTAATGGTTATGGTTAGGAATAGGGTTAGGGTGAGTGTTAGGGTTAGGGTTAGGGTAAGGGTTAGGGTTAGAGTTAGGGTTAGGGTTAGGGTAAGGGTTAGTGTTATGGTTAGGGTAAGGGTAAGATTTAGGGTTAGGATTAGGGTTAGGATAAGGGTAAGGGTTAGGGTTAAGGTTAGCGTTAAGTTTAGGGTTAGGGTAAGGGGTAGGATAAGGGTTAGGGTTAGAGTTAGGGTTAGGGTTAGGGTAAGGGTTAGTGTTAGGGTTAGGGTAAGGGTAAGGTTTAGGGTTAGGGTTAGGGTTAGGTTAAGGGTAAGGGTAAGGGTTAGGGTTAGGGTTAGGATTAGGTTAAGGGTAAGGGTAAGGGTTAGGGTTAAGGTTGGGGATAGGGTTAGGTTTAGGGTTAGGTTTAGGGTTAGGGTAAGGGTAAGGGTTAGGGTTAGGTTTAGGGTTATGGTTATGGTAATGGTAAGGGTTAGGTTTAGTGTTAGGGTTTGGTTTAGGATTAGGGTTAGGGTTAGGGTTAGGGTTAGTGTTAGGGTAAGGGCTAGGGTTAAGTTTAGGGTTAGGGTTAAGGTTAGGGTTGGGGTTAGCGTAAGGGTAAGGGTTAGGGTCAGGTTTAGGGTTAGGGTTAGGTTAAGGGTAAGGGTTAGGTTTAGGGTTAGGTTTAGGGCTAGGGATAGGGTTAGGATTAGGGTTTGGGTAAGGATAGGGTAGGGTTAGGGTTAGGATTAGGGTTAGGGTTAGGGTTAAGGTTAGGTGAGGGTGAGGGTAAGTGTAAGGGTTAGGGTTAGGTTTAGGGTTACGGTTACGGTAAGGGTTAGGGTTAGGGTTAGTGTTAGGGTCAGGGTTAGGGTTAATGTAAGGTAAGGATTAGGGTTAGGATTAGGTTTAGGGTTAGGGTTAAGGTTAGGTTATGGTGAGGGTAAGTGTAAGGGTTAGGGTTAGGGTAAGCGTAAGATTTCGGGTTAGGGTTAGGGTTAGGGTTAGGGTTAGGGTAAGGGTATGCGTTAGGGTTAGGTTTAGGTTTAGGGTTAGGGATAGCGTTAGGGTAAGCGTAAGTGTTAGGGTTAAGTTTAGGGTTAAGGTAAGGGTAAGGGTAAGGGTTAGGGTTATAGTTAGGTTTAGGATTAGGGTAAGGGTAAGGGTTAGGGTTAGGGTTAGGTTATGGTTAGGGTTAGGCTTAGGGTTATGATAGGGCTTAGGGTAAGGTTAAGTGTTAGGGTTAGGGTTAGGGTTAGGGTAAGGTTTAGGGTTAGGTTTAGGGTTACCATTAAGGTTATGGTTAGGGGAAGGGTAAGTGTTAGGGTTAGGGGTAGGGTTACGGTTAGATTTAGGGGTTAGGGTTAGGGTTAGG
>JANJXV010000638.1:160000-175000 GCA_024803745.1 Megascapheus bottae | reverse complement strand
AGGGTAAGGTTTAGGGTTTGGGTTAGGGTTAGGGTAAGAGTAGGGATTAGGGTTAGGGTTAGGGTAAGTGTTAGGTTAAGGGTTATGGTTAGGGTTAGGTTTAGGGTTGCGGTTAAGTTCAGGGTTAGGGTTAGGGTAAGTGTAATGGTTATGGTTAGGAATAGGGTTAAGGTGAGTGTTAGGGTTAGTGTTAGGGTAAGGGTTAGGGTTAGAGTTAGGGTTAGGGTTAGGGTAAGGGTTAGTGTTAGGGTTATGGTAAGGGTAAGATTTAGGGTTAGGATTAGCGTTAGGGTAAGGGTAAGGGTTAGGGTTAAGGTTAGGGTTAAGTTTAGGGTTAGGGTAAGGGGTAGGATAAGGGTTAGGGTAGAGTTAGGGTTAGGGTTAGGGTAAGGGTTAGTGTTAGGGTTAGGGTAAGTGTAAGGTTTAGGGTTAGGGTTAGGGTTAGGTTAAGGGTAAGGGTAAGGGTTAGGGTTAGGGTTAGGTTTAGGGTAAGGGTAAGGGTTAGGGTTAAGGTTAGGGATAGGGTTAGGTTTAGAGTTAGGTTTAGGGTTAGGGTAAGGGTAAGAGTTAGGGTTAGGTTCAGGGTTATGGTTAGGGTAATGGTAAGGGTTAGGTTTAGTGTTGGGGTTTGGTTTAGGATTAGGGTTAGGGTTAGGGTTAGGGTTAGTGTTAGGATAAGGGTTAGGGTTAAGTTTAGGGTTAGTGTTAAGGTTAGGTTTGGGGTTAGGGTAAGGGTAAGCGTTAGGGTCAGGTTTAGGGTTAGGGTTAGGGTAAGGGTAAGGGTTAGGTTTAGGGTTAGTTTTAGGGCTAGGGATAGGGTTAGGATTAGGGTTTGGGTAAGGATAAGTGTAGGGTTAGGGTGAGGATTAGGGTTAGGGTTAAGGTTAAGGTTAGGTTAGGGTGAGGGTAAGTGTAAGGGTTAGGGTTAGGTTTAGGGTTACGGTTAGGGTAAGGGTTAGGGTTAGGGTTAGTGTTAGGGTCAGGGCTAGGGTTAAAGTAAGGTAAGGATTAGGGTTAGGATTAGGTTTAGGGTTAGGGTTAAGGTTAGGTTAGGGTGAGGTTAAGTGTAAGGGTTAGGGTTAGGGTTAGGGTAAGTGTAAGGGTTCGGGTTCGGGTTAGGGTTAGGGTTAATGTTAGGGTTAGGGTAAGGGTATGCGTTAGGGTTAGGGTTAGGGTTAGGGTTAGGGATAGCGTTAGGGTAAGCGTAAGGGTTAGGGTTAAGTTTAGGGTTAAGGTAAGGGTAAGGGTAAGGGTTAGAGTTATAGTTAGGTTTAGAGTTAGGGTAAGGGTAAGGGTTAGGGTTAGGGTTAGGGTTAGGTTATGGTTTAGGGTTAGGCTTAGGGTTAGGGTAGGGCTTAGGGTAAGGGTAAGTGTTAGGGTTAGGGTTAGGGTTAGGGTAAGGGTTAGGGTTAGGTTTAGGGTTACCATTAAAGTTATGGTTAGGGGAAGGTTAAGTGTTAGGGTTAGGGGTAGGGTTACGGTTAGATTTAGGGGTTAGGGTTAGGGTTAGGTTTAGGGTTAGGGTTAGGGTAATTATAAGAGTAAGGGTTAGGGATAGGGTAAGGGTTCAGGTTAGGTTTAGCTTTAGGATTAGGGTAAGGGTATGATTTAGGGTTAGGGTTAGGGTTAGGGTTAAGGTTAGGGTTAAGGTTAGGGTTAGGGTTAGGGTAGGGTAAGGGTTAGGGTTAGGGTTAGGGTAAGGGTTAGTGTAAGGGTAAAGTTTAGGGTTAGGGTTAGCGTTAGGTTAAGGGTAAGGGTAATTTTTAGGGTTAGGGTTAGGTTTAGGGTAAGGGTTGGGGTTAAGGTTAGGGATAGTGTTAGGTTTAGGGTTAGGTTTAGGGTTAGGGTTAGGGTTAGGGTTAGGGTTAGGGTTAGTGTTAGTGTTAGTGATTGTTTTAGGGTTACGGTTAGGGTAAGGGTAAGTGTTAGGGTTAGGGTTAGGGTTAGGGTTAGGGTAAGGGATAGGGTTAGGGTTAGGGTTAGGATTAAGTTTAGGGTTAGGGTAAGGGTAACTGTTAGGGTTAGAGTTAGGGTTATGGTTAGATTTAGTGGTTAGGGATAGGATTAGGTTTAGGGTTAGGGTTAGGGTAAGTATAAGAGTTAGGGTTAGTTATAGGGTTAGGGTTCAGGTTAGGTTTAGCGTGAGGGTTAGGGTAAGGGTATGGGTTAGGGTTAGGGTTAGGGTTAAGTTTAGGGTTTGGGTTAGGGTTAGGGTAAGGATAAGTGTTAGGGGTAAGTTTAGGGTTAGGGTTAGGATTATGGTTAAGATTAGGTTTAGGGTGAGGGTAAGGGTAAGGGTTAGGTTTAGGTTTCGGGTTAGGGTTAGGGTAAGGGTAAGGGTTAGGGTTGGGTTAGGGTTAGGGTTAGGGTTAAGGGTTAGGGTTAGGGTTATTGTTAGGTTTATGGTTATGGTTAGGGTAAGGGTAAGGTTTGTGTTAGGGTTAGTGTTAGGGTTAGGTTGGGGTTAGGGTTAGGATTAGGGTAAGGGTTAGGGTTAGGGTTAGGGTTACGGTTAGATTTAGGGCTTAGGGTTAGGGTAAGGGTTAGTTTTAGGGTTAGGGTTAGGGTAAGGGTAAGTGTTAGGGGTAGTGTTAGGGTTATGTTAGGGTTAGGGTTAGGGTTAGGGTAAGGGTTAGGGTTAGGGTTAGGGTTAGGGTTAGGTTTAGGGTAAGGGTAAGGTTTAGGGTTTGGGTTAGGGTTAGGGTAAGAGTAGGGATTAGGGTTAGGGTTAGGGTAAGTGTTAGGTTAAGGGTTATGGTTAGGGTTAGGTTTAGGGATGCGGTTAAGTTCAGGGTTAGGGTTAGGGTAAGTGTAATGGTTATGGTTAGGAATAGGGTTAAGGTGAGTGTTAGGGTTAGGGTTAGGGTAAGGGTTAGGGTTAGAGTTAGGGTTAGGGTTAGGGTAAGGGTTAGTGTTAGGGTTAGGGTAAGGGTAAGATTTAGGGTTAGGATTAGCGTTAGGGTAAGGGTAAGGGTTAGGGTTAAGGTTAGGGTTAAGTTTAGGGTTAGGGTAAGGGGTAGGATAAAGGTTAGGGTAGAGTTAGGGTTAGGGTTAGGGTAAGGGTTAGTGTTAGGGTTAGGGTAAGTGTAAGGTTTAGGGTTAGGGTTAGGGTTAGGTTAAGGCTAAGGGTAAGGGTTAGGGTTAGGTTTAGGGTAAGGGTAAGGGTTAGGGTTAAGGTTAGGGATAGGGTTAGGTTTAGAGTTAGGTTTAGAATTAGGGTAAGGGTAAGAGTTAGGGTTAGGTTCAGGGTTATGGTTAGGGTAATGGTAAGGGTTAGGTTTAGTGTTGGGGTTTGGTTTAGGATTAGGGTTAGGGTTAGGGTTAGGGTTAGTGTTAGGATAAGGGTTAGGGTTAAGTTTAGGGTTAGTGTTAAGGTTAGGTTTGGGGTTAGGGTAAGGGTAAGCGTTAGGGTCAGGTTTAGGGTTAGGGTTAGGGTAAGGGTAAGGGTAAGGGTTAGGTTTAGGGTTAGCTTTAGGGCTAGGGATAGGGTTAGGATTAGGGTTTGGGTAAGGATAAGGGTAGGGTTAGGGTTAGGATTAGGGTTAGGGTTAAGTTTAAGGTTAGGTTAGGGTGAGGGTAAGTGTAAGGGTTAGGGTTAGGGTTAGTGTTAGGGTCAGGGCTAGGGTTAATGTAAGGTAAGGATTAGGGTTAGGATTAGGTTTAGGGTTAGGGTTAAGGTTAGGTTAGGGTGAGGTTAAGTGTAAGGGTTAGGGTTAGGGTTAGGATTAAGTTTAGGGTTAGGGTAAGGGTAACTGTTACGGTTAGAGTTAGGGTTATGGTTAGATTTAGTGGTTAGGGATAGGATTAGGTTTAGGGTTAGGGTTAGGGTAAGTATAAGAGTTAGGGTTAGTTATAGGGTTAGGGTTCAGGTTAGGTTTAGCGTGAGGGTTAGGGTAAGGGTATGGGTTAGGGTTAGGGTTAGGGTTAAGTTTAGGGTTTGGGTTAGGGTTAGGGTAAGGATAAGGGTTAGGGGTAAGTTTAGGGTTAGGGTTAGGATTAGGGTTAAGATTAGGTTTAGGGTGAGGGTAAGGGTAAGGGTTAGGTTTAGGTTTCGGGTTAGGGTTAGGGTAAGGGTAAGGGTTAGGGTTGGGTTAGGGTTAGGGTTAGGGTTAAGGGTTAGGGTTAGGGTTATTGTTAGGTTTATGGTTATGGTTAGGGTAAGGGTAAGGTTTGTGTTAGGGTTAGTGTTAGGGTTAGGTTAGGGTTAGGGTTAGTGTTAGGGTAAGGGTTAGGGTTAGGGTTAGGGTTACGGTTAGATTTAGGGCTTAGGGTTAGGGTAAGGGTGAGTTTTAGGGTTAGGGTTAGGGTAAGGGTAAGTGTTAGGGGTAGTGTTAGGGTTATGTTAGGGTTAGGGTTAGGGTTAGGGTAAGGGTTAGGGTTAGGGTTAGGGTTAGGGTTAGGTTTAGGGTAAGGGTAAGGTTTAGGGTTTGGGTTAGGGTTAGGGTAAGAGTAGGGATTAGGGTTAGGGTTAGGGTAAGTGTTAGGTTAAGGGTTATGGTTAGGGTTAGGTTTAGGGTTGCGGTTAAGTTCAGGGTTAGGGTTAGGGTAAGTGTAATGGTTATGGTTAGGAATAGGGTTAAGGTGAGTGTTAGGGTTAGGGTTAGGGTAAGGGTTAGGGTTAGAGTTAGGGTTAGGGTTAGGGTAAGGGTTAGTGTTAGGGTTAGGGTAAGGGTAAGATTTAGGGTTAGGATTAGCGTTAGGGTAAGGGTAAGGGTTAGGGTTAAGGTTAGGGTTAAGTTTAGGGTTAGGGTAAGGGGTAGGATAAGGGTTAGGGTAGAGTTAGGGTTAGGGTTAGGGTAAGGGTTAGTGTTAGGGTTAGGGTAAGTGTAAGGTTTAGGGTTAGGGTTAGGGTTAGGTTAAGGGTAAGGGTAAGGGTTAGGGTTAGGGTTAGGTTTAGGGTAAGGGTAAGGGTTAGGGTTAAGGTTAGGGATAGGGTTAGGTTTAGAGTTAGGTTTAGGGTTAGGGTAAGGGTAAGAGTTAGGGTTAGGTTCAGGGTTATGGTTAGGGTAATGGTAAGGGTTAGGTTTAGTGTTGGGGTTTGGTTTAGGATTAGGGTTAGGGTTAGGGTTAGGGTTAGTGTTAGGATAAGGGTTAGGGTTAAGTTTAGGGTTAGTGTTAAGGTTAGGTTTGGGGTTAGGGTAAGGGTAAGCATTAGGGTCAGGTTTAGGGTTAGGGTTAGGGTAAGGGTAAGGGTTAGGTTTAGGGTTAGTTTTAGGGCTAGGGATAGGGTTAGGATTAGGGTTTGGGTAAGGATAAGTGTAGGGTTAGGGTTAGGATTAGGGTTAGGGTTAAGGTTAAGGTTAGGTTAGGGTGAGGGTAAGTGTAAGGGTTAGGGTTAGGTTTAGGGTTACGGTTAGGGTAAGGGTTAGGGTTAGGGTTAGTGTTAGGGTCAGGGCTAGGGTTAATGTAAGGTAAGGATTAGGGTTAGGATTAGGTTTAGGGTTAGGGTTAAGGTTAGGTTAGGGTGAGGTTAAATGTAAGGGTTAGGGTTAGGGTTAGGGTAAGTGTAAGGGTTCGGGTTCGGGTTAGGGTTAGGGTTAATGTTAGGGTTAGGGTAAGGGTATGCGTTAGGGTTAGGGTTAGGGTTAGGGTTAGGGATAGCGTTAGGGTAAGCGTAAGGGTTAGGGTTAAGTTTAGGGTTAAGGTAAGGGTAAGGGTAAGGGTTAGAGTTATAGTTAGGTTTAGAGTTAGGGTAAGGGTAAGGGTTAGGGTTAGGGTTAGGGTTAGGTTATGGTTTAGGGTTAGGCTTAGGGTTAGGGTAGGGCTTAGGGTAAGGGTAAGTGTTAGGGTTAGGGTTAGGGTTAGGGTAAGGGTTAGGGTTAGGTTTAGGGTTACCATTAAAGTTATGGTTAGGGGAAGGTTAAGTGTTAGGGTTAGGGGTAGGGTTACGGTTAGATTTAGGGGTTAGGGTTAGGGTTAGGTTTAGGGTTAGGGTTAGGGTAATTATAAGAGTAAGGGTTAGGGATAGGGTAAGGGTTCAGGTTAGGTTTAGCTTTAGGATTAGGGTAAGGGTATGATTTAGGGTTAGGGTTAGGGTTAGGGTTAAGGTTAGGGTTAAGGTTAGGGTTAGGGTTAGGGTAGGGTAAGGGTTAGGGTTAGGGTTAGGGTAAGGGTTAGTGTAAGGGTAAAGTTTAGGGTTAGGGTTAGGGTTAGGTTAAGGGTAAGGGTAATTTTTAGGGTTAGGGTTAGGTTTAGGGTAAGGGTTAGGGTTAAGGTTAGGGATAGTGTTAGGTTTAGGGTTAGGTTTAGGGTTAGGGTTAGGGTTAGGGTTAGGGTTAGGGTTAGGGTTAGTGTTAGTGATTGTTTTAGGGTTACGGTTAGGGTAAGGGTAAGTGTTAGGGTTAGGGTTAGGGTTAGGGTTAGGGTAAGGGATAGGGTTAGGGTTAGGGTTAGGATTAAGTTTAGGGTTAGGGTAAGGGTAACTGTTAGGGTTAGAGTTAGGGTTATGGTTAGATTTAGTGGTTAGGGATAGGATTAGGTTTAGGGTTAGGTTTAGGGTAAGTATAAGAGTTAGGGTTAGTTATAGGGTTAGGGTTCAGGTTAGGTTTAGCGTGAGGGTTAGGGTAAGGGTATGGGTTAGGGTTAGGGTTAGGGTTAAGTTTAGGGTTTGGGTTAGGGTTAGGGTAAGGATAAGGGTTAGGGGTAAGTTTAGGGTTAGGGTTAGGATTAGGGTTAAGATTAGGTTTAGGGTGAGGGTAAGGGTAAGGGTTAGGTTTAGGTTTCGGGTTAGGGTTAGGGTAAGGGTAAGGGTTAGGGTTGGGTTAGGGTTAGGGTTAGGGTTAAGGGTTAGGGTTAGGGTTATTGTTAGGTTTATGGTTATGGTTAGGGTAAGGGTAAGGTTTGTGTTAGGGTTAGTGTTAGGGTTAGGTTGGGGTTAGGGTTAGGGTTAGGGTAAGGGTTAGGGTTAGGGTTAGGGTTACGGTTAGATTTAGGGCTTAGGGTTAGGGTAAGGGTTAGTTTTAGGGTTAGGGTTAGGGTAAGGGTAAGTGTTAGGGGTAGTGTTAGGGTTATGTTAGGGTTAGGGTTAGGGTTAGGGTAAGGGTTAGGGTTAGGGTTAGGGTTAGGGTTAGGTTTAGGGTAAGGGTAAGGTTTAGGGTTTGGGTTAGGGTTAGGGTAAGAGTAGGGATTAGGGTTAGGGTTAGGGTAAGTGTTAGGTTAAGGGTTATGGTTAGGGTTAGGTTTAGGGATGCGGTTAAGTTCAGGGTTAGGGTTAGGGTAAGTGTAATGGTTATGGTTAGGAATAGGGTTAAGGTGAGTGTTAGGGTTAGGGTTAGGGTAAGGGTTAGGGTTAGAGTTAGGGTTAGGGTTAGGGTAAGGGTTAGTGTTAGGGTTAGGGTAAGGGTAAGATTTAGGGTTAGGATTAGCGTTAGGGTAAGGGTAAGGGTTAGGGTTAAGGTTAGGGTTAAGTTTAGGGTTAGGGTAAGGGGTAGGATAAAGGTTAGGGTAGAGTTAGGGTTAGGGTTAGGGTAAGGGTTAGTGTTAGGGTTAGGGTAAGTGTAAGGTTTAGGGTTAGGTTTAGGGTTAGGTTAAGGGTAAGGGTAAGGGTTAGGGTTAGGTTTAGGGTAAGGGTAAGGGTTAGGGTTAAGGTTAGGGATAGGGTTAGGTTTAGAGTTAGGTTTAGAATTAGGGTAAGGGTAAGAGTTAGGGTTAGGTTCAGGGTTATGGTTAGGGTAATGGTAAGGGTTAGGTTTAGTGTTGGGGTTTGGTTTAGGATTAGGGTTAGGGTTAGGGTTAGGGTTAGTGTTAGGATAAGGGTTAGGGTTAAGTTTAGGGTTAGTGTTAAGGTTAGGTTTGGGGTTAGGGTAAGGGTAAGCGTTAGGGTCAGGTTTAGGGTTAGGGTTAGGGTAAGGGTAAGGGTAAGGGTTAGGTTTAGGGTTAGCTTTAGGGCTAGGGATAGGGTTAGGATTAGGGTTTGGGTAAGGATAAGGGTAGGGTTAGGGTTAGGATTAGGGTTAGGGTTAAGGTTAAGGTTAGGTTAGGGTGAGGGTAAGTGTAAGGGTTAGGGTTAGGGTTAGTGTTAGGGTCAGGGCTAGGGTTAATGTAAGGTAAGGATTAGGGTTAGGATTAGGTTTAGGGTTAGGGTTAAGGTTAGGTTAGGGTGAGGTTAAGTGTAAGGGTTAGGGTTAGGGTTAGGGTAAGCGTAAGGGTTCGGGTTCGGGTTAGGGTTAGGGTTAATGTTAGGGTAGGGTAAGGGTATGCGTTAGGGTTAGGGTTAGGGTTAGGGTTAGGGATAGCGTTAGGGTAAGCGTAAGGGTTAGGGTTAAGTTTAGGGTTAAGGTAAGGGTAAGGGTAAGGGTTAGAGTTATAGTTAGGTTTAGAGTTAGGGTAAGGGTAAGGGTTAGGGTTAGGGTTAGGGTTAGGTTATGGTTTAGGGTTAGGCTTAGGGTTAGGGTAGGGCTTAGGGTAAGGGTTAGGGTTAGGGTTAGGGTTAGGTTATGGTTTAGGGTTAGGCTTAGGGTTAGGGTTAGGGTTAGGGTAAGGGTTAGGGTTAGGTTTAGGGTTACCATTAAGGTTATGGTTAGGGGAAGGTTAAGTGTTAGGGTTAGGGGTAGGGTTACGGTTAGATTTAGGGGTTAGGGTTAGGGTTAGGTTTAGGGTTAGGGTTAGGGTAATTATAAGAGTAAGGGTTAGGGATAGGGTAAGGGTTCAGGTTAGGTTTAGCTTTAGGATTAGGGTAAGGGTATGATTTAGGGTTAGGGTTAGGGTTAGGGTTAAGGTTAGGGTTAAGGTTAGGGTTAGGGTTAGGGTAGGGTAAGGGTTAGGGTTAGGGTTAGGGTAAGGGTTAGTGTAAGGGTAAAGTTTAGGGTTAGGGTTAGGGTTAGGTTAAGGGTAAGGGTAATTTTTAGGGTTAGGGTTAGGTTTAGGGTAAGGGTTAGGGTTAAGGTTAGGGATAGTGTTAGGTTTAGGGTTAGGTTTAGGGTTAGGGTAAGGGTAAGGGTTAGGGTTAGGTTCAGGGTTATGGTTAGTGTAATGGTAATGGTTAGGTTTAGTGTTAGGGTTTGGTTTAGGATTAGGGTTAGGGTTAGGGTTAGGGTTAGTGTTAGGGTAAGGGTTAGGGTTAAGTTTAGGGTTAGTGTTAAGGTTAGGTTTGGGGTTAGGGTAAGGGTAAGGGTTAGGGTTAAGTTTAGGGTTAGGGTTAGGGTAAGGGTAAGGGTTAGGTTTAGGGTAGGTTTAGGGCTAGGGATAGGGTTAGGATTAGGGTTTGGGTAAGGATAAGGGTAGGGTTAGGGTTAGGATTAGGGTTAGGGTTAGGGTTAAGGTTAGGTTAGGGTGAGGGTAAGTGTAATGGTTAGGGTTAGGTTTAGGGTTACGGTTAGGTTAAGGGTTAGGGTTAGGGTTAGTGTTAGGGTCAGGGTTAGGGTTAGGGTTTCGGTAAGGGTAAGTATAAGAGTTAGGGTTAGTTATAGGGTTAGGGTTCAGGTTAGGTTTAGCGTGAGGGTTAGGGTAAGGGTATGGGTTAGGGTTAGGGTTAGGGTTAAGTTTAGGGTTAGGGTTAGGGTAAGGATAAGGGTTAGGGGTAAGTTTAGGATTAGGGTTAGGATTAGGGTTAAGATTAGGTTTAGGGTGAGGGTAAGGGTAAGGGTTAGGGTTGGGTTTAGGGTTAGGGTTAGGGTAAGGGTAAGGGTAAGGGTTAGGGTTGGGTTAGGGTTAGGGTTAGGGTTAAGGGTTAGGGTTAGGGTTATTGTTAGGTTTATGGTTATGGTTAGGGTAAGGGTAAGGTTAGTGTTAGGGTTATTGTTAGGGTTAGGTTAGGGTTAGGGTTAGGGTTAGGGTTAGGGTTAGGGTTAGGGTTACGGTTAGATTTAGGGGTTAGGGTTAGGGTAAGGGTTAGTTTTAGGGTTAGGTTAGGGTAAGGGTAAGTGTTAGGGTTAGTGTTAGGGTTAGGTTAGGGTTAGGGTTAGGGTTAGGGTTAGGGTTAGGTTTAGTTTTAGGGTTAGGGTTAGGGTTAGTGTTAGCATTAAGATTAGGGTTAGGGTAAGGGTAAGTGTTAGGGTTAAGATTAGGTTTACGGTTAGATTTAGGGGTTAGGGTTAGGGTAAGGGTTAGTTTTAGGGTTAGGGTTAGGGTAAGTATAAGAGTTAGGGTTAGGTATAGGTTAGGGTTCAGGTTAGGTTTAGCGTGAGGGTTAGGGTAAGGGTATGGGTTAGGTTTAGGGTTAGGGTTAGGGTTAAGGTTAGAGTTAGGGTTAGGGTAGACTAAGGGTTAGGTTTAGGCTTAGGGTTAGGGTTCGGGTTAGGGTTCGGGTTAGGGTAAAGATTAGGGTAAGGTTAAGGGTTAGGGTTAAGGTTACGGTCAGGGTTAGGGTTGGGTTAGTGTTTGGTTAAGGGGTAGAGTTAGGATTAGGGTTAGGGTTAGGGTAAGGGTAAGGGTTAGGTTTAGGGCTTACGGTTAGGTTTAGGGTTATGGTTAGGGTTGGGTTAAGGATAAGGGTTAGGGGTAAGTTTAGGGTTAGGGTTAGCGTTAGGGTTAATATTAGGTTTAGGGTGAGGGTACTGGTAAGGTTTAGGGTTAGGTTTAGGGTTAAGGTTAGGGTAAGGGTAAGGGTTAGGGTTAGGGTTAGGGTTAGGGTTAAGGTTAAGTGTTAGTGTTAGGGTTAGGGTTAGGGTTAGGTTTATGGTTAGAGTTAGGATAAGGGTAAGGGTTAGTGTTAGTGCTAGGGCTAGGGTTAGTGATAGGTTTATGGTTAAGGTTAGGGTAATGGTAAGTGTTAGGTTTAGGGTGTTTGTTAGGGTAAGGGTTAGGGTTAGGGTTAGGGTTAGTTTTAGGGTTAGGGTTAGGGTTAGGGTTAGCATTAAGGTTAGGGTTAGGGTAAGAGTAAGTGTTATGGTTAGGGTTAGGGTTACGGTTAGATTTAGGGGTTAGGGTTAGGGTAAGGGATAGTTTTAGGGTTAGGGTTAGGGTAAGTATAAGAGTTAGGGTTAGGTATAGGGTTAGGGTTCAGGTTAGGTTTAGCGTGAGGGTTAGGGTAAGGGTATGGGTTAGGGTTAGGGTTAGGGTTAGGGTTAAGGTTAGAGTTAGGGTTAGGGTAGAGTAAGGGTGAGGTTTAGGCTTAGGGTTAGGGTTCGGGTTAGGGTTCGGGTTAGGGTTAAGATTAGGGTAAGTTTAAGGGTTAGGGTTAAGGTTACGGTCAGGGTTAGGGGTTGGGTTAGTGTTTGGTTAAGGGGTAGAGTTAGGATTAGGGTTAGGGTTAGGGTAAGGGTAAGGGTTAGGTTTAGGGTTAGGAAAAGGTTTAGGGTTAGGGTTAGTGTTAGGGTTAGGGTAAGGGTAAGGTTTAGGGTTATGGTTAGGGTTTGGGTTAGGGTTAGGTTTAGGGTAAGAGTTCGGGTTAGGTTTAGGTTAAGGGTAAGGTTTAGAGTTAGGGTTAGGGTTAGGGTTGGGGTTAGGGTTAGGTTTAGGGTAAGTGTATGTGTTAGGTTTAGGTTTAGGTTTACGGTTAGGGTTAGGGTTAGCGTTAGGGTATGGGTAAGGGTTAGGGTTAGGGTTAGGGTTAAGGTAAGGGTCAGGGTTAGTGTTAGGGTTAGGGTTAGGTTTAGGGTAAGGGTTAGGGTTAGGTTTAGGGTAAGGGTAAGGTTTAGGGTTTGGGTTAGGGTTAGGGTAAGGGTAGGGATTAGGGTTACGGTTAGGGTAAGTGTTAGGTTAAGGGTTAGGGTTAGGGTTAGGTTTAGGGTTGGGATTAAGTTCAGGGTTAGGGTTAGGGTAAGTGTAATGGTTATGGTTAGGAATAGGGTTAGGGTGATTGTTAGGGTTAGGGTTAGGGTAAGGGTTAGTGTTAGGGTTAGGGTAAGGGTAAGATTTAGGGTTAGGATTAGGGTTAGGGTAAGGGCAAGGGTTAGGGTTAAGGTTAGGGTTAAGTTTAGGGTTAGGATAAGGGGTAGGATAAGGGTTAGGTTTAGAGTTAGGGTTAGGGTTAGGGTAAAGGTTAGTGTTAGGGTTAGGGTAAGGGTAAGGTTTAGGGTTAGGGTTAGGGTTAGGTTAAGGGTAAGGGTAAGGGTTAGGGTTAGGGTTAGGTTTAGGGTAAGGGTAAGGGTTAGGGTTAAGGTTAGGGATAGGGTTAGGTTTAGGGTTAGGTTTAGGGTTAGGGTAAGGTTAAGGGTTAGGGTTAGGTTCAGAGTTATGGTTAGGGTAATGGTAAGGGTTAGGTTTAGTGTTAGGGTTTGGTTTATGATTAGGGTTAGGGTTAGGGTTAGGGTTAGTGTTAGGGTAAGGGTTAGGGTTAAGTTTAGGGTTAGGGTTAAGGTTAGGTTTGGGGTTAGGGTAAGGGTAAGGGTTAGGGTCAGGTTTAGGGTTAGGGTTAGGGTAAGGGTAAGGGTTAGGTTTAGGGTCAGGTTTAGGGCTAGGGATAGGGTTAGGATTAGGGTTTGGGTAAAGATAAGGGTAGGGTTAGGGTTAGGATTAGGGTTAGGGTTAGGGTTAAGGTTAGGTTAGGGTGAGGGTAAGTGTAAGGGTTAGGGTTAGGTTTAGGGTTACGGTTAGGGTAAGGGTTAGGGTTAGGGTTAGTGTTAGGGTCAGGGTTAGGGTTAATGTAAGGTAAGGATTAGGGTTAGGATTAGGTTTAGGGTTAGGGTTAAGGTTAGGTTAGGGTGAGGGTAAGTGTAAGGGTTAGGGTTAGGGTAGGGTAAGCGTAAGGGTTTGGGTTAGGGTTAGGGTTAGGGTTAATGTTAGGGTTAGGGTAAGGGTATGCGTTAGGGTTAGGGTTAGGGTTATGGTAAGGGTAAGGGTTAGGGTTAAGGTTAGGGTTAAGTTTAGGGTTAGGGTAACGGGTAGGATAAGGGTTAGGGTTAGAGTTAGGGTTAGGGTTAGGGTAAGGGTTAGTGTTAGGGTTAGGTTTAGGGTAAGGGTAAGGGTTAGGGTTAAGGTTAGGGATAGGGTTAGGTTTAGGGTTAGGTTTAGGGTTAGGGTAAGGGTAAGGGTTAGGGTTAGGTTCAGGGTTATGGATAGGGAAATGGTAAGGGTTAGGTTTAGTGTTAGGGTTTGGTTTAGGATTAGGGTTAGGGTTAGGGTTAGGGTTAGTGTTAGGGTAAGCGTAAGAGTTAGGGTTAAGTTTAGGGTTAAGGTAAGGGTAAGGGTAAGGGTTAGGGTTATAGTTAGGTTTAGAGTTAGGGTAAGGGTAAGGGTTCGAGTTAGGGTTAGGGTTAGGCTTAGGGTTAGTTAGGGCTTAGGGTAAGTGTAAGTGATAGGGTTAGGGTTAGGGTTAGGGTAAGGGTTAGGGTTAGGTTTAGGGTTACCATTAAGGTTATGGTTAGGGGAAGGGTAAGTGTTAGGGTTAGGGGTAGGGTTACGGTTAGATTTAGGTGTTAGGGTTAGGGTTAGGTTTAGGATTAGGGTTAGGGTAAGTATAAGAGTTAGGGTTAGGGATAGGGTTAGGGTTCAGGTTAGGTTTAGCATTAGGGTTAGGGTAAGGGTATGGGTTAGGGTTAGGGTTAGGGTTACGATTAGGGTAAGGTTAAGGGTTAGTGTTAAGGTTAGGTTCAGGTTTAGGGTTAGGCTTAGTGTTTGGATAAGGGTTAGGGTTAGGGTTAGGGTTAGGGAAAGGGTAAGGGTTAGGGTTAGGGTTAGGGTTAGGTAAGGGTAAGGTTAGGGTTAGGGTTAGGGTTAGGGTTAGGGTTATGGTTAGGGTTAGGTTTAGGGTAAGGGTAAGGGTTAGGGTTAAGGTTAGGGATAGGGTTAGGTTTAGGGTTAGGTTTAGGGTTAGGGTAAGGTTAAGGGATAGGGTTAGGTTCAGAGTTATGGTTAGGGTAATGGTAAGGGTTAGATTTAGTGTTAGGGTTTGGTTTAGGATTAGGGTTAGGGTTAGGGTTAGGGTTAGTGTTAGGGTAAGGGTTAGGGTTAAGGTTAGGTTTGGGGTTAGGGTAAGGGTAAGGGTTAGGGTCAGGTTTAGGGTTAGGGTTAGGGTAAGGGTAAGGGTTAGGTTTAGGGTTAGGTTTAGGGCTAGGGATAGGGTTAGGATTAGGGTTTGGGTAAAGATAAGGGTAGGGTTAGGGTTAGGATTAGGGTTAGGGTTAGGGTTAAGGTTAGGTTAGGGTGAGGGTAAGTGTAAGGGTTAGGGTTAGGTTTAGGGTTACGGTTAGGGTAAGGGTTAGGGTTAGGGTTAGTGTTAGGGTCAGGGTTAGGGTTAATGTAAGGTAAGGATTAGGGTTAGGATTAGGTTTAGGGTTAGGGTTAAGGTTAGGTTAGGGTGAGGGTAAGTGTAAGGGTTAGGGTTAGGGTAGGGTAAGCGTAAGGGTTTGGGTTAGGGTTAGGGTTAGGGTTAATGTTAGGGTTAGGGTAAGGGTATGCGTTAGGGTTAGTGTTAGGGTTATGGTAAGGGTAAGGGTTAGGGTTAAGGTTAGGGTTAAGTTTAGGGTTAGGGTAACGGGTAGGATAAGGGTTAGGGTTAGAGTTAGGGTTAGGGTTAGGGTAAGGGTTAGTGTTAGGGTTAGGTTTAGGGTAAGGGTAAGGGTTAGGGTTAAGGTTAGGGATAGGGTTAGGTTTAGGGTTAGGTTTAGGGTTAGGGTAAGGGTAAGGGTTAGGGTTAGGTTCAGGGTTATGGATAGGGAAATGGTAAGGGTTAGGTTTAGTGTTAGGGTTTGGTTTAGGATTAGGGTTAGGGTTAGGGTTAGGGTTAGTGTTAGGGTAAGCGTAAGAGTTAGGGTTAAGTTTAGGGTTAAGGTAAGGGTAAGGGTAATGGTTAGGGTTATAGTTAGGTTTAGAGTTAGGGTAAGGGTAAGGGTTCGAGTTAGGGTTAGGGTTAGGCTTAGGGTTAGTTAGGGCTTAGGGTAAGGGTAAGTGATAGGGTTAGGGTTAGGGTTAGGGTTAGGGTAAGGGTTAGGGTTAGGTTTAGGGTTACCATTAAGGTTATGGTTAGGGGAAGGGTAAGTGTTAGGGTTAGGGGTAGGGTTACGGTTAGATTTAGGGGTTAGGGTTAGGGTTAGGTTTAGGATTAGGGTTAGGGTAAGTATAAGAGTTAGGGTTAGGGATAGGGTTAGGGTTCAGGTTAGGTTTAGCATTAGGGTTAGGGTA
>JANJXV010000638.1:102500-155000 GCA_024803745.1 Megascapheus bottae | reverse complement strand
TAGTGTTAGGGTTAGCATTAAGGTTAGGGTTAGGGTAAGGGTAAGTGTTAGTGTTAGAGTTGGGGTTACGGTTAGATTTAGGGGTTTGGGTTAGGGTTAGTTTTAGGGTTAGGGTTAGGGTAAGTATAAGAGTTAGTGTTAGTTATAGGGTTAGGGTTCAGGTTAGGTTTAGCGTGAGGGTTAGGGTAAGGGTATGGGTTAGGGTTAGGGTTAAGGTTAAGTTTAGGGTTAGGGTTAGGGTTAGGGTAAGGTTTAGGGTTAGGTTTAGGGTTAGGGTTAGGGTAAGGGTAAGGGTTAGGGTTAGGGTTAGGGTTAGGGTTAGAGTTAAGGGTTAGAGTTAGGGTTATGGTTAGGTTTATGGTTATGGTTAGGGTAAGGGTAAGGTTAGTGTTAGGTTTAGTGTTAGGATTCGGTTAGGGTTAGGTTAGGGTTAGGGTTAAGGGTTAGGGTTAGGGTTAGGATTATGGTTATGGTTAGGGTAAGGGTAAGGGTAAGTGTTAGGGTTAGGGTTAGGGTTAGGGTAATGTTTAGGGTTCGGGTTAGGGTTAGCATTAACGTTAGGATTAGGGTAAGGGTAAGTGTTAGGGTTAGGGTTACGGTTACGGTTAGATTTAGGGGTTAGGGTTAGGGTTAGGGTTAGTTTTAGGGTTAGGGTTAGGGTAAGTATAAGAGTTAGGGTTAGGTATAGGGTTAGGGTTCAGGTTAGGTTTAGTGTGAGGGTTAGGGTAAGGGTATGGGTTAGGGTTAGTGTTAGGGTTAGGGTTAAGTTTAGAGTTAGGGTTAGGGTAGAGTAAGGGTTAGGTTTAGGCTTAGGGTTAGGGTTCGGGTTAGGGTTCGGGTTAGGGTTAAGATTAGGGTAAGTTTAAGGGTTAGGGTTAAGTTTACGGTCAGGGTTAGGGTTAGGGTTAGTGTTTGGTTAAGGGGTAGGTTTAGGTTTAGGGTTAGGGTTAGGGTAAGGGTAAGGGTTAGGTTTAGGGTTAGGGTTAGGTTTAGGGTTAGGGTTAGGGTTAGGGTAAGGATAAGGGTTAGGGGTAAGTTTAGGGTTAGGGTTAGCGTTAGGGTTAATATTAGGTTTAGGGTGAGGGTACGGGTCAGGTTTAGGGTTAGGTTTAGGGTTAAGGTTAGGGTAAGTGTTAGGGTTAGGGTTAGGGTTATGGTTAGGGTTAGGGTTAGGATTAGGGTTAAGGGTTAGGGTTAGGGTTAGGGTTAGGTTTATGGTTAGGGTTAGGATAAGGGTAAGGGTTAGTGTTAGTGTTAGGGTTAGGGTTAGTGATAGGTTTATCGTTAGGGTTAGGGTAATGGTAAGTGTTAGGGTTAGGGTTAGGGTTAGGTTTATGGTTAGAGTTATGGTAAGGGTAAGGGTTAGGGTTAGGTTTACGGTTAGTGATAGGTTTAGGGTTAGGGTAAGGGTAAGGGTTTGGTTTAAGTTTAGGGTTATGGTTAGGTTAGGGTTAGGGTTAGGGTTAGGGTAAAGGTAAGGGTTAGGTTTAGGGTTAGGGTTAGGGTTAAGGGTTAGGGTTAGGTTTAGGGTTAGGGTTAGCATTAGGTTTATGGTTATGGTTAGATTAATGGTAAGGGTTAGGCTTAGGGTTAGTTTTAGGGTTAGGGTTAGGGTAAGTATAAGAGTTAGGGTTAGGTATAGGGTTAGGGTTCAGGTTAGGTTTAGTGTGAGGGTTAGGGTAAGGGTATGGGTTAGGGTTAGTGTTAGGGTTAGGATTAAGGTTAGAGTTAGGGTTAGGGTAGAGTAAGGGTTAGGTTTAGGCTTAGGGTTAGGGTTCGGGTTAGGGTTCGGGTTAGGGTTAAGATTAGGGTAAGTTTAAGGGTTAGGGTTAAGGTTACGGTCAGGGTTAGGGTTAGGGTTAGTGTTTGGTTAAGGGGTAGGTTTAGGTTTAGTGTTAGGGTTAGGGTAAGGGTAAGGGTTAGGTTTAGGGTTAGGGTTAGGTTTAGGGTTAGGGTTAGGGTTAGGGTAAGGATAAGGGTTAGGGGTAAGTTTAGGGTTAGGGTTAGCGTTAGGGTTAATATTAGGTTTAGGGTGAGGGTACGGGTCAGGTTTAGGGTTAGGTTTAGGGTTAAGGTTAGGGTAAGTGTTAGGGTTAGGGTTAGGGTTATGGTTAGGGTTAGGGTTAGGATTAGGGTTAAGGGTTATGGTTAGGGTTAGGGTTAGGTTTATGGTTAGGGTTAGGATAAGGGTAAGGGTTAGTGTTAGTGTTAGGGTTAGGGTTAGTGATAGGTTTATCGTTAGGGTTAGGGTAATGGTAAGTGTTAGGGTTAGGGTTAGGGTTAGGTTTATGGTTAGAGTTATGGTAAGGGTAAGGGTTAGGGTTAGGTTTACGGTTAGTGATAGGTTTAGGGTTAGGGTTAGGGTAAGGTAAGGGTTTGGTTTAAGGTAAGGGTTATGGTTAGGTTAGGGTTAGGGTTAGGGTTAGGGTAAAGGTAAGGGTTAGGATTAGGGTTAGGGTTAGGGTTAGGGTTAAGGGTTAGTGTTAGGTTTAGGGTTAGGGTTAGCATTAGGTTTATGGTTATGGTTAGATTAATGGTAAGGGTTAGTGTTAAGGTTAGGGTTAGTGTTAGTGATAGGTTTAGGGTTAGGGTTAGGGTAAGGATAAGTGTTAGGGTTAGGGTTAGGGTTAGGGTTAGGTTTATGGTTAGGGTTAGGGTAAGGGTAAGGGTTAGGGTTAGGGTCAGGTTTAGGGTTAGTGATAGGTTTAGGGTTATGTTTAGGGTAAGGTCAAGGGTTAGGTTAGGGTTAGGGTTAAGGTTAGGGTTAGGGTTAGGGTTAATGTTAGGGTAAGGGTAAGGGTTAGGGTTAGGGTTTTGGTTAGGGTTAAGTTTAGGGTTAGGGTTAGGGTTAGGATTAGGGTTAGGATTAGGGTGTGGTTAGGGATAGGTTTAGGTTTAGGTTTAGGGTTAGAATTAGGGTTAGGTTTAGGGTAAGGGTAGGGATTAGGGTAAGGGTAAGTGTTAGGTTTAGGGTTAGGGTAAGGGTAAGGGTTAGGGTTAGTGTGAGGGTTAGGGTTTGGTTAAGGTCTAGGGTAAGGGTAATGGTTGGGGTTAGGGTTAGGTTTAGAGTAAGGGTATGTGTTAGGGTTAGGTTTAGGGTAAAGGTTAGGTTTAGGGTTAGCGTTAGGGGAAGGGTAAGGGTTAGGGTTAAGGTTAGGTTTAGGGTTAGGGTTAGGGTTAGGTTTAGGGTTTGATTAGGGTTAAGTTTAGGGTAAGGGGAAGGTTTAGGGTTAGCGTTAGGTTTAGGGTTAGGGTAAGGGTAAGGTTTAGGGTTAGGGTTAGGGTTAGGGTTAGATTTAGGGTTAGGGTTAGGTTTAGGGTTAGGTTTAGGGTAAGAGTAAGGGTTATTGTTAGGGTTAGGGTTAGGGTTAAGGTAAGGGTAAAGGTTAGGTTTAGGGGTAGGGTTAGTGTAAGGGTTAGGGTTAGGTTTAGGGTAAGGGTCAGGTTTAGGGTTAGGGTTTGGGTAAGGGTAAGGTTAGGGTTAGGGTTTCGGTTAGGGTTAAATTTAGGGTTAGGTTTAGGGTTAGGGTTAGGTTTAGTGTTAGGGTTAGGTTAAGGGTAAGGGTTAGGATTAGGGTTAGGGTTAGGTTTAGGGTTAGGTTTAGGATAAGATTTAGGATTAGCAGTAGGTTTATGGTTAGGGTTAGGGTAAGGGTAAGGGTTAGTGTTAGGGTTAGGTTAGTGTTTCGGGTTAGGGTTAGGGTAAGGGTAAATGTTATGGTTAAGGTTAGGTTAGGTTTATGGTTAGGGTTAGAGTAAGGGTAACGGTTAGGGTTAGGGTTAGGGTTAGTGATAGGTTTAGGGTTAGGGTTACGGTAAGGGTTAGGGTTATGGTTAGGGTTAGGGATAGGTTAGGGTTAGGTTTAAAGTTAGGGTTTTGGTTAGGGTTAGGGTTAGATTTAGGTTTAGGGTTAGCGTAAGGGTAAGGGTTAGGGTTAGGGTTTGGGTTAGGGTTAAGGTTAGGGGTCGGGTTAGGGTTAGGGTTAGGGTAAGGGTTAGGGTTAGGGTTAGGCTTAGGTTTGGTTTTAGGGTTACGGTTAGGTTTAGGGTTAGGGTAAGGATTAGGGTTAGGGTTAGGGTTAAGTTTAGGGTAGGGATTTGGGTAAGGGTAAGTGTTAGGTTTAGGGTTAGGTTAAGGGTAAGGGTTAGGGTTAGTGTGAGTGTTAGGGTTAGGTTAAGGTTTAGGGTTAGGGGTTAGGTTTGGGGTAGGTTTATTGTTATGGTAAGGGTTAGGGTTATGGTTACTGTTAGGGTAAGGGTTAGGGTTAGGCTTAGGGCTAGCGTAAGTGTTAGGGTTAGGGTTAGGGTTAGGTTTAGGGGTAGGGTTAGGGTAAGGGTTAGGGTTAGGTTTAGGGTTACGGTTAGGGTAAGGGTAAGTGTTAGGGTTAGGGTTAGGGTTAGGATTAGGTTAAGTGTTAGGGTAAGGGATATGGTCAGGGT
Source organism: Megascapheus bottae (assembly GCA_024803745.1). Classification (NCBI taxonomy): domain Eukaryota; kingdom Metazoa; phylum Chordata; class Mammalia; order Rodentia; family Geomyidae; genus Megascapheus; species Megascapheus bottae. Next base: position 150,560 of record JANJXV010000638.1, on the reverse strand, counting down.
TAGGTTTAGGATTGACTTAAGTTTAGGGTTAGGGTTAGGGTAAGGTTAAGGGTTAGGGTTAGGGTTAGGGTAAGCATTAGGTTTAGGGTCAGGGTTAGGGTAGAGTTAGGGTTAGGGTAAGGGTAAGGGTTAGGGTTAGGTTTAGGTTTAGTGTTAGTGTTAGGGTTGATGTTAGGTTTAGAGGTAGAGGAAGGGTTAGGGTTAGGGTTAGGGTAAGGGTTAGGGTTAGGGTTAGGGTTAGAGTTAGGGTAAGGTTTAGAGTAAGGGTAAGGGTTAGGGTTAGGGTTAGGTTTAGGGTAAGGGTTAGGGTTTAGGGTTAATGTTAGGGTTAGGTTAAGGGTTAGGGTTAGGGTTAGGGTTATGGGTAGGATAAGGCTTAGGCTTAGGATAAGGGTAAGTGTTAGGGCTAAGTTTAGGTTAAGGGTTAGGTTTAAGGTTAGGGTTAGGTTTAGGGTTGGGGTTAGGGTTAGGATTACGGTTAGGGTAAGGGTAAGTGTTAGGGTTAGGGTTAGGGTTAGGGTAAGTGTTAGGGTTAGGGTTAGGGTTAGGGTAAGGGTAATGGTGAGGGTTAGGTTTAGGCTTAGGCTTTGGTTTAAGGTTGAGGTTAGGGTTAAGGTTAGGGTTAGGGTAAGGGGTAGGGTTACGGTTATGGTAAGGTTTAGGGTGAGGGTGAGGTTTAGGGTTAGGGTAATGGTAAGGGTTAGGTTTAGGTTTAGGTTTAAGATTGAAGTTAGTTTTAGGGTTAGAGTAAGGGTTAGGGTTAGGGTAAGGGTAAGGTTTAGTGTTAGTGTTAGGGTTAGGGTTAGATTAGTGTTCGGGTTGGGGTAAGGGTAAGGGTTAGAGTTAGGTTTAGGGATTAGGGTTAGTGTTAGGGTTAGGTTAGGGGATAGGGTTAGGGTTAGGGTTAGGATAAGGGTTAGGGTTAGGGTAAGGGTAAGGGTAAGTGTTAGGGTTAGGGTTAGGGTTAGGGTTAGGGTTATGTTTAGGGTTAGGGTTAGGGTAAGGGTATGTGTTAGGGTTAGGGTTAGGGTTAGGGTTAGGGTTAGGGTTAGCGTTAGGGTAAGCGTAAGGGTTAGGGTTAGGGTTAGGGTTAAGGTAAGGGTAAGGGTTAGGGTTAGGTTTAGGGTTAGGTTAAATGTAAGGGTTAGGGATAGGTTTAGGGTAAGGGTAAGGTTTAAGGTTAGTGTTAGGGTTAGCTTAAGGGATAGGGTTAGAGTAATGTTAGGATTAGTTTAGGGGTAAGGTAAGGGGAAGGGTTAGGGTTAGGGTTAGGGTTAGGGTAAGGGTTAGGGTAAGCATAAGTGTTAGATTAGGGTTAGGTTTAGGGTAAAGGTAAGGATTAGGGTTAGGTTTAGGGTTAGGGTTAGAGGTTAGGGTTAGGTATAGGGTTAGGGTGAGGGTTAGGTTTAGGGTTAGGGTTACGGTAAGGGTAAGGATTAGGGTTAGGGTTAGGAAAAGGGTTAGTGTTAGGTTTAAGGTTAGGATTAGGGTTAGGGTTAGGGTTAGGGTTAGAGTAACGGTTAGGTTTAGGGTTAGCGTAAGGGTTAGTGTTAGTGTTAGGGTTAGGGTTAGAGTTAGGGTTCGGGTTAGGGTATGGGTAAGGGTTAGGGTTAGGGTTAGGATAAGTGTTAGGGTTAGGGTTAGGTTTAGGGTTATGGTTAGGGTAAGGGTAAGGGTTCGGGTTAGGGTTAGGGTTAGGGTTAGATTTAGGATTAGGGTTTGGGTAAGGGTAAGGGTTAGGGTTAGGGTTAGGTTTAGGGTTATGGTTAGGGTAAGGGTAAGGGTTAGGGTTAGGGTTATGGTAAGGGAAAGGGTTAGGGTAAGGGTAAGGGTTTGGGTTAGGGTTAGGGTTAGTGTTAGGGTTAGGGTTAGAGTAAGGGTTCGGGTTAGGGTAGGGGTAAGGGTAAGAGTTAGGGTTAGGGGTTAGGGTTAGTGTTAGGGTTAGGTTAAGGGATAGGGTTAGGGTTAGGGTTAGAATAAGGGTTAGGGTTAGGGTTAGGTTTAGGGTTATGGTTAGGGTAAGGGTAAGGGTTCGGGTTAGGGTTAGGGTTAGGGTTAGGGTTAGTTTTAGGGTTAGGGTTTGGGTAAGGGTAAGGTTTAGGGTTGGGGTTAGGTTTAGGGTTATGGCTACTGTAAGGGTAAGGGTTAGGGTTAGGGTTAGGGTTACGGTAAGGGTTAGGGTAAGGGTAAGGGTTAGGGTTAGGGTTAGGGCTATGGTTAAGCTTAGGGTTAGGGTTAGGGTTAGGGTTAGGTTTAGGGTTAGGGTTAGGGTTAGGGTTAGTGTAAGGGTAAGGGTTAGGGATAGGATTAGGGTTAGGGTTAGGGTAAGGGTTAGGGTTGGGTTAGGGTTAGGGTTAAGTTTATGGTTAGGGTTATGGTAAGGGTAAGGGTGAGGGTTAGGGTTAGGGTTAGGTTTAAGTTTAGGTTTAGGGTTATGGTAAGGGTTAGGGTTAGCGTTAGGGTAAGGGTAAGGGTTAGTGTTAGGGTTATGGTAAGGTTAAGGGTTAGAGTTAGGGTTAGGGTTAGGGTTAGGGTTAGGTTTAGGGGAAGGGTAAGTTTTAGTTTTAGGGTTTGGGTTAGGGTTAGGGTAAGGGTAAGGGGTAGGGTTGGGGTTAGGGTTAGGGTTAGGGTTAGGTTTAGGGTTAGGGTAAGGGTAAGTGTAGGGTAAGGGTCAGGTTTAGGTTATGGTTTAGGGTTAGGCTTAGGGTTAGGATAAGATTTAGGTAAGGGTAAGTGTTAGGGTTAGGGTTAGGGTTAGGATATGTGTAAGGTTTAGGGATAGGGTTAGTGTTAGGGTTAGCTTAAGTATTATTGTTAGAGTTAGGGTAAGGGTAAGGGTTAGGGTTAGGATTTGGGTTAGGGTTAGGGTAAGGGTTAGGGTTAGGGTTAGGGATAGGGTTAGGTTTAGGTTTAGGGTTAGGGTAAGGGTAATGGTTAAGGTTAGGGTTAGGGTAGGGATAGGGTTAGGTTTAGGGGAAGGGTTAGGGTTAGGTTTAGGTTAAGGGTAAGGTTTATGGTTAGGGTTAGGGATAGGGTTGCGGTTAGGGTTAGGGTTAGAGTAAGGGTATGTGTTAGGGTTAGGTTTAGGGTTACGGTTACGGTTAGGGTTACCGTTAGGGGAAGGGGAATGGTTAGGGTTAGGGTTAAGTTTAAGGTAAGGGTCAGGGTTAGGGTTAGGGTTAGGGTTAGGTGTAGGGTAAGGGTTTGGATTAGGTTTAGGGTTAGGGGAAGTTTTAGGGTTAGGGTTTGGGTAAGGGTAAGGGTTAGGGTTAGGGTTAGGTTTAGGGTTATGGTTAGGGTAAGGGTAAGGATTAGGGTTAGGGTTAGGGGTAGGGTAAGGGTAAGGGTAAGGGTTAGGGTAAGGGTAAGGGTTAGGGTTAGGGTTAGGGTTAGGGTTAGAGTTAGGGTTCGGGTTAGGGTAGGGGTAAGGTTTAGAGTTAGGGTTAGGGGTTAGGGTTAGTGTTAATGTTAGGTTAAGGGATAGGGTTAGGGGTAGGGTTAGGGTTAGGGTTAGGGTTAGAGTTAGGGTAAGGGTTAGGGTTAGGGTTAGGTTTAGGGTTAGGGTTAGGGTTAGGGTAAGAGCAAGGGTTAGGTTTAGGGTTAAGGTTAGGGTTAGGGTTAGGGTAAGGGTTGGGTTTAGGTTTAGGTTTAGGGTAAGGGTAAGGGGTAGTGTTACGGTTAGGGTTAGGGTTAAGGTTAGGGTTAGGATTATGGTTAGGGATAGGGTAAGCGTTAGGTTTAGGTTAAGGTAAGGGTTGGGGTTAGGGATGGGGTTAAGTTTAGAGTTAGGTTTAGAGTTTGGTTAAGGTTAAGAGTTAGGGTTAGTGTTAGGGTTAGGATTAGGTTAAGGGTTTTGGTTAGGGTTAGGGTTAGAGTTAGGTTTAGGGTTGGATAATGGTAAGGGTTAGGGTTAGGTTTAGGGTTAGGGTTAGTGTTAACGTTAGGGTAAGTGTAACGGTTATGGTTAGGGTTAGGGTTAAGGTAAGGTTAAGGGTTATGGTTAGGGTTAGTGTTAGTTTAAGGGTAAGGTTAGGCTTAGGTTTAGGGTAAGGGTAAGGTTTAGGGTTAGGGTTAGGGTTAGGGTTAGGGTAAGGGTTAGGGTTACAGTTAGGGTTAGGGTTAGTTTAGGGTTAAGGTAAGGGTAAGAGTTAAGGTTAGGGTTAGGGTAAGGGTTAGGGTTAGGGTTAGAGTTAGGGTAGGGTTAGGGTAAGCATGAGTGTTGTTGTTAGGGTTAGGTTTAGGATAAAGGTAAGGATTAGGGATAGGTTTAGAGGTTAGGGTTAGGGATAGGGTTAGGGAGAGGGTTAGGTTTAGGGTTAGGGTTAGGGTAAGGGTAAGGGTTGGAGTTAGGTTTAGGGTTAGGGTAAGGGTATGTGTTAGGGTTAGGTTTAGGGCTAGGGTTAGGGTTAGGGTTAGCGTTAGGGGAAGGGTAAGGGTTAGGGTTTGCGTTAGGATTAGGGTTAGGGTAAGGGTAAGGTTTAGAGTTAGGGTTAGGGTTTGGGTTAGGGTTAAGGTAAGGGTAAAGGTTAGGGTTAGGGTTAGGGTAAGGGTAAGGGTTAGGGTTAGGTTTAGGGTAAGGGTCAGGTTTAGGGTTAGGGTTAGGGTAAGGGTAAGGTTAGGGTTAGGGTTACGGTTAGGTTAAATTTAGGGTTAGGCTTAGGGTTAGGGTTAGGTTTAGGGTTAGGGTTAGGGTAAGTGTAAGGGTTAGCGTTAGGTTTAGGGTTAGGGAAAGGGTAAGGATTAGGGTTAGGGTTAGAGTTAGGGTAAGGGTAAGGGTTAGGGTTACGGTTAGGGTAAGGGTTAGGGTTAGGGTTAGGGTTAAGGTAAGGTAAAGGTTAGGGTTGGAGTTAGGGTTAGGGTAAGGGTTAGGGTTAGGTTTAGGGTAAGGGTCAGGTTTAGGGTTAGGGTTAGGGTAAGGGTAAGGTTAGGGTTAGGGTTACGGTTAGGGTTAAATTTAGGGTTAGGTTTAGGGTTAGGGTTAGGTTTAGGGTTAGGGTTAGGGTAAGGGTAAGGGTTAGGGTTTGGTTTACGGTTAGTGAAAGAGTAAGGATTAGGGTTAGGGTTAGAGTTAGGGTAAGGATTAGGGTTATGGTTAGGGTTAGGGTAAGGGTTAGGGTTAGGGTTAGGGTTAGGATTAAGTTTAGGGTTAGGGTAAGGGTAAGTCTTAGGGTTAGGGTTAGGGTAACGGTTACATTTAGGGTTAGGTTTAGGGTTAGGGTTAGGGTAAGGATAAGAGTTAGGGTTAGTGATAGAGTTAGGTTTCGGGTTAGGTTTAGCGTTAGGGTTAGATTAACGGTAAGTGTTAGGGTTAGGATTAGGGTTAGGGTTAGGGTTTGGTTAAGGGTTAGGGTTAGGTTTAGGGTTAGGGTTAGGGTAAGGGTTAGGGTAAGGGTTAGGTTTAGGGTTAGGGTTAGGTTTAGGGTTAGGGTTAGGGTAAGGATAAGGGTTAGGGTTACGGTTAGAGTTAGTGTAAAGATTGGGGTTAGGTTTAGGGCAAGGGTAGGTTAGGTTTAGGTTTAGCATTAAGGTTAGGGTTAGGGTAAGGGTAAGTGTTAGGGTTAGGGTTAGGTTTACAGGAAGATTTAGGGGTTAATTTTAGGGTTAGGTTTAGGGTTAGGGTTAGGGTAAGGATAAGAGTTAGGCTTAGGCATAGGTTTAGGGTTCGGATTAGGTTTAGTGTTAGGGTTAGGGTAAGGGTAAGGGTTAGGGTTAGGGTTAGGGTTAAGGTTAGGGTTAGGGTTAGGGTAAGTATAAGGGTTAGGGTTAGGGTTAGGGTTAGGGTAAGTTTAAGGGTTAGGGTTAGTGTTAAGTTTAGGGTTAGGGTTAGCGTTATGGTTAGGTTTAGGGTTAGGGTTATGGTTAGGGTTAGTGTTAGTGATAGGTTTAGGGGTAGGGTTAGGCTAAGGGTAAGGGTTAGGGTTAGGGTTATGGTTAGGGTAAGGGTTAGGTTTAGGGTTAGGGTAAGGGTTAGTGTTAAGGTTAGGGTTAGGGTTAGAGTTAGGGTTTGGGTTAGGGGAGGGGTAAGGGTTAGAGTTAGGTTTAGGGGTTAGGGTTAGTGTTAGGGTTAGGTTAAGGGATAGGGTTAGGGTTAGGGTTAGTGTTAAGGTTAGGGTTAGGTTTATTGTTAGGGTCAGGGTAAGGGTAAGGGTTAGTGTTAGAGTTAGAGTTAGGGTTAGTGATAGGTTTAGGGTTAGGGTAAGGGTAAGTGTTAGGTGTAGGTTCAAGTTTAGGGTAAGGTTTATGATTAGGGTTAGGGTAAGGGTAAAGGTTAGGGTTAAGGTTAGGGTTAGGGTAAGGGTAAGGGTTTGGGTTAAGGTTAGGGTTAGGGTTAGGTTAGGGTTAGGGTTAGGGTTAGGGTAAGGGTAAGGGTTAGGGTTAGGGTTAAGAGTTAGGGTTAGCGTTAGGGTTAGGGTTAGCGTTAGGTTTATGGTTAGGGTTAGGGTTGGGTTAGGGTTAGGTTTATGGTTAGGGTTAGGGTAAGGGTAAGAGTTAGGGTTAGGGTTTGGGTTAGGGTTAAGATTAGGGTTAGGGTTAGGGTTAGGGTAAGGGTTAGGGTTAGGGTTAGGGTTAGGGTAGGGGTTAGGGTAAGGATAAGTGTTAGGTTTAGGGTTAGGGTAAGGGTAAGGGTTAGGGTTAGTGTGAGGGTTAGTGATAGGTTAAGGTTTAGGGTTAGGTGTTAGGGTTGGGGTTAGGTTTAGATTTAGGGTAAGGGTTAGGGTTACGGTTACGGTTAGGGTAATGGTTAGGGTTAGGGTTAGGGCTAGCGTAAGTGTTAGGATTAGGGTTAGGTTTAGGGGTAGGGTTAGGGTAAGGGTAAGTGTTAGGGTTAGCGTTAGGTTTAGGGTTAGGGTAAGTGTTAGGGTAAGTGTTAGTGTCAGGGCTAGGTTTAGGGTTAGGGTGAGGGTAAGGTTATGAGTTAGGGTTAGGGTTAGGGTAAGCGTTAGGGTTAGGGTCAGGGTTAGGGTTAGGGTTAGATTTAGGGTAATGGTAAGGGTTAGGGTTAGGTTTAAGGTTAGGGTTAGGTTAGGGTTGAGGTAAGTGTTAGAGTTAGAGGAAGGGTGAGGGTTAGGGTTAGGGTTAGGGTTAGAGTAAGGGTAAGGGTAAGGGTTAGGGTTAGGTTTAGGGTTAGGGTTAGGGTTAGGATAAGGCTTAGGGTTATTGTAAGGGTAAGTGTTAGGGTTAGGGTTAGTGTTAGGGTAAGTGTTAGGTTGAGGGTTAGGGTAAGGGTAAGGTTATGGTTAGGGTTAGGGTTAGGGTTAGGGTAAGGGTAAGGGATAGGGTTAGGGTTAGGGTTAGGGTTAGGGTAAGGGTATGGGTTAGGGGTAGGTTTAGGGTTAGGGTTAGGGTTAGGGTAAGGGTAAGGGTTAAGTTTAGGGTTAGGGTTAGGCTTAGGGTTAGGGTTAGGGTTAGGGTTAGGGTAAGGGTTAGCGTTAGGGTAAGTGTAAGGGTAAGGGTTAGGTTTAGGGTTTGAGTTAAAGTAAGGGTAAAGGTTAGGGTTAGGGTTAGGGTTAGGTTTTGGGTAAGGGTTAGGGTTAGGTTTAGGGTTAGGGTAAGGTTTAGGTTTAGGGTTAGGGCTAGGGTAAGGTTAGGGTTAGGGTTAAATTTAGGGTTAGGTTTAGGGTTAGGGTGAGGTGTAGGTTTAGGGTTAGGGTAAGAGTATGGGTTAGGGTTAGGGTTGGGGGTAGGGAAAGGGTAAGGGTTAGGGTTACGGTTAGAGTTAGTGTAAGGATTGGAGTTAGGGTTAGGGTAAGGGTAGGGTTAGGTTTAGGTTTAGCATTAAGGTTAGGGTTAGGGTAAGGGTAAGTGTTAGGGTTAGGGTTAGGGTTACGGTAAGATTTAGGGGTTAGTTTTAGGGTTAGGTTTAGTTTTAGGGTTAGGGTAAGGATAAGAGTTAGGCTTAGGCATAGGGTTAGGGTTCGGATTAGGTTTAGTGTTAGGGTTAGGGTAAGGGTAAGGGTTAGGGTTAGCGTTAGGGTTAAGGTTAGGGTTAGGGTTAGGGTAAGTATAAGGGTTAGGGTTAGGGTTAGGGTAAGTTTAAGGGTTAGGGTTAGTGTTAAGTTTAGGGTTAGGGTTAGCGTTATGGTTAGGTTTAGGGTTAGGGTTAGGGTTAGGGTTAGTGTTAGTGATAGGTTTAGGGGTAGGGTTAGGCTAAGGGTAAGGGTTAGGGTTAGGGTTATCATTAGGGTAAGGTGAAGGGTTAGGGTTAGGGTTAGGGTTAAGATTGAGGTTAGGGTTAGGGTTAGAGTAAGGGTTAGGTTTAGGGTTAGGGTAAGGGTTAGTGTTAGAGTTAGGGTTAGGGTTAGAGTTAGGGTTTGGGTTAGGGGAGGGTTAAGGGTTAGAGTTAGGTTTAGGTGTTAGGGTTAGTGTTAGGGTTAGGTTAAGGGATAGGGTTAGGGTTAGGGTTAGTGTGAGGGTTAGTGTTAGTTTAAGGTTTAGGGTTAGGGGTTATGGTTGGGGTTAGGTTTAGAGTTAGGGTAAGGGTTAGGGTTAGGGTTACGGTTAGGGTAAGGGTTAGGGTTAGGGCTAGGGCTAGCGTAAGTGTTAGGATTAGGGTTAGGTTTAGGGGTAGGGTTAGGGTAAGGGTAAGTGTTAGTGTTAGCGTTAGGTTTAGGGTTAGGGTAAGTGTTAGGGTAAGGGTTAGTGTCAGGGCTAGGTTTAGGGTTAGGGTGAGGGTAAGGTTAAGGGTTAGGGTTAGGGTTTGGGTAAGCGTTAGGGTTAGGGTCAGGGTTAGGGTTAGGGTTAGACTTAGTGTAATGGTAAGGGTTAGGGTTAGATTTAAGGTTAGGGTTAGGTTAGGGTTGAGGTAAGTGTTAGAGTTAGAGGAAGGGTGAGGGTTAGGGTTAGGGTTAGGGTTAGGGTTAGAGTAAGGGTAAGGGTAAGGGTTAGGGTTAGGCTTAGGGTTAGGGTTAGGGTTAGGGTTTAGGGTTAATATTAGGGTTAGGTAAGGGTTAGGGTTAGGGTTAGGGTTAGGGTTAGGATAAGGCTTAGGGTTATTGTAAGGGTAAGTGTTAGGGTTAGGGTTAGTGTTAGGGTAAGTGTTAGGTTGAGGGTTAGGGTAAGGGTAAGGTTATGGTTATGGTTAGGGTTAGGGTTAGGGTAAGGCTAAGAGATAGGGTTAGGGTTTGGGTTAGGGTAAGGGTAAGGGTTAGGGGTAGGTTTAGGGTTAGGGTTAGGGTAAGGGTAAGGGTTAAGTTTAGGGTTAGGGTTAGGTTTAGGGTTAGGGTTAGGGTTAGGGTTAGGGTAAGGGTTAGCGTTAGGGTAAGGGTAAGGGTTAGGGTTAGGGTTTGAGTTAAAGTAAGGGTAAAGGTTAGGGTTAGGGTTAGGGTTAGGTTTTGGGTAAGGGTTAGGGTTAGGTTTAGGGTTAGGGTAAGGTTTAGGGTTAGGGTTAGGGCAAGGGTAAGGTTAGGGTTAGGGTTAAATTTAGGGTTAGGCTTAGGGTTAGGGTGAGGTGTAGGTTTAGGGTTAGGGTAAGGGTAAGGGTTAGGGTTAGGGTTGGGGGTAGGGAAGGGTAAGGTTTAGGGTTACGGTTAGAGTTAGTGTAAGGATTGGGGTTAGGGTTAGGGTAAGGGTAGGGTTAGGTTTAGGTTTAGCATTAAGGTTAGGGTTAGGGTAAGGGTAAGTGTTAGGGTTAGGGTTAGGGTTACGGTAAGATTTAGGGGTTAGTTTTAGGGTTAGGTTTAGTTTTAGGGTTAGGGTAAGGATAAGAGTTAGGCTTAGGCATAGGGTTAGGGTTCGGATTAGGTTTAGTGTTAGGGTTAGGGTTAGGGTAAGGGTAAGGGTTAGGGTTAGCGTTAGGGTTAAGGTTAGGGTTAGGGTTAGGGTAAGTGTAAGGGTTAGGGTTAGGGTTAGGGTTAGGGTAAGGTTAAGGGTTAGGGTTAGGTTTAGGGTTAGTTTTAGGGTTAGGGTTAGGGTAAGGGTAAGGGTTAGGGTTAGGGTTTGGATTAGGGTTAAGGTTAGGGTTAGGGTTAGGGTTAGGGTTAGGGTAAGGGTTAGGGTTAGGGTTAGGGATAGGTTTGGGTTTAGGGTTAGGGTTAGGGTTAGGGTTAGGTTTAGGGTAAGGGTTAGGGTTAGGGTTAGGGTTAGGGTAGGGGTTAGGGTAAGGGTAAGTGTTAGGTTTAGGGTTAGGGTAAGGGTAAGGGTTAGGGTTAGTGTGAGGGTTAGGGTTAAGTTTAGGGTTAGGGTTAGGGTTAGGCTTAGGTTTAGGGTTAGGGTTAGGGTTAGGGTTAGTGTAAGGGTAAGGGTTAGGGATAGGATTAGGGTTAGGGTTAGGGTAAGGGTTAGGGTTAGGGTTAGGGTTAGGGTAAGGGTAAGTGTTAGGGTTAGGTTTAGGGTTAGGATAAGGGTAAGGCTTAGGTTTAGGGTTAGGGTTTGGGGTTAATGTTAGGGTTAGGGTAAGCGTTAGGGTTAGGGTCACGGTTAGGGTTAGGGTTAGATTTAGGGTAATGGTAAGGGTTAGGTATAGGTTTAAGGTTAGGGTTAGGTTATTGTTGAGGTAAGTGTTAGAGTTAGAGGAAGGGTGAGGTTTAGGGTTAGGGTAAGGGTTAGGGTTAGGGTTAGAGGTAGGGTTAGAGTTAGAGTAGGGTAAGGGTTAGGGTTAGGGTTAGGCTTAGGGTTAGGGTTAGGGTTAGGGTTTAGGGTTAAAGTTAGGGTTAGGTTAAGGGTTAGGGTTAGGGTTAGGGTTAGGGTAAGGGTAAGGTTTAGGGGTAGGTTTAGGGTTAGGGTTAGGTTAAGGGTAAGGGTTAAGTTTAGGGTTAGGGTTAGGTTTACGGTTAGGTTTAGGTTTAGGGTTAGGGTAAGGTTTAGGGTTAGGGTTAGGGCAAGGGTAAGGTTAGGGTTAGGGTTAAATTTAGGGTTAGGGTTAGGGTTAGGGTAAGGGTAAGGGTTAGGGGTAGGTTTAGGGTTAGGGTTAGGTTAAGGGTAAGGGTTAAGTTTAGGGTTAGGGTTAGGGTTAGGGTTAGCGTTAGGGTAAGGGTAATGGTTAGGGTTAGGGTTTGAGTTAAAGTAAGGGTAAAGGTTAGGGTTAGGGTTTGGGTTAGTTTTTGGGTAAGGGTTAGGGTTAAGTTTAGGGTTAGGGTAAGGTTTAGGGTTAGGGTTAGGGCAAGGGTAAGGTTAGGGTTAATGTTAAATTTAGGGTTAGGGTTAGGGTTCGGGTGAGGTTTAGGGTTAGGGTTAGGGTAAGGGTAAGGGTTAGGGTTAGGGTTCGGGTTAGGGAAAGGGTAAGGGTTAGGGTTATAGTTAGAGTTAGTGTAAGGATTGTGGTTAGGGTTTGGTTAAGGGTAGGGTTAGGTTTAGGTTTAGCATTAAGGTTAGGGTTAGGGTAAGGGTAAGTGTTAGGGTTAGGGTTAGGGTTACGGTAAGATTTAGGGGTTAGTTTTAGGGTTAGGTTTAGGGTTAGGGTTAGGGTAAGGATAAGAGGTAGGCTTAGGCATAGGGTTAGGGTTCGGATTAGGTTTAGTGTTAGGGTTAGGGTAAGGGTAAGGGTTAGGGTTAGGGTTAGGGTTAAGGTTAGGGTTAGGGTTAGGGTAAGTGTAAGGGTTAGGGTTAGGGTTAGGGTAAGGTTAAGGGTTAGGGTTAGGGATAAGTTTAGGGTTATGGTTAGGGTTAGGGTTAGTGTTAGTGATAGGTTTAGGGTTAGGGTTAGGGTTAGGGTTAAGATTGAGGTTAGGGTTAGGTTTAGAGTAAGGGTTAGGTTTAGGGTTAGGGTAAGGGTTAGTGTTAGAGTTAGGGTTAGGGTAAGGTTTAGTGTTACTGTTAGGGTTAGGGTTAGAGTTAGGGTTTGGGTTAGGGGAGGGGTAAGGGTTAGAGTTAGGTTTAGGGGTTAGGGTTGGCGTTAGGGTTAGGTTAAGGGATAGGGTTAGGGTTAGATTTAGGATAAGGGTTAGGGTTAGGTTTAGGGTTATGGTTAGGGAAAGGGTAAGGTTTCGGGTTAGGGTTAGGGTTAGGGTTAGGGTTAGTTTTAGGGTTAGGGTTTTGGTAAGTGTAAGGATTAGGGTTAGAGTTAGGTTTAGGGTTATGTTTAGTGTAAGGGTAAGGGGCAGGTTTAGGGTTAGGGTTAGGGTTAGGGTTAGTTTTAGTGTAAGGGTTAGGGTAAGGGTAAGTGTTAGGATTAGGGTTAAGTTTAGGGTTAGGTTTAGTGTTAGGGTTAGGTTTAGAGTTAGGGTTAGGGTTAGGGTAAGGGTTAGGGTTAGGGTTAGGGTTAGGTTTAGGTTAGGGTTAGGGTTAGGGTAAGGGATAGGTTTAGGGTTAGGTTTAGGTTTATGGTTAGGGTTAGGGTAAGGGCAAGGGTTAGGGTTAGGGTTAGGGTTATGGTTAGGTATAGGGTAAGGGTTAGGTTTAGGTTAGGGTAAGGGTTGGGGTTAGGGATAGGGTTAAGTTTAGAGATAGGTTTAGAGTTAGGGTAAGGTTAAGAGTTAGGGTTAGTGTAAGGGTAGGTTAAGGGTTTTTGTTATGGTTAGGGTTAGAGTTAGGTTTAGGGTTGGATAAAGGTAAGGGTTAGGGTTAGGGTTAGGGTTAGGGTTAGCGTTAGGGTAAGCGTAAGGGTTAGGGTTAGGGTTAGGGTTAAGGTAAGGGTAAGGGTTATGGTTATGGTTAGGGTTAGTTTAAGGGTAAAGGTTAGGGTTAGGTTTATGGTAAGGGTAAGGTTTAGGGTTTTTTGTTAGGGTTAGGGTTAGGGTAAAGGTTAGGGTTAGAGTTAGGGTTAGGGTTAGTTTAGGGTTAAGGTCAGGGTAAGGGTTAGGGTTAAGGATAGGGTTAGGGTAAGGGTTAGGGTTAGGGTTAGAGTTAGGGTAGGGGTTAGGGTAAGCATAAGTGTTAGTGTTAGGGTTAGGTTTAGGATAAAGGTAAGGATTAGGGTTAGGTTTAGGGTAAGGTTTGGAGGGTAGGGTTAGGGATAGGGTTAGGGTGAGGGTTAGGTTTAGGGTTAGGGTTAGGGTAAGGGTAAGGGTTGGGGTTAGGGTTAGGGTTAGGTTAAGGGTATGTGTTAGGGTTAGGTTTAGCGTTAGGGTTAGGGTTAGGGGAAGGGTAAGGGTTAGAGTTAGGGTTAGGGTTAAGGTTAGGGTTAGGGTTAGGGTTAGCTTTAGGTTTAGGGTAAGGGTTAGGGTTAAGTTTAGATTAAGGAGAAGGTTTAGGGTTTGCGTTAGGGTTAGGGTTAGGGTAAGGGTAAGGTTTAGGGTTAGGTTTAGATTTAGGGTTAGGGTTAGGTTTAGGGTTAGGGTTAGGGTAAGGGTAAGGGTTATTGTTAGGGTTAGGGTTAGGGTTATGATTAAGGTAAGGGTAAAGGTTAGGGTTAGGGTTAGGGTAAGGGTTAGGGTTAGGTTTAGGGTAAGGGTCAGGTTTAGGGTTAGGGTTAGTGTAACGGTAAGGTTAGGGTTAGGGTTATGGTTAGGGTTAAATTTAGGGTTAGTTTTAGGGTTAGGGTTAGGTTTAGGGTTATGGTTAGGGTAAGGGTAAGGGTTAGGGTTAGGGTTAGGGTTAGGGTTAGGGAAAGGGTAAGAATTAGGGTTAGGGTTAGATTTAGGGTAAGGATTAGGGTTAGGGTTAGGTTTAGGTGCAGCATTTAGGTGGGGTTATGGTAAGGGTAAGTTTTAGGGTTAGGGTTAGAGTAACGGTTAAATTTAGGGTTAGGTTTAGGGTTAGGGTTAGGGTAAGAATAAGAGTTAGGGTTAGGGATAGAGTTAGGTTTCGCGTTAGGGTAAGGGTAAGGGTTAGGGTTAGGGTTAGGGTTTGCTTAAGGGTTAGGGTTAGGTTTAGGGTTAGGGTTAGGGTAAGGGTAAGGGTATGGGTTAGGGTTAGGGTTAGGGTTAGGGTTAAGATTAGGTTAAGGGTTAGGGTAAATGTAAGGGTTAGGATTAAGTTTAGGGTTAGGTTTAGGGTAAGGGTAAGTGTTAGGGTTAGGGTTAGGGTTAGGTTTAGGGTTTGGGTTAGGGTTAGGGTAAGGGTTTGGGATCAGGTTAGGGTTAGTGTTAGGTTAGGATTAGGGTTACTGTTAGGGTAAGGCTAAGTGTTAGGGTTAGGGTTAGGGTTAAGGGTGAGGGTTAGGGTGAGGGTAAGGGTAAGGGTTAGGGTTAGGTTTACGGTTAGGTTTAGGATTAAGGGTTAGGGTTAGGGTTAGGGTTAGGGTTAGGTTTATTGTTAGGGTTAAGGTAAGGGTAAGGTTTAGTGTTAGGGTTAGGGTTAGGGTTAGTGATAGGTTTAGGGTTAGGGTTAGGGTAAGGGTAAGTGTTAGGGTTAGGTTTAGGTTTACGGTTAGGTTTATGGTTAGGGTAAGGGTAAGGGTAAGGGTTAGGGTTAGGGTTAGGATTAGTGATAGGTTTAGGGTTAGGGTTAGGGTAAGGTTAAGGGTTTGGCTTAAGGTTAGGGTTAGGGTTAGGTTAGGGTTAGGGTAAGGGTAAGGGTTTGGGTTAAGGTTAGGGTTAGGGTTACGGTAGGGTTAGGGTTAGGGTTATGGTAAGGGTAAGGGTTAGGGTTAGGGTTAAGTGTTAGGGATAGGGTTAGGGTTAGGGTTAGCCTTAGGTTTATGGTTAGGGTTAGGGTAAGGGTAAGGGTTAGTGTTAGGGTTAGGGTTAGTGTTAGTGATAGGTTTAGGGTTAGGGTTAGGGTAAGGGTAAGTGTTAGGGTTAGGGTTAGGGTTCGGGTTAGGTTTAGGGTTAGGGTTAGTGATAGGTTTAGGGTTAGGTTTAGGGCAATGTCAAGTGTTAGGTTAGGGTTAGCTATTAGGTTCGGGTTAGAGTTAGGGTTAGTTTTAGGTTTAGTGTTAGGGTAAGGGTAAGGGTTAGGGTTAGGGTAAGGGTTAGGGTTAGGGTTAGGTATAGGTTTGGGTTTAGGGTTAAGGTTAGGGTTAGGGTTAGGTTTAGGTTAAGGGTTAGGGTAAGGGTTACGGTTAGGGTTAGGATAGGGCTTAGGGTAAGGGTAAGGGTTAGGGTTAGGGTTAAGGTTAGTGTTAGGATTAAGTTTAAGTTTAGGATTAGGGTTAGGGTTAGGGTAAGGTTTAGGGTTCGGGTTAGGGTTAGGGTTAGGTTTAGGGTTAGGGTTAGGGTAAGGGTAAGGGTTAGGGTTAGGGTTAGGGTTATGGAAAGGGTAAGGATTAGGGTTAGGGTTAGGGTAAGGGTAAGGGTTAGGTTTAGGGTTAGCATTAAGGTTAGGGTTAGGGTAAGGGTAAGTTTTAGGGTTAGGGTTAGTGTAACGGTTAGATTTAGGGTTAGGTTTAGGGTTAGGGTTAGGGTAAGGATAAGAGTTAGGGTTAGGGATAGAGTTAGGTTTTGGGTTAGGTTTAGCGTTAGGGTTAGGGTAAGGGTAAAGGTTAGGGTTAGGGTTAGGGGTAGGGTTTGATTAAGGGTTAGGTTTAGGTTTAGAGATAGGGTTAGGGTAAGGATAATGGTAAGGGTTACGTTTAGGGTTAGGGTTAGGTTTAGGGTTAGCGTTAGGGTTAGGGTAAGGATAAGGGTTAGGGGTAAGGTTAGGGTTAGGGTTAGGGTTAGGGTTAAGATTAGGTTAAGGGTGGGGGTTAGTTAAGGATTAGGGTTAGGTTTAGGGTTAAGGATAGGGTAAGGGTAAGTGTTAGGGTTAGGCTTAGGGTTAGGTTTAGGGTTTGGGTTAGGGTAAGGGTAAAGTTTTGGGATAAGTTTAGGGTTAGGGTTAGGTTAGGGTTAGGGTTATTGTTATGGTAAGGGTAAGGGATAGGGTTAGGGTTAGGGTAAAGAGTTAGGGTTAGGGTTAGGGTTAGGGTTAGGTTTATGGTTAGGTTTAGGGTAAGGGTAAGTGTGAGGGTTAGGGTTAGGGGAAGGGTAAGTGTGAGGGTTAGGGTTAGGTTTGGGTTAGGGTTAGGTTTATGGTTAGGGTTAGGGTAAGGGTAAGGGTTAGGGTTAGGGTCAGGGTTAGGGTTAGTGATAGGTTTAGGGTTACGGTTAGGGTAAGGTCAAGTGTTAGGTTAGGTTTAGGGTTAAGTTTAGGGTTAGGGTTATGGTTAGGGTTAGGTTTAGGGTTAGGTTTAGGGTAAGGGAAGGGTTAGGGTTAAGGTTAGGGTTAAGGTTAGGGTTAGGGTTAAGATTACGGTTAGGGTAAGTGTTAGGGTTAGGGTTAGGAATAGGTTTAGGTTTAGGGTTACGGTTAGAGTTAGGGTTAGAGTTAGGGTAAGGGTTAGGGTTAGGGTTAGAGTTAGGGTAGTGGTTAGTGTAAGGGTATGTGTTAGGTTTAGGGTTAGGGTAAGGGTAAGGTTCAGGGTTAATGTGAATCTTAGGGTTAGGTTAAGGTTTAGGGTTAAGGGTTAGGGTTAGGCTTAGAGTTAGGGTAAGAGTTAGGGTTAGGGTTAGGCTCAGGGTAAGGTTTAGGATTAGAGTTAGGGCTTGGGTAAGTGTTAGGGTTAGGGTTAGGGTTGGGTTTAGGGTTAGGGGAAGGTTAAGTGTTAGGGTTAGGGTTAGGGTAAGGGTAAGTGTTAGGGTTAGGGTCAGGGTTAGGGTATGGGTAATTGTTAGGGTAAGGGTTAGGGTTAGGGTGAGGTTTAGGGTTAGAATTAGGGTTAGGGTTAGAGTAAGGGTAAGGATTAGGGTTAGGGTTAGCTTTAGGGTAAGGGTAAGGTTTAGGGTTAGCGTTAGTGTTAAATTTAGGGTTAGGGTTAGGGTTAGGTTTAGGTTTAGGTTTAGGGTAAGAGTAAGGGTTAGGGTTAGGGTTAGGGTTAGGGAAAGGGTAAGGTTTAGGGTTAGCATTAGAGTTAGGGTAAGGTTTAGGATTAGGGTTAGGGTAAGGGTTAGGGTTAGTGTTAGGGTTAGCATTAAGGTTAGGGTTAGGGTAAGGGTAAGTGTTAGGGTTAGGGTTAGGGTTACGGTTAGATTTAGGGGTTAGGGTTATGGTTAGGTTTAGGGTTAGGGTTAGGGTAAGTATAAGAGTTAGGGTTAGGGATGGGGTTAGGTTTCAGGTTAGGGGTAGCGTTAGGGTTAGGGTAAGGGTATGGGTTAGGGTTAATGTTAGTGTTAGGGTTAAGTTTAGGGTTAGGGTTAGGGTAGGGTAAGGGTTAGGGTTAGGGTTAGGGTTTGGGTAAGGGTTAGGTTTAGGATTAGGGTTAATTTAGGGTTAGGGATAGGGTAGGGTAAGGGTTAGGGTTAAGGTTAGGGTCAGGGTTAGGTTTAGGGTTAGTGTTTGGTTAACGGTTAGGGTTAGGTTTGGGTTAGGGTAAGGGTAAGGGTTAGGTTTAGGTTTAGGGTTAGGTTTAGGGTTAGGTTTAGGGTTAGGGGAAGCATAAGGATTAGGGGTAAGTTCAGGGTTAGGGTTAGGGTTAGGGTTAAGATTAGGTTCAGGGTGAGGGTAAGGGTAAGGTTAAAGGTTAGGTTTAGGGTTAGGGTGAGGGTAAGGGCAAGGGTTAGGGTTAGGGTTAGGGTTAGGTTTAGGCTTAAGGGTTAGGGTTAGGATTAGGGTTAGGGTTAGGTTTTTTGTTATGGTTAGGGTAAGGGTAAGGGTTAGTGTTAGGATTAGGGTTAGGGTTAGTGATAGGTTTAGGGTTAGGGTTAGGGTAAGGTCAAGTGTTAGGTTAGGGTTAGGTTTAAGGTTAGAGTTAGGGTTAGGGTTAGGGTTAGTTTTAGGGTTAGGGTTAGGGTAAGGGTAAGTGTTAGGGTTAGGATTTGGGTTAGTGTTAAATTTAGGGTTAGGGTTAGATTTAGGATAAGGTTTAGAGTTAGGTTTAGGGTTATGGTTAGTGTAAGGGTAAGGGGCAGGTTTAGGATTAGGGTTAGGGTTAGGGTTAGTTTTAGGGTAAGGGTTAGGGTAAGGGTAAGTGTTAGGATTAGGGTTAAGTTTAGGGTTAGGTTTAGGGTTAGGGTTAGGTTTAGAGTTAGGGTTAGGGTTAGGGTAAGGGTTAGGGTTAGGGTTAGGGTTAGGTTTAGGTTAGGGTTAGGGTTAGGGTAAGGGATAGGTTTAGGGTTAGGTTTAGGTTTATGGTTAGGGTTAGGGTAAGGGCAAGGGTTAGGGTTAGGGTTAGGGTTATGGTTAGGTATAGGGTAAGGGTTAGGTTTAGATTAGGGTAAGGGTTGGGGTTAGGGATAGGGTTAAGTTTAGAGATAGGTTTAGAGTTAGGGTAAGGTTAAGAGTTAGGGTTAGTGTAAGGGTAGGTTAAGGGTTTTTGTTATGGTTAGGGTTAGAGTTAGGTTTAGGGTTGGATAAAGGTAAGGGTTAGGGTTAGGGTTAGGGTTAGGGTTAGCGTTAGGGTAAGCGTAAGGGTTAGGGTTAGGGTTAGGGTTAGGGTTTAGGTAAGGGTAAGGGTTATGGTTATGGTTAGGGTTAGTTTAAGGGTAAAGGTTAGGGTTAGGTTTATGGTAAGGGTAAGGTTTAGGGTTTTTTGTTAGGGTTAGGGTTAGGGTAAGGGTTAGGGTTAGAGTTAGGGTTAGGTTTAGTTTAGGGTTGAGGTCAGGGTAAGGGTTAGGGTTAAGGATAGGGTTAGCGTAAGGGTTAGGGTTAGGGTTAGAGTTAGGGTAGGGGTTAGGGTAAGCATATGTGTTAGTGTTAGGGTTAGGTTTAGGATAAAGGTAAGGATTAGGGTTAGGTTTAGGGTTAGGTTTAGAGGGTAGGGTTAGGGATAGGGTTAGGGTGAGGGTTAGGTTTAGGGTTAGGGTTAGGGTAAGGGTAAGGGTTGGGGTTAGGGTTAGGGTTAGGTTAAGGGTATGTGTTAGGGTGAGGTTTAGCGTTAGGGTTAGGGTTAGGGGAAGGGTAAGGGTTAGAGTTAGGGTTAGGGTTAAGGTTAGGGTTAGGGTTAGGGTTAGGGTTAGCTTTAGGTTTAGGGTAAGGGTTAGGGTTAAGTTTAGATTAAGGAGAAGGTTTAGGGTTTGCGTTAGGGTTAGGGTTAGGGTAAGGGTAAGGTTTAGGGTTAGGTTTAGATTTAGGGTTAGGGTTAGGTTTAGGGTTAGGGTTAGGGTAAGGGTAAGGGTTATTGTTAGGGTTAGGGTTAGGGTTATGGTTAAGGTAAGGGTAAAGGTTAGGGTTAGGGTTAGGGTAAGGGTTAGGGTTAGGTTTAGGGTAAGGGTCAGGTTTAGGGTTAGGGTTAGGGTAAGGGTAAGGTTAGGGTTAGGGTTATGGTTAGGGTTAAATTTAGGGTTAGTTTTAGGGTTAGGGTTAGGTTTAGGGTTATGGTTAGGGTAAGGGTAAGGGTTAGGGTTAGGGTTAGGGTTAGGGAAAGGGTAAGAATTAGGGTTAGGGTTAGATTTAGGGTAAGGATTAGGGTTAGGGTTAGGTTTAGGTGCAGCATTTAGGTGGGGTTATGGTAAGGGTAAGTTTTAGGGTTAGGGTTAGGGTAACGGTTAAATTTAGGGTTAGGTTTAGGGTTAGGGTTAGGGTAAGAATAAGAGTTAGGGTTAGGGATAGAGTTAGGTTTCGCGTTAGGGTAAGGGTAAGGGTTAGGGTTAGGGTTAGGGTTTGCTTAAGGGTTAGGTTTAGGTTTAGGGTTAGGGTTAGGGTAAGGGTAAGGGTATGGGTTAGGGTTAGGGTTAGGGTTAGGGTTAAGATTAGGTTAAGGGTGAGGGTAAAGGTAAGGGTTAGGGTTAAGTTTAGGGTTAGGTTTAGGGTAAGGGTAAGTGTTAGGGTTAGGGTTAGGGTTAGGCTTAGGGTTTGGGTTAGGGTAAGGGTAAGGGTTTGGGATAAGGTTAGGGTTAGTGTTAGGTTAGTGTTAGGGTTACTGTTAGGGTAAGGCTAAGTGGTAGGGTTAGGGTTAGGGTGAAGGGTGAGGGTTAGGGTTAGGGTAAGTGTTAGGGTTAGGGTTAGGTTTAGGTTTAGGGTTAGGTTCATGGTTACGGTTAGGGTAAGGGTAAAGTTTAGGGTTCGGGTTAGGTTTAGGGTTAGTGATAGGTTTAGGGTTACGGTTAGGGTAACGTCAAGTGTTAGGTTAGAGTTAGGGTTAAGTTTAGGGTTAGGGTTATGGTTAGGGTTAGGGTTAGGGTTAGGGTAAGGGAAGGGTTAGGGTTAAGGTTAGGGTTAAGATTAGGGTTAGGGTAAGGGTTAGGGTTAGGTTTAGGAATAGGTTTAGGTTTAGGGTTACGTTTAGGGTTAGGGTTAGAGATAGGTTAAGGGTAAGGGTTAGTGTTAGGGTTAGGTTTAGGGTTAGTGATAGGTTTAGGGTTAGGGTTAGGGTAAGGGTAAGTGTTAGGGTTAGGTTTAGGGTTACGGTTAGGTTTATGGTTAGGGTTAGGGTAAGCATAAGGGTTAGGGGTAAGTTTAGGTTTAGGGTTAGGGTTAGGGTTAAGATTGGGTTTAGGGTGAGGGTAAGGGTAAGGGCTAGGGTTAGGTTTAGGGTTAGGGTGAGGGTAAGGGTAAGGGTTAGGGTTAGGTTTACGGTTAGGTTTAGGGTTAAGGGTTAGGGTCAGGGTTAGGGTTAGGGTTAGGTTTATTGTTAGGGTTAAGGTAAGGGTAAGGTTTAGTGTTAGGGTTAGGGTTAGGGTTAGTGATAGGTTTAGGGTTAGGGTTAGGGTAAGGGTAAGTGTTAGGGTTAGGTTTAGGGTTACGGTTAGGTTTATGGTTAGGGTAAGGGTAAGGGTAAGGGTTAGGGTTAGGGTTAGGGTTAGTGATAGGTTTAGGGTTAGGGTTAGGGTAAGGTTAAGGGTTTGGCTTAAGGTTAGGTTTAGGGTTAGGTTAGGGTTAGGGTAAGGGTAAGGGTTTGGGTTAAGGTTAGGGTTAGGGTTAGGGTAGGGTTAGGGTTAGGGTTAGGGTTAGGGTAAGGGTAAGGGTTAGGGTTAGGGTTAAGTGTTAGGGATAGGGTTAGGGTTAGGGTTAGCCTTAGGTTTATGGTTAGGGATAGGGTAAGTGTAAGGGTTAGTGTTAGGGTTAGGGTTAGTGTTAGTGATAGTTTTAGGGTTAGGGTTAGGGTAAGGGTAAGTGTTAGGGTTAGGGTTAGGGTTCGGTTTAGGTTTAGGGATAGGGTTAGTGATAGGTTTAGGGTTAGGTTTAGGGCAATGTCAAGTGTTAGGTTAGGGTTAGGTATAAGGTTCGGGTTAGAGTTAGGGTTAGTTTTAGGTTTAGTGTTAGGGTAGGGTAAGGGTTAGGGTTAGGGTAAGGGTTAGTGTTAGGGTTAGGTATAGGTTTGGGTTTAGGGTTAAGGTTAGGGTTAGGGTTAGGTTTAGGTTAAGGGTTAGGGTAAGGGCTACGGTTAGGGTTAGGATAGGGGTTAGGGTAAGGGTAAGGGTTAGGGATAGGGTTAAGGTTAGTGTTAGGATTAAGTTTAAGGTTAGGATTAGGGTTAGGGTTAGGGTAAGGTTTAGGGTTCGGGTTAGGGTAAGGGTTAGGGTTAGGGTTAGGTTTAGGGTTAGGGTTAGGGTAAGGGTAAGGGTTAGGGTTAGGGTTAGGGTTAGGGAAAGGGTAAGGATTAGGGTTAGGGTAAGGGTAAGGGTTAGGTTTATGGTTAGCATTAAGGTTAGGGTTAGGGTAAGGGTAAGTTTTAGGGTTAGGGTTAGTGTAACGGTTAGATTTAGGTTTAGGTTTAGGGTTAGGGTTAGGGTAAGGATAAGAGTTAGGGTTAGGGATAGAGTTAGGTTTTGGGTTAGGTTTAGCGTTAGGGTTAGGGTAAGGGTAAAGGTTAGGGTTAGGGTTAGGGGTAGGGTTTGATTAAGGGTTAGGTTTAGGTTTAGAGTTAGGGTTAGGGTAAGGATAAGGGTTAGGGGTAAGGTTAGGGTTAGGGTTAGGGTAAGGATAAGGGTTAGGGGTAAGGTTAGGGTTAGGGTTAGGGTTAAGATTAGGTTAAGGGTGAGGGTTAGTTAAGGATTAGGGTTAGGTTTAGGGTTAAGGATAGGGTAAGGGTAAGTGTTAGGTTTAGGCTTAGGGTTAGGTTTAGGGTTTGGGTTAGGGTAAGGGTAAGGTTTGGGGATAAGGTTAGGGTTAGGGTTAGGTTAGGGTTAGGGTTATTGTTATGGTAAGGGTAAGGGATAGGGTTAGGGTTAGGGTAAAGAGTTAGGGTTATGGTTAAGGTTAGGGTTAGGTTTATGGTTAGGTTTAGGGTAAGGGTAAGGGTTAGTGTTAGGGTTAGCGTTAGGGTTAGTGATAGGTTTAGGGTTAGGGTTAGGGTAAGGGTAAGTGTGAGGGTTAGGGTTAGGTTTGGGTTAGGGTTAGGTTTATAGTTAGGGTTAGGGTAAGGGTAAGGGTTAGGGTTAGGGTCAGGGTTAGGGTTAGTGATAGGTTTAGGGTTACGGTTAGGGTAAGGTCAAGTGTTAGGTTAGGTTTAGGGTTAAGTTTAGGGTTAGGGTTATGGTTAGGGTTAGGTTTAGGTTTAGGGTTAGGGTAAGGGAAGGGTTAGGGTTAAGGTTAGGGTTAAGGTTAGGGTTAGGGTTAAGATTACGGTTAGGGTAAGTGTTAGGGTTAGGGTTAGGAATAGGTTTAGGTTTAGGGTTACGGTTAGAGTTAGGGTTAGAGTTAGGGTACTGGTTAGTGTAAGGGTATGTGTTAGGTTCAGGGTTAGGGTAAGGGTAAGCTTCAGGGTTAATGTGAACCTTAGGGTTAGGTTAAGGTTTAGGGTTAAGGGTTAGGGTTAGGCTTAGAGTTAGGGTAAGAGTTAGGGTTAGGGTTAGGCTTAGGGTAAGGGTTAGGATTAGAGTTAGGGCTAGGGTAAGTGTTAGGGTTAGGGTTAGGGTTGGGTTTAGGGTTAGGGGAAGGTTAAGTGTTAGGGTTAGGGTTAGGGTAAGGGTAAGTGTTAGGGTTAGGGTCAGGGTTAGGTTAGGGTAATTGTTAGGGTAAGGGTTAGGTTTAGGGTGAGGTTTAGGGTTAGAGTTAGGGTTAGGGTTTGAGTAAGGGTAAGGATTAGGGTTAGGGTTAGCTTTAGGGTAAGGGTAAGGTTTAGGGTTAGCGTTAGTGTTAAATTTAGGGTTAGGGTTAGGGTTAGGTTTAGGTTTAGGTTTAGGGTAAGAGTAAGGGTTAGGGTTAGGGTTAGGGTTAGGGAAAGGGTAAGGGTTAGGGTTAGCATTAGAGTTAGGGTAAGGTTTAGGATTAGGGTTAGGGTAAGGGTTAGGGTTAGTGTTAGGGTTAGCATTAAGGTTAGGGTTAGGGTAAGGGTAAGTGTTAGGGTTAGGGTTAGGGTTACGGTTAGATTTAGGGGTTAGGGTTATGGTTAGGTTTAGGGTTAGGGTTAGGGTAAGTATAAGAGTTAGGGTTAGGGATGGGGTTAGGTTTCAGGTTAGGGTTAGGGTTAGGGTTAGGGTTAGGGCTAGGGTAAAGGTTAGGTTTAGGGTTAGGGATAGGTTTTGGTTTAGGGTTACGGTTAGGGTTAGAGTTTGGTTTAGGGTAAGGGTTAGGGTTAGGGTTAGGGTTAGGGTAGGGGTTAGGTTAAGGGTAAGTGTTAGTTTTAGGGTTAGGGTAAGGGTAAGGGTTAGGGTTAGTGTGAGGGTTACGGTTAGGTTAAGGTTTAGGGTTAGGGGTTAGGGTTGGGGTTGGGGTTAGGGTTAGAGTTAGGGTAAGGGTTAGGGTTACGGTGAGGGTAAGGGTTAGCGTTAGGGTTAGGGCTAGCGTAAGTGTTAGGGTTAGGGTTAGGTTTAGTGTTAGGGTTAGGATAAGGGTTAGGGTTAGGTTTAGGGTTACGGTTAGGGTAAGGGTAAGTGATAGGGTTAGGGTTAGGTTTAGGGTTAGGGTAAGTGTTAGGTTAAGGGTTAGGGTCAGGGTTAGGTTTAGGGTTAGGGTGAGGGTAAGGTTAAGGGTTACGGTTAGGGTTAGTGTAAGCATTAGGGTTACGGTCAGGGTTAGGGTTGGGGTTAGATTTAGGTTAATGGTAAGGGTTAGGGTTAGGTTTAGGGTTAGGGTTAGGGTTACTGTTGAGGTTAGTGTTAGAGTTAGAAGAAGGGTTAGGTTTAGGTAAGGGTTAGGGTTAGGGTTAGGGTTAGAGTTAGGGTTAGGGTTCAAGTAAGGGTAAGGTTTATGGTTAGGGTTAGGCTTAGGGTTAGGTTTAGGGTTAGGGGTTAGGGTTAATGTTAGAGTTAGGTTAAGGGTTAGCGTTAGTGTTAGGGTTAGGGTTAGGTTTAGGGTAAGGGTTAGGGTTAGGGTTAGGTTTAGGGTTAAAATTGAGGTTAGGGTTAGGGTTAGAGTAAGGGTTAGGGTTAGGGTTAGGGTAAGGGTTAGTGTTAGGTTTAGGATTAGCGTTAGAGTTAGTGTTTGGGGTAGGGTAAGGGTAAGGGTTAGAATTAGGGTTAGGGGTTAGGGTTAGTGTTAGGGTTAGGTTTAGGGATAGGGTTAGGGTTAGGGTAATGATAAGGGTTAGGGTTAGGGTATGGGTAAGTGTTAGGGTTAGGGTTAGGGTTAGGGTAAGGGTTAGGGTTAGGGTTAGGGTTAGGGTTAGGATAAGGGTTAGGGTTAGCGTTAGGGTAAGCATAACGGTTAGTGTTAGGGTTATGGTAAGGGTAAGGGTTAGGGTTAGGGTTAGGGTAAGTTTTAGGGTAAGTGTTAGGGTTATGTTTATGGTAAGGGTAAGGTTTAGTTTCAGGGTTTGGGTTAGGGTTAGGGTAAGGGTAAGGGGTAGGTTTAGGGTTAGGGTTAGGGTTATGTTTAGGGTTAGGGTAAGGGTAAAGGTAGGGTTAGAGTGTGGGTTAGGTTATGGTTTAGGGTTAGGTTTAGGGTTAGGATAGGAGTTAGGGTAAGGGTAAGTGTTAGGGTTAGGTTTAGGCTTAGGATAGGGGTAAGGGTTAGGGTTAGTGTTAGGGTTAGGTTAAGGGTAAGGGTCAGGGTTAAGTTTAGGGTTAGGGTTAGCTTTAGGGTTAGGGTTAGGATTATGGTAAGGGTAAGGGTTAGGGTTAGGATTAGGGTTAGGTTAAGGGTTAAGATTAGGTTTAGGGTGAGGGTAAGGGTAAGGGTTAGGGTAAGGTTTAGGGTGATGGTTAGGGTAAAGGTAAGGGTTAGGGTTAGGGATAGGGTTAGGTTTAGGGTTAGGGTTAGGGTAAGGGTAAAGATAAGGTTTAAGATTAGGGTTAGGGTTAGGGTTAGGGTTAGGTTTAGCGTAAGGGTTAGGGTTAGGTTTAGGTTAAGCGTAACGTTTAGGGTTAGGGTTAGGTTTAGGGTTGAGGTTAGGGTTAGGATTAGAGTAAGGATATGTGTTAGGGTTAGGTTTAGGGTTAGGGTTATGTTTAGGGTTACCGTTAGGGGAAGGGGAAAGATTAGGGTTTGGTTTAAGGTTAAGGTAAGGGTCAGGGCTAGGGATAGGGTTAGGGTTAGGGTTAGGTTTAGCTTAAGGGTTAGGATTAGGTTTAGGGTTAGGGGAAATTTTAGGGTTAGGGTTAGAGTTAGGGTAAGGGTAAGGGTTAGGGTTAGGGTTAGGGTTAGGATTAAGGTTTGGGTTAGGGTTAGGGTAAGGGTATGGGTTATGGTTATGGTTATGGTTAGGGTTAGGGTAAGGGTTAGGGTTAGGGTTAGGGTTAGGATTAAGGTTAGGTTTAGGGTTAGGCTAATTGTAAGCGTTAGGGTTAGGGTTAGGGTTAGGTTTAGGGTAAGGGTAAGTGTTGGGTTACGGTAAGGGTAAGGTTAATGGTTAGGGTTAGGTTTAGGGTTAGGGTAAGGGTAAGGGTAAGGTTTAGGGTTGGGGTTAGGTTTTGGGTTAGGTTTAGGGTTAGGGTTTGGTTTAGGGTTAGGGTTATGGTAAGGGTAAGGGTTATGGTTAGGGTTAGAGTTAGGGTTAGGGTAAGGGTAAGGGATAGGTTTAGGGTTAGGGTTGGTTAAGGGTAAGGGTTAGGGTTAGGGTTAGGGTTAGGGTAAGGGTAAGGGATAGGGTTAGTGTTATGGTTGGGGTAAGGGTAAGGGTTAAGTTTAGGGTTAGGGTTAGGTTTAGGGTTAGGGTTATGGATACGGTTAGGGCAACGGTATGTGGTAGGGTTAGGGTTAGGTTTAGGGTTAGAGTAAGGGTAAGGGTAAGGGTTAGGGTTAGGCTTAGGGTTAGGGTTAGGGTTAGGGGTTAGGGTTAATATTAGGTTTGGTAAGGGTTAGGGTTAGGGTTAGGGTTAGGGTTAGGATAAGGCTTAGGGTTATTGTAAGGGTAAGTGTTAGGGTAAGGGTTAGTGTTAGGGTAAGTGTTAGGTTGAGGGTTAGGGTAAGGGTAAGGTTATGGTTAGGGTTAGGGTTAGGGTTAGGGTAAGGGTAAGGGATAGGGTTAGGGTTAGGGTTAGGGTTAGGGTAAGGGTAAGGGTTAGGGGTAGGTTTAGGGTTAGGGTTAGGGTAAGGGTAAGGGTTAAGTTTAGGGTTAGGGTTAGGTTTAGGGTTAGGGTTACGGTTAGGGTTAGGGTAAGGGTTAGCGTTAGGGTACGGGTAAGGATTAGGGTTAGGGTTTGAGTTAAAGTAAGGGTAAAGGTTAGGGTTAGGATTAGGGTTAGGTTTTGGGAAAGGGTTAGGGTTAGGTTTAGGGTTAGGGTAAGGTTTAGGGTTAGGGTTAGGGAAAGGGTAAGGTTAGGGTTAGGGTTAAATTTAGGGTTAGGTTTAGGGTTAGGGTGAGGTGTAGGTTTAGGTTTAGGGTAAGGGTAAGGGTTAGGGTTAGGGTTGGGGGTAGGGAAAGGGTAAGGGTTAGGGTTACGGTTAGAGTTAGTGTAAGGATTGGGGTTAGGGTTAAGGTAAGAGTAGGGTTAGGTTTAGGTTTAGCATTAAGGTTAGGGTTAGGGTAAGGGTAAGTGTTAGGTTTAGGGTTAGGGTTACGGTAAGATTTAGGGGTTAGTTTTAGGGTTAGGTTTAGTTTTAGGGTTAGGGTAAGGATAAGAGTTAGGCTTAGGCATAGGGTTAGGGTTCGGATTAGGTTTAGTGTTAGGGTTAGGGTAAGGGTAAGGGTTAGGGTTAGGGTTAAGGTTAGGGTTAGGGTTAGGGTAAGTGTAAGGGTTAGGGTTAGGGTTAGGGTTAGGGTAAGGTTAAGGGTTAGGGTTAGGGTTAAGTTTAGGGTTAGGGTTAGGGTTAGGGTTAGGTTTAGGGTTAGGGTTAGGGTTAGGGTTAGTGTTAGTGATAGGTTTAGGGTAGGGTTAGGCTAAGGGTAAGGGTTAGGGTTAGGGTTAAGCTCAGGGTAAGGTTAATGGTTAGGGTTAGGGTTAGGGTTAAGATTGAGGTTAGGGTTAGGGTTAGAGTAAGGGTTAGGTTTAGGGTTAGGGTAAGGGTTAGTGTTAGGGTTAGGGTTAGGGTTAGAGTTAGGGTTTGGGTTAGGGGAGGGGTAAGGGTTAGAGTTAGGTTTAGGGGTTAGGGTTAGTGTTAGGGTTAGTTTAAGGGATAGGTTTAGGGTTAAGGTTAGTGTTAAGGTTAGGGTTAGGGTTATTGTTAGGGTCAGGGTAAGGGTAAGGGTTAGTGTTAGGGTTAGGGTTAGGGTTAGTGATAGGTTTAGGGTTAGGGTAAGGGTAAGTATTAGGTTTAGGTTTAAGTTTAGGGTAAGGTTTATGGTTAGGGTTAGGGTAAGTGTAAAGGTTAGGGTTAGGGTTAGGGTTAGGGTAAGGGTAAGGGTTTCGGTTAAGGTTAGGGTTAGGGTTAGGTTAGGGTTAGGGTTAGGGTTAGGGTAAGGGTAAGGGTTAGGGTTAGGGTTAAGAGTAAGGGTTAGGGTAAGGGTTAGGGTTAGCGTTAGGTTTATGGTTAGGGTTAGGGTAGGGTTAGGGTTAGGTTTAGGGTTAGGGTTAGTGATAGGTTTAGGGTTAGGTTTAGGGTAAGGTCAAGTGTTAGGTTAGGGTTAGGGTTAAGGTTAGGGTTAGGGTTAGGTTTAGGGTTAGTTTTAGGGTTAGGGTTAGGGTAAGGGTAAGGGTTAGGGTTAGGGTTTGGGTTAGGGTTAAGGTTAGGGTTAGGGTTAGGGTTAGGGTTAGGGTAAGGGTTAGGGTTAGGGTTAGGGATAGGTTTGGATTTAGGGTTACGGTTAGGGTTAGGGTTAGGTTTAGGGTAAGGGTTAGGGTTAGGGTTAGGGTAGGGGTTAGGGTAAGGGTAAGTGTTAGGTTTAGGGTTAGGGTAAGGGTAAGGGTTAGGGTTAGTCTGAGGGTTAGGGTTAAGGTAGGGTTAGGGTTAGGGTTAGGTTTAGGGTTAGGGTTAGGGTTAGGGTTAGGGTTAGTGTAAGGGTAAGGGTTAGGGATAGGATTAGGGTTAGGGTTAGGGTAAGGGTTAGGGTTAGGGTTAGGGTTAGGGTAAGGGTAAGTGTTAGGGTTAGGTTTAGGGTTAGGATAAGGGTAAGGCTTAGGTTTAGGGTTAGGGTTTGGGGTTAATGTTACGGTTAGGGTAAGCGTTAGGGTTAGGGTCACGGTTAGGGTTAGGGTTAGATTTAGGGTAATGGTAAGGGTTAGGGATAGGTTTAAGGTTAGGGTTAGGTTATTGTTGAGGTAAGTGTTAGAGTTAGAGGAAGGGTGAGGGTTAGGTTTAGGGTAAGGGTTAGGGTTAGGGTTAGAGTTAGTGTTAGGGTTAGAGTAGGGTAAGGGTTAGGGTTAGGGTTAGGCTTAGGGTTAGGGTTAGGGTTAGGGTTTAGGGTTAATGTTAGGGTTAGGTTAAGGGTTAGGGTTAGGGTTAGGGTAGGGTAAGGGTTAGGGTTAGGGTTAGCGTTAGGGTAAGGGTAAGGGTTAAGTTTAGGGTTAGGGATAGGTTTACGGTAAGGGTTAGGTTTAGGGTTAGGGTAAGGTTTAGGGTTAGGGTTAGGACAAGGGTAAGGTTAGGGTTAGGGTTAAATTTAGGGTTAGGGTTAGGGTTAGGGTTAGGTTAAGGGTAAGGGTTAAGTTTAGGGTTAGGGTTAGGGTTAGGGTTAGCGTTAGGGTAAGGGTAAGGGTTAGGGTTAGGGTTTGAGTTAAAGTAAGGGTAAAGGTTAGGGTTAGGGTTAGGGTTAGGTTTTGGGTAAGGGTTAGGGTTAGGTTTAGGGTTAGGGTAAGGTTTAGTGTTAGGGTTAGGGCAAGGGTAAGGTTAGGGTTAGGGTTAAATTTAGGGTTAGGGTTAGGGTTAGGGTGAGGTTTAGGGTTAGGGTTAGGGTAAGGGTAAGGGTAAGGGTTAGGGTTAGAGTTTGGGTTAGGGAAAGGGTAAGGGTTAGGGTTACGGTTAGAGTTAGTGTAAGGATTGTGGTTAGGGTTTGGTTAAGGGTAGGGTTAGGTTTAGGTTTAGCATTAAGGTTAGGGTTAGGGTAAGGGTAAGTGTTAGGGTTAGGGTTAGGGTTACGGTAAGATTTAGGTGTTAGTTTTAGGGTTAGGTTTAGGGTTAGGGTTAGGGTAAGAATAAGAGGTAGGCTTAGGCATAGGGTTAGGGTTCGGTTAGGTTTAGTGTTAGGGTTAGGGTAAGGGTAAGAGTTAGGTTTAGGGTTAGGGTTAAGGTTAGGGTTAGGGTTAGGGTAAGTGTAAGGGTTAGGGTTAGGGTTAGGGTAAGGTTAAGGGTTAGGGTTAGGGTTAAGTTTAGTGTTAGGGTTAGGGTTAGGGTTAGGGTTAGTGTTAGTGATAGGTTTAGGTTTAGGGTTAGGGTTAGGGTTAAAATTGAGGTTAGGGTTAGGGTTAGAGTAAGGGTTAGGTTTAGGGTTAGGGTAAGGGTTAGTGTTAGGGTTAGGGTTAGGGTAAGGTTTAGTGTTAGGGTTAGGGTTAGGGTTAGAGTTAGGGTTTGGGTTAGGGGAGGGGTAAGGGTTAGAGTTAGGTTTAGGGGTTATGGTTGGTGTTAGGGTTAGGTTAAGGGATAGGGTTAGGGTTAGATTTAGGATAAGGTTTAGGGTTAGGTTTAGGGTTATGGTTAGGGAAAGGGTAAGGTTTCGGGTTAGGGTTAGGGTTAGGGTTAGTTTTAGGGTTAGGGTTTTGGTAAGTGTAAGGATTAGGGTTAGAGTTAGGTTTAGGGTTATGGTTAGTGTAAGGGTAAGGGGCAGGTTTAGGGTTAGGGTTAGGGTTAGGGTTAGTTTTAGGGTAAGGGTTAGGGTAAGGGTAAGTGTTAGGATTAGGGTTAAGTTTAGGGTTAGGTTTAGGGTTAGGGTTAGGTTTAGAGTTAGGGTTAGGGTTAGGGTAAGGGTTAGGGTTAGGGTTAGGGTTAGGTTTAGGTTAGGGTTAGGGTTAGGGTAAGGGATAGGTTTAGGGTTAGGTTTAGGTTTATGGTTAGGGTTAGGGTAAGGGCAAGGGTTAGGGTTAGGGTTAGGGTTATGGTTAGGTATAGGGTAAGGGTTAGGTTTAGATTAGGGTAAGGGTTGGGGTTAGGGATAGGGTTAAGTTTAGAGATAGGTTTAGAGTTAGGGTAAGGTTAAGAGTTAGGGTTAGTGTAAGGGTAGGTTAAGGGTTTTTGTTATGGTTAGGGTTAGAGTTAGGTTTAGGGTTGGATAAAGGTAAGGGTTAGGGTTAGGGTTAGGGTTAGGGTTAGCGTTAGGGTAAGCGTAAGGGTTAGGGTTAGGGTTAGGGTTAGGGTTTAGGTAAGGGTAAGGGTTATGGTTATGGTTAGGGTTAGTTTAAGGGTAAAGGTTAGGGTTAGGTTTATGGTAAGGGTAAGGTTTAGGGTTTTTTGTTAGGGTTAGGGTTAGGGTAAGGGTTAGGGTTAGAGTTAGGGTTAGGTTTAGTTTAAGGTTGAGGTCAGGGTAAGGGTTAGGGTTAAGGATAGGGTTAGCGTAAGGGTTAGGGTTAGGGTTAGAGTTAGGGTAGGGGTTAGGGTAAGCATATGTGTTAGTGTTAGGGTTAGGTTTAGGATAAAGGTAAGGATTAGGGTTAGGTTTAGGGTTAGGTTTAGAGGGTAGGGTTAGGGATAGGGTTAGGGTGAGGGTTAGGTTTAGGGTTAGGGTTAGGGTAAGGGTAAGGGTTGGGGTTAGGGTTAGGGTTAGGTTAAGGGTATGTGTTAGGGTGAGGTTTAGCGTTAGGGTTAGGGTTAGGGGAAGGGTAAGGGTTAGAGTTAGGGTTAGGGTTAAGGTTAGGGTTAGGGTTAGGGTTAGGGTTAGCTTTAGGTTTAGGGTAAGGGTTAGGGTTAAGTTTAGATTAAGGAGAAGGTTTAGGGTTTGCGTTAGGGTTAGGGTTAGGGTAAGGGTAAGGTTTAGGGTTAGGTTTAGATTTAGGGTTAGGGTTAGGTTTAGGGTTAGGGTTAGGGTAAGGGTAAGGGTTATTGTTAGGGTTAGGGTTAGGGTTATGGTTAAGGTAAGGGTAAAGGTTAGGGTTAGGGTTAGGGTAAGGGTTAGGGTTAGGTTTAGGGTAAGGGTCAGGTTTAGGGTTAGGGTTAGGGTAAGGGTAAGGTTAGGGTTAGGGTTATGGTTAGGGTTAAATTTAGGGTTAGTTTTAGGGTTAGGGTTAGGTTTAGGGTTATGGTTAGGGTAAGGGTAAGGGTTAGGGTTAGGGTTAGGGTTAGGGAAAGGGTAAGAATTAGGGTTAGGGTTAGATTTAGGGTAAGGATTAGGGTTAGGGTTAGGTTTAGGTGCAGCATTTAGGTGGGGTTATGGTAAGGGTAAGTTTTAGGGTTAGGGTTAGGGTAACGGTTAAATTTAGGGTTAGGTTTAGGGTTAGGGTTAGGGTAAGAATAAGAGTTAGGGTTAGGGATAGAGTTAGGTTTCGCGTTAGGGTAAGGGTAAGGGTTAGGGTTAGGGTTAGGGTTTGCTTAAGGGTTAGGTTTAGGTTTAGGGTTAGGGTTAGGGTAAGGGTAAGGGTATGGGTTAGGGTTAGGGTTAGGGTTAGGGTTAAGATTAGGTTAAGGGTGAGGGTAAAGGTAAGGGTTAGGGTTAAGTTTAGGGTTAGGTTTAGGGTAAGGGTAAGTGTTAGGGTTAGGGTTAGGGTTAGGCTTAGGGTTTGGGTTAGGGTAAGGGTAAGGGTTTGGGATAAGGTTAGGGTTAGTGTTAGGTTAGTGTTAGGGTTACTGTTAGGGTAAGGCTAAGTGGTAGGGTTAGGGTTAGGGTGAAGGGTGAGGGTTAGGGTTAGGGTAAGTGTTAGGGTTAGGGTTAGGTTTAGGTTTAGGGTTAGGTTCATGGTTACGGTTAGGGTAAGGGTAAAGTTTAGGGTTCGGGTTAGGTTTAGGGTTAGTGATAGGTTTAGGGTTACGGTTAGGGTAACGTCAAGTGTTAGGTTAGAGTTAGGGTTAAGTTTAGGGTTAGGGTTATGGTTAGGGTTAGGGTTAGGGTTAGGGTAAGGGAAGGGTTAGGGTTAAGGTTAGGGTTAAGATTAGAGTTAGGGTAAGGGTTAGGGTTAGGTTTAGGAATAGGTTTAGGTTTAGGGTTACGTTTAGGGTTAGGGTTAGAGATAGGTTAAGGGTAAGGGTTAGTGTTAGGGTTAGGTTTAGGGTTAGTGATAGGTTTAAGGTTAGGGTTAGGGTAAGGGTAAGTGTTAGGGTTAGGTTTAGGGTTACGGTTAGGTTTATGGTTAGGGTTAGGGTAAGCATAAGGGTTAGGGGTAAGTTTAGGTTTAGGGTTAGGGTTAGGGTTAAGATTAGGTTTAGGGTGAGGGTAAGGGTAAGGGCTAGGGTTAGGTTTAGGGTTAGGGTGAGGGTAAGGGTAAGGGTTAGGGTTAGGTTTACGGTTAGGTTTAGGGTTAAGGGTTAGGGTCAGGGTTAGGGTTAGGGTTAGGTTTATTGTTAGGGTTAAGGTAAGGGTAAGGTTTAGTGTTAGGGTTAGGGTTAGGGTTAGTGATAGGTTTAGGGTTAGGGTTAGGGTAAGGGTAAGTGTTAGGGTTAGGTTTAGGGTTACGGTTAGGTTTATGGTTAGGGTAAGGGTAAGGGTAAGGGTTAGGGTTAGGGTTAGGGTTAGTGATAGGTTTAGGGTTAGGGTTAGGGTAAGGTTAAGGGTTTGGCTTAAGGTTAGGGTTAGGGTTAGGTTAGGGTTAGGGTAAGGGTAAGGGTTTGGGTTAAGGTTAGGGTTAGGGTTAGGGTAGGGTTAGGGTTAGGGTTAGGGTTAGGGTAAGGGTAAGGGTTAGGGTTAGGGTTAAGTGTTAGGGATAGGGTTAGGGTTAGGGTTAGCCTTAGGTTTATGGTTAGGGTTAGGGTAAGTGTAAGGGTTAGTGTTAGGGTTAGGGTTAGTGTTAGTGATAGTTTTAGGGTTAGGGTTAGGGTAAGGGTAAGTGTTAGGGTTAGGGTTAGGGTTCGGTTTATGTTTAGGGTTAGGGTTAGTGATAGGTTTAGGGTTAGGTTTAGGGCAATGTCAAGTGTTAGGTTAGGGTTAGGTATAAGGTTCGGGTTAGAGTTAGGGTTAGTTTTAGGTTTAGTGTTAGGGTAGGGTAAGGGTTAGGGTTAGGGTAAGGGTTAGTGTTAGGGTTAGGTATAGGTTTGGGTTTAGGGTTAAGGTTAGGGTTAGGGTTAGGTTTAGGTTAAGGGTTAGGGTAAGGGCTACGGTTAGGGTTAGGATAGGGGTTAGGGTAAGGGTAAGGGTTAGGGTTAGGGTTAAGGTTAGTGTTAGGATTAAGTTTAAGGTTAGGATTAGGGTTAGGGTTAGGGTAAGGTTTAGGGTTCGGGTTAGGGTAAGGGTTAGGGTTAGGGTTAGGTTTAGGGTTAGGGTTAGGGTAAGGGTAAGGGTTAGGGTTAGGGAAAGGGTAAGGATTAGGGTTAGGGTAAGGGTAAGGGTTAGGTTTATGGTTAGCATTAATGTTAGGGTTAGGGTAAGGGTAAGTTTTAGGGTTAGGGTTAGTGTAACGGTTAGATTTAGGTTTAGGTTTAGGGTTAGGGTTAGGGTAAGGATAAGAGTTAGGGTTAGGGATAGAGTTAGGTTTTGGGTTAGGTTTAGCGTTAGGGTTAGGGTAAGGGTAAAGGTTAGGGTTAGGGTTAGGGGTAGGGTTTGATTAAGGGTTAGGTTTAGGTTTAGAGTTAGGGTTAGGGTAAGGATAAGGGTTAGGGGTAAGGTTAGGGTTAGGGTTAGGGTTAGGGTAAGGATAAGGGTTAGGGGTAAGGTTAGGGTTAGGGTTAGGGTTAAGATTAGGTTAAGGGTGAGGGTTAGTTAAGGATTAGGGTTAGGTTTAGGGTTAAGGATAGGGTAAGGGTAAGTGTTAGGTTTAGGCTTAGGGTTAGGTTTAGGGTTTGGGTTAGGGTAAGGGTAAGGTTTGGGGATAAGGTTAGGGTTAGGGTTAGGTTAGGGTTAGGGTTATTGTTATGGTAAGGGTAAGGGATAGGGTTAGGGTTAGGGTAAAGAGTTAGGGTTATGGTTAAGGTTAGGGTTAGGTTTATGGTTAGGTTTAGGGTAAGGGTAAGGGTTAGTGTTAGGGTTAGCGTTAGGGTTAGTGATAGGTTTAGGGTTAGGGTTAGGGTAAGGGTAAGTGTGAGGGTTAGGGTTAGGTTTGGGTTAGGGTTAGGTTTATGGTTAGGGTTAGGGTAAGGGTAAGGGTTAGGGTTAGGGTCAGGGTTAGGGTTAGTGATAGGTTTAGGGTTACGGTTAGGGTAAGGTCAAGTGTTAGGTTAGGTTTAGGGTTAAGTTTAGGGTTAGGGTTATGGTTAGGGTTAGGTTTAGGTTTAGGGTTAGGGTAAGGGAAGGGTTAGGGTTAAGGTTAGGGTTAAGGTTAGGGTTAGGGTTAAGATTACGGTTAGGGTAAGTGTTAGGGTTAGGGTTAGGAATAGGTTTAGGTTTAGGGTTACGGTTAGAGTTAGGGTTAGAGTTAGGGTACTGGTTAGTGTAAGGGTATGTGCTAGGTTTAGGGTTAGGGTAAGGGTAAGCTTCAGGGTTAATGTGAACCTTAGGGTTAGGTTAAGGTTTAGGGTTAAGGGTTAGGGTTAGGCTTAGAGTTAGGGTAAGAGTTAGGGTTAGGGTTAGGCTTAGGGTAAGGGTTAGGATTAGAGTTAGGGCTAGGGTAAGTGTTAGGGTTAGGGTTAGGGTTGGGTTTAGGGTTAGGGGAAGGTTAAGTGTTAGGGTTAGGGTTAGGGTAAGGGTAAGTGTTAGGGTTAGGGTCAGGGTTAGGTTAGGGTAATTTTTAGGGTAAGGGTTAGGTTTAGGGTGAGGTTTATGGTTAGAGTTAGGGTTAGGGTTAGAGTAAGGGTAAGGATTAGGGTTAGGGTTAGCTTTAGGGTAAGGGTAAGGTTTAGGGTTAGCGTTAGTGTTAAATTTAGGGTTAGGGTTAGGGTTAGGTTTAGGTTTAGGTTTAGGGTAAGAGTAAGGGTTAGGGTTAGGGTTAGGGTTAGGGAAAGGGTAAGGGTTAGGGTTAGCATTAGAGTTAGGGTAAGGTTTAGGATTAGGGTTAGGGTAACGGTTAGGGTTAGTGTTAGGGTTAGCATTAAGGTTAGGGTTAGGGTAAGGGTAAGTGTTAGGGTTAGGGTTAGGGTTACGGTTAGATTTAGGGGTTAGGGTTATGGTTAGGTTTAGGGTTAGGGTTAGGGTAAGTATAAGAGTTAGGGTTAGGGATGGGGTTAGCTTTCAGGTTAGGGTTAGGGTTAGGGTTACGGTAAGGGTATGGGTTAGGGCTAATGTTAGTGTGGGGGTTAAGTTTAGGGTTAGGGTTAGGGTAGGGTAAGGGTTAGGGTTAGGGTTAGGGTTTGGGTAAGGGTTAGGTTTAGGATTAGGGTTAATTTAGGGTTAGGGATAGGGTAGGGTAAGGGTTAGGGTTAAGGTTAGGGTCAGGGTTAGGTTTAGGGTTAGTGTTTGGTTAAGGGTTAGGGTTAGGTTTAGGGTTAGGGTAAGGGTAAGGGTTAGGTTTAGGTTTAGGGTTAGGTTTAGGGTTAGGTTTAGGGTTAGGGGAAGCATAAGGATTAGGGGTAAGTTCAGGGTTAGGGTTAGGGTTAGGGTTAAGATTAGGTTCAGGGTGAGGGTAAGGGTAAGGTTTAAGGTTAGGTTTAGGGTTAGGGTGAGGGTAAGGGCAAGGGTTAGGGTTAGGGTTAGGTTTAGGTTTAGGCTTAAGTGTTAGGGTTGGGATTAGGGTTAGGGTTAGGTTTATTGTTATGGTTAGGGTAAGGGTAAGGGTTAGTGTTAGGATTAGGGTTAGGGTTAGTGATAGGTTTAGGGTTAGGGTTAGGGTAAGGTCAAGTGTTAGGTTATGGTTAGGTTTAAGGTTAGAGTTAGGGTTAGGGTTAGGGTTAGTTTTAGGGTTAGGGTTAGGGTAAGGGTAAGGGTTAGGGTTAGGATTTGGGTTAGTGTTAAATTTAGGGTTAGGGTTAGGGTTAGGGCTAGGGTTAGGGTTAGGGTTAGGGTTAGGGTTAGGGCTAGGGTAAAGGTTAGGTTTAGGGTTAGGGATAGGTTTCGGTTTAGGGTTACGGTTAGGGTTAGAGTTTGGTTTAGGGTAAGGGTTAGGGTTAGGGTTAGGGTTAGGGTAGGGGTTAGGGTAAGGGTAAGTGTTAGTTTTAGGGTTAGGGTAAGGGTAAGGGTTAGGGTTAGTGTGAGGGTTACGGTTAGGTTAAGGTTTAGGGTTAGGGGTTAGGGTTGGGGTTAGGTTTAGAGTTAGGGTAAGGGTTAGGGTTACGGTGAGGGTAAGGGTTAGCGTTAGGGTTAGGGCTAGCGTAAGTGTTAGGGTTAGGGTTAGGTTTAGTGGTAGGGTTAGGATAAGGGTTAGGGTTAGGTTTAGGGTTACGGTTAGGGTAAGGGTAAGTGGTAGGGTTAGGGTTAGGTTTAGGGTTAGGGTAAGTGTTAGGGTAAGGGTTAGGGTCAGGGTTAGGTTTAGGGTTAGGGTGAGGGTAAGGTTAAGGGTTACGGTTAGGGTTAGTGTAAGCGTTAGGGTTACGGTCAGGGTTAGCGTTGGGGTTAGATTTAGGGTAATGGTAAGGGTTAGGGTTTGGTTTAGGGTTAGGGTTAGGGTTAGGGTTAGGGTTAGGGTTGAGGTTAGTGTTAGAGTTAGAGGCAGGGTTAGGGTTAGGTAAGGGTTAGGGTTAGGGTTAGGGTTAGAGTTAGGGTTAGGGTTAGGGTTAGGGTTAGGGTAAGGGTTAGTGTTAGGTTTAGGATTAGCGTTAGAGTTAGTGTTTGAGGTAGGGTAAGGGTAAGGGTTAGAGTTAGGGTTAGGGGTTAGGGTTAGGGTTAGGGTTAGGTTTAGGGATAGGGTTAGGGTAAGGGTTAGGATAAGGGTTAGGGTTAGTGTATGGGTAAGTGTTAGGGTTAGGGTTAGGGTTAGGGTAAGGGTTAGGGTTAGGGTTTTGATAAGGGTTAGGTTTAGCGTTAGGGTAAGCATAACGGTTAGTGTTAGGGTTATGGTAAGGGTAAGGGTTAGGGTTAGGGTTAGGGTAAGTTTTAGGGTAAGTGTTAGGGTTATGTTTATGGTAAGGGTAAGTTTTAGTTTCAGGGTTTGGGTTAGGGTTAGGGTAAGTGTAAGGGGTAGGGTTAGGGTTAGGGTTAGGGTTAGGTTTAGGGTTAGGGTAAGGGTAAAGGTAGGGTTAAAGTCAGGGTTAGGTTATGGTTTAGGGTTAGGTTTAGGGTTAGGATAGGAGTTAGGGTAAGGGTAAGTGTTAGGGTTAGGTTTAGGCTTAGGATAGGGGTAAGGGTTAGGGTTAGGGTTAGTGTTAGGGTTAGGTTAAGTGTTAGGGTTAGGGTTAGGGTTAGGGTAAGGGTAAGGGTCAGGGTTAAGGTTAGGGTTAGGGTTAGCTGTAGGGTTAGGGTTAGGATTAGGGTAAGGGTAAGTGTTAGGGTTAGGATTAGGGTTAGGGTAAGGGTTAAGATTAGGTTTAGGGTGAGGGTAAGGGTTAGGGTTAGGATTAGGGTTAGGGTAAGGGTTAAGATTAGGTTTAGGGTGAGGGTAAGTGTAAGGGTTAGGGTAAGGTTTAGGGTGATGGTTAGGGTAAAGGTAAGGGTTAGGGTTAGGGATAGGGTTAGGTTTAGGGTTAGGGTTACGGTAAGGGTAAAGATAAGGTTTAAGATTAGGGTTAGGGTTAGGGTTAGGTTTAGGGTAAGGGTTAGGGTTAGGTTTAGGTTAAGGGTAACGTTTAGGGTTAGGGTTAGGTTTAGGGTTGAGGTTAGGGTTAGGATTAGAGTAAGGATATGTGTTAGGGTTAGGTTTAGGGTTAGGGTTACGGTTAGGGTTACCGTTAGGGGAAGGGGAAAGGTTAGGGTTTGGTTTAAGGTTAAGGTAAGGGTCAGGGCTAGGGATAGGGTTAGGGTTAGGGTTAGGTTTAGGTTAAGGGTTAGGATTAGGTTTAGGGTTAGGGGAAGTTTTAGGTTTAGGGTTAGAGTTAGGGTAAGGGTAAGGGTTAGGGTTAGGGTTAGGGTTAGGATTAAGGTTTGGGTTAGGGTTAGGGTAAGTGTAAGGGTTAGGGTTAGGGTTAGGGTTAGGGTTAGGGTAAGGGTAAGGGTTATGGTTATGGTTAGGGTTAGGGTTAGGGTAAGGGTAAATGTTAGGGTAAGGGTTAGGGTTAGGATTAAGGTTAGGGTTAGGGTTAGGCTAAGTGTAAGCGTTAGGGTTAGGGTTAGGGTTAGGTTTAGGGTAAGGGTAAGTGTTTGGTTAGGGTAAGGGTAAGGTTATTGTTAGGGTTAGGTTTAGGGTAAGGGTAAGGGTAAGGGTAAGGTTTAGGGTTGGGGTTAGGTTTAGGGTTAGGTTTAGGGTTAGGGTTTGGTTTAGGGTTAGGGTTATGGTTAGGGTAAGGGTTATGGTTAGGGTTAGAGTTAGGGTTAGGGTAAGGGTAAGGGATAGGTTTAGGGTTAGGGTTGGTTAAGGGTAAGGGTTAGGGTTAGGGTTAGGGTTAGGGTAAGGGATAGGGTTAGTGTTATGGTTGGGGTAAGGGTAAGGGTTAAGTTTAGGGTTAGGGTTAGGTTTAGGGTTAGGGTTATGGTTACGGTTAGGGCCACGGTATGTGGTAGGGTTAGGGTTAGGGTTTGAGTTAAAGTAAGGGTAAAGGTTAGGGTTAGGGTTAGGTTTAGGGTAAGGATTTGGTTTAGGTTTAGAGTAAGGGTAAGGTTTAGGGTTAGGGTTAGGGTAAGGTTAAGGTTAGGATTAGGGTTAGGGTTAGGGTTAAATTTAGGGTTAGGGTTAGGGTTAGGGTTAGGTTAGGGTTAGGGTTAGGTAAGGGTTAGGGTTATGGTTAGGGAAAGGGTAAGGTTTAGGGTTAGAGTTCGAGTTAGTGTAAGGATTAGGGTTAGGGTTAGGGTAAGGGTTAGGGTTAGGGTTAGGTTTAGCATTAAGTTTAGGGTTAGGGTAAGGGTAAGTGTTAGGGTTAGGGTTAGGCTTATGGTTAAATTTAGGGTTTAGGTTAGGGTTAGGTTTAGGTTTAGGGTTAGGCTTAGGGTAAGCGTTAGGGTTAGGGTTACGGTTAAGTTTAGGGTTAGGGTTAAGTGTAAGGGTTAGGGTTAGGTTTAGGGTTAGGCTAAGGATAAGAGTTAGCTTTAGGGATAGGGTTAGGGTTCGGATTAGGTTTACTGTGAGGGTTAGCATAAGGGTAAGAGTTAGGGATAGGGTTAGGGTTAAGGTTAGGGTTAGGGTTAGGCTAAGTGTAAGCGTTAGGGTTAGGGTTAGGGTTAGGTTTAGGGTAAGGGTAAGTGTTTGGTTAGGGTAAGGGTAAGGTTATTGTTAGGGTTAGGTTTAGGGTAAGGGTAAGGGTAAGGGTAAGGTTTAGGGTTGGGGTTAGGTTTAGGGTTAGGTTTAGGGTTAGGGTTTGGTTTAGGGTTAGGGTTATGGTTAGGGTAAGGGTTATGGTTAGGGTTAGAGTTAGGGTTAGGGTAAGGGTAAGGGATAGGTTTAGGGTTAGGGTTGGTTAAGGGTAAGGGTTAGGGTTAGGGTTAGGGTTAGGGTAAGGGATAGGGTTAGTGTTATGGTTGGGGTAAGGGTAAGGGTTAAGTTTAGGGTTAGGGTTAGGTTTAGGGTTAGGGTTATGGTTACGGTTAGGGCCACGGTATGTGGTAGGGTTAGGGTTAGGGTTTGAGTTAAAGTAAGGGTAAAGGTTAGGGTTAGGGTTAGGTTTAGGGTAAGGATTTGGTTTAGGTTTAGAGTAAGGGTAAGGTTTAGGGTTAGGGTTAGGGTAAGGTTAAGGTTAGGATTAGGGTTAGGGTTAGGGTTAAATTTAGGGTTAGGGTTAGGGTTAGGGTTAGGTTAGGGTTAGGGTTAGGTAAGGGTTAGGGTTATGGTTAGGGAAAGGGTAAGGTTTAGGGTTAGAGTTCGAGTTAGTGTAAGGATTAGGGTTAGGGTTAGGGTAAGGGTTAGGGTTAGGGTTAGGTTTAGCATTAAGTTTAGGGTTAGGGTAAGGGTAAGTGTTAGGGTTAGGGTTAGGCTTATGGTTAAATTTAGGGGTTAGGTTAGGGTTAGGTTTAGGTTTAGGGTTAGGCTTAGGGTAAGCGTTAGGGTTAGGGTTACGGTTAAGTTTAGGGTTAGGGTTAAGTGTAAGGGTTAGGGTTAGGTTTAGGGTTAGGCTAAGGATAAGAGTTAGCTTTAGGGATAGGGTTAGGGTTCGGATTAGGTTTACTGTGAG
Source organism: Megascapheus bottae (assembly GCA_024803745.1). Taxonomy (NCBI): domain Eukaryota; kingdom Metazoa; phylum Chordata; class Mammalia; order Rodentia; family Geomyidae; genus Megascapheus; species Megascapheus bottae. Next base: position 110,435 of record JANJXV010000638.1, on the reverse strand, counting down.
GGTTAGCATAAGGGTAAGAGTTAGGGATAGGGTTAGGGTTAAGGTTAGGGTTAGGGTTAGGCTAAGTGTAAGCGTTAGGGTTAGGGTTAGGGTTAGGTTTAGGGTAAGGGTAAGTGTTTGGTTAGGGTAAGGGTAAGGTTATTGTTAGGGTTAGGTTTAGGGTAAGGGTAAGGGTAAGGGTAAGGTTTAGGGTTGGGGTTAGGTTTAGGGTTAGGTTTAGGGTTAGGGTTTGGTTTAGGGTTAGGGTTATGGTTAGGGTAAGGGTTATGGTTAGGGTTAGAGTTAGGGTTAGGGTAAGGGTAAGGGATAGGTTTAGGGTTAGGGTTGGTTAAGGGTAAGGGTTAGGGTTAGGGTTAGGGTTAGGGTAAGGGATAGGGTTAGTGTTATGGTTGGGGTAAGGGTAAGGGTTAAGTTTAGGGTTAGGGTTAGGTTTAGGGTTAGGGTTATGGTTACGGTTAGGGCCACGGTATGTGGTAGGGTTAGGGTTAGGGTTTGAGTTAAAGTAAGGGTAAAGGTTAGGGTTAGGGTTAGGTTTAGGGTAAGGATTTGGTTTAGGTTTAGAGTAAGGGTAAGGTTTAGGGTTAGGGTTAGGGTAAGGTTAAGGTTAGGATTAGGGTTAGGGTTAGGGTTAAATTTAGGGTTAGGGTTAGGGTTAGGGTTAGGTTAGGGTTAGGGTTAGGTAAGGGTTAGGGTTATGGTTAGGGAAAGGGTAAGGTTTAGGGTTAGAGTTCGAGTTAGTGTAAGGATTAGGGTTAGGGTTAGGGTAAGGGTTAGGGTTAGGGTTAGGTTTAGCATTAAGTTTAGGGTTAGGGTAAGGGTAAGTGTTAGGGTTAGGGTTAGGCTTATGGTTAAATTTAGGGGTTAGGTTAGGGTTAGGTTTAGGTTTAGGGTTAGGCTTAGGGTAAGCGTTAGGGTTAGGGTTACGGTTAAGTTTAGGGTTAGGGTTAAGTGTAAGGGTTAGGGTTAGGTTTAGGGTTAGGCTAAGGATAAGAGTTAGCTTTAGGGATAGGGTTAGGGTTCGGATTAGGTTTACTGTGAGGGTTAGCATAAGGGTAAGAGTTAGGGATAGGGTTAGGGTTAAGGTTAGGGTTAGGGTTAAGGCAAGTGTAAGGGTTAGGCTTAGGGTCAGGGTTAGGCTACGGGTAAGGGTGAGGGTTAGGGTTAGGGTTAGGGTTTGGTTAAGGGTTAGGGTTAGGTTTAGGGTTAGGGGTTAGGGTTCGGGTTAGGTTTAGGGTTAGGGTTAGGGTTAGGGTAAGGATAAGGGTTAGGGGTAAGGTTAGGGTTAGGGTTAGGTTTAGGGTTAAGATTAGGTTTAGGGTGAGGGTAAGGGTAAGGGTTACGGTTAGGTTTAGGGTTAAGGTTATGTTTAGGGTTAGGGTAAGGGTAAGTGTTAGGGTTAAGGTTAGGGTTAGGTTTAGTGTTACGGTTAGGTTAGTGTAAGGGTAAGGTTTAGGGATAGGATTAGTGTTAGGGTTAGGGTAAGGGTTAGGGTTGGGTTAGGGTTAGGGTTAATTTACGGTTAGGGTTAGGGTAAGGGTAAGGGTTAGGGTTAAGTTTAGGGTTAGGATTAGTGTTGGGGTTAAGGTTGGGGTTAGGGTAAGGGTTAGGGTTAGGATTAGGGTTAGGTTTAAGTTTAGGTTTAGGGTTATGGTAAGGGTTAAGGTTAGGGTAAGGGTATGTGTTAGGTTTAGGGTTAGGGTTAGGGTTAGCGTTAGGGTAAGAGTAAGGGTTAGGGTTACGGTTACGGTTATGGTAAGGGTAAGGGTTAGGGTTAGGGTTAGGGTTAGTTTTAGGGTAAGGGTTAGGGTTGTGTTTAGGGTAAGGGTAAGTTTTTGTTTTAGGGTTTTGGTTATGGTTAGGGTAAGGGTTAGGGTTAGGGTTAGGGTTAGGGTTAGGGTTAGGTTTAGTGTTAGGGTAAGGGTTAGGTTATGGTTTAGGGTTAGGCTTAGGGTTAGGATAGGAGTTAGGGTAAGCGTAAGTGTTACGGTTAGTGTTAGGGTTAGGATATGGGTAAGGGTTATGGTTAGGGTTAGTGTTAGGGTTAGGTTAAATGTTAGGCTTAGGGTTAGGGTAAGGTTAAGGGTTAGGGTTAAAGTTAGGGTTAGGGTTAGGTTTAGGGTTAGGGTTAGGATTTGGGTAAGGTTAACGGTTAGGGTTAGGATTAGGGTTAGGGTTAGGGTAAGGGTTAGGGTTAGGGTTAGGGTTATGGATACGGTTAGGTTTAGGGTTAGGGTTAGGGTAAGGGTAAGGGTTAAGTTTAGGGTTAGGTTTAGGGTTAGGGTTAGGTTTAGGGTAAGGGTTAGGTTTAGGTTTAGGTTAAGGGTAAGTTTTAGGCTTAGGGTTAGGGTTAGGGTTGGGGTTAGGGTTAGGGTTAGAGTAAGGATATTTGTTAGGTTTAGGTTTAGGGTTAGGGTTAGAGTAAGGGTAAGGGTTAAGGTTAGGGTTAGGGTTAGGTTAAGGGTTAGGGTTACTTGATAGGGTTAGGGTTAGGGTTAGGGTAATGGTTAGGGTTAGCCTACGGGTAAGTGTTAGGGTTAGGTTTAGCGTTAGGGTGAGGCTTAGGGTTAGGGTAAGGGTAAAGGTTAGTGTTAGGGTTAGGGTTAGGGTTAGGGTTAAGGTAAGTGTAAGGGTTAGGGTTAGGGTTAAGATTAGGTTTACTGTAAGGGTTAGGGTTAGGGTTAGGGTAAGGGTAAGCTTTAGGCTTAGGGTTAGGGTTAGGTTAAGGGTAAGGTTTAGGGTTAGGGTTAGGATTACGGTTAGGTTTAGGGTTAGGGTAAGGGTATGGGTTAGGTTTAGCGTTAGGATTAGGGTTAGGTTTAGGATTAGGATTAGAGTTAGGGTCAGGGTAGGGGTTAGGGTAAGTGTTAGGGTTAGGGTTAGGTTTAGGATAAGCATAAGGGTTAGGGTTAGTGTTAGGTTTAGGGGTTAGGGCTAGGGTTAGGGTTAGGGTTAGGGTTAGGTGTTAGGGTTAGTGTTAGGGTGAGGGTAAGGGTTAGGGTTAGGGGTTAGGGTTAGTGTTAGGGTTAGGTTAAGGGTTAGGGTTAGGGTTACTGTTAGGATAAGTGTTAGGGTTAGGTTTAGGGTTAGAGTTAGGATAAGCGTAAGTTTTAGGGTTAGGGTTAGTGTTAGGGTTAGGGTTAGGTTTAGCGTTGGAGTTAAGGTTAGGGTTAGGGTTAGCGTAAGGGTAAGAGTTAGGGTTAGGGTTAGGGTTTGGGTAAGTGTTAGGCTTAGGGTTTTGGTTAGGGTTAGGGTTAGGGTTAGGTATTAGGGTTAGGGTTAGAGTTAGGGTTATGTTTAGGGTTAGGGTTAGGGTAAGGGTAAGGGTTAGGGTTAGGGTTACGGTTAGGGTTAGGGTTTGGGTAAGTGTTAGGGTTAGGGTTAGGGTTAGGTAAGGTAAGGGTTAGGGTTAGGGTTAGTGTTAGGTGTTTGGGTTAGTGTTAGAGTTAGGGTTAGGTTTAGGGTTTGGGTTAGGGTAAGGGTAAAGGTTAGGGTTAAGGTTAGGTTTAGGGTTAGGATTAGGGTAAGGGTTAGGGTTAGGTTTAGAGTTGCGGTTAAGGTTAGGGTTAGGGTTACGGTTAGGGTTAAGGTTAGGTTTAGGGTAAGGGTTAGGGTTAGGGTTAGGGTTAGGGTTAGGGTAAGGGTAAGGGTTAAGGTTAGTGTTAGGATTAGGGTTAGGGTTAGGGTAAGGGTAAGTGTTAGGGTTAGGGTTAGGGTTAGGGTTAGGGTTAGGGTTAGAGTAGGTGCTAGGGTAAGGGTAAGTGTTAGGGTTAGGGTTAGAGTTAGTGTGAGGATTAGGGGTTAGGATTAGGGTTAGGGTTAGGTATAGTGTTAGTTTTAGGGTTGGGATTAGGGTTAGGTTTAGGGTTAGGGTTAGGGTAAGGGTAAGGTTTAGTGTAAGGGTTAGGGTGAGGTTTAGGGTTAGGGTTAGGGGTAAGGTTAGGGTAAGGATTAGGGTAAGGGTAAGGGTTACGGTTAGGGTTAGTGTCAGGTTTATTGTTAGGGTAAGGGTTAGGGTTAGTATTAGAGATAGGTTTAGGGTTAGGGTTAGGGTTAGGTTAGGTTTAGAGTTAGGATTATGGTTAGGGTTAGGGTCAGGGTAAGGGTTACGGTTAGGTTTAGGTTTAGGGTTAGGGTAAGTGTAAGGGTTAGGGTTAAGTTTATTGTTAGGGTTAGTGGTAGGGTTAGGGTTAGGGTTAAGTTTAGGGTTAGGTTTAGGATTAGGGTAAGGGTAAGGGTTAGGGTTAGGGTTAGGGTGATGGTTAGGGTAAGGGTTAGGGTTAGGGTTAGCGTTAGAGTAAGGGTAAGGGTTAGGGTTAGGTTAAAGGAAATGGTAAGGGTTAGGGTTAATATTAGGGTTATGGTTAGGGTAAGGGTTAGGGTTAGGTTTAGGGTAAGGGTAAGGTTTAGGGATAGGGTTGGGGTTAGGGTTAGGGTTAGGGTAAGGGTAAGGGTTAGGATTAGGTTTAGGGTTATGTTTAAGATGAGGATAAGGGTAAGGGTTAGGCTTAGATTTAGGTTTAGGGTAGGGGTTAAGGTTAGGGTTATGGTTAGGGTGAGGGTAAGGGTAAGGGTAAGGGTTAGGGTTAGGGGTTAGGGTTAGTGTTAGGGTTAGGTTAAGGGTTAGGGTTAGGGTTACTGTTAGGATAAGCGTTAGGGTTAGGTTTAGGGTTAGAGTTAGGATAAGTGTAAGTTTTAGGGTTAGGGTTAGTGTTAGGGTTAGGGTTAGGTTTAGCGTTGGAGTTAAGGTTAGGGTTAGGGTTAGGGTAAGGGTAAGGGTTAGGGTTAGGGTTAGGGTTTGGGTAAGTGTTAGGCTTAGGGTTTTGGTTAGGGTTAGGGTTAGGGTTAGGTGTTAGGGTTAGGGTTAGAGTTAGGGTTATGTTTAGGGTTAGGGTTAGGGTAAGGGTAAGGGTTAGGGTTAGGGTTACGGTTAGGGTTAGGGTTTGGGTAAGTGTTAGGGTTAGGGTTAGGGTTAGGTAAGGTAAGGGTTAGGGTTAGGGTTAGTGTTAGGTGTTAGGGTTAGTGTTAGATTTAGGGTTAGGTTTAGGGTTTGGGTTAGGGTAAGGGTAAAGTTTAGGGTTAAGGTTGGGTTTAGGGTTAGGATTAGGGTAAGGGTTAGGGTTAGGTTTAGAGTTGCGGTTAAGGTTAGGGTTAGGGTTAGGGTTAGGGTTAAGTTTAGGTTTAGGGTAAGGGTTAGGGTTAGGGTTAGGGTTAGGGTAAGGGTAAGGGTTAAGGTTAGTGTTAGGATTAGGGTTAGGGTTAGGGCAAGGGTAAGTGTTAGGGTTAGGGTTAGGGTTAGGGTTAGGTTTAGGATAAGGGTAAGGTTTTGGTTTGGGTTAGGGTTATGGGTCAGGGCTAGGATTAGGGTTAGGTTAGGTTTAGAGTTAGGGTTAGGGATAGGGTAAGGGTAAGGGTAAGGGTTAGGGACAGGGTTAAGGTTAGGGTTAAGGTTAGGGTTAGGGTTAGGGTTAGGTTTAGGGTTATGGTTAGGATAAGGTTAAGGGTTAGGGGTAGTGTTCGGGTTAGGTTTAGAGTTAGTTTATGGTAAGGGTAAGGGTTAGTTTTAGGGTTAGGGTTAGGGTTAAGGTAAGAGTAAAGGTTAGGGTTAGGGCTAGGGTTAAGGTTAGGTTTAGGGTAAGGGTTAGGGTTAGGGTTAGGGTTAGTGTTAGGTTTAGGGTTAGGGTTAGGTTTAGGTTTAGGGTTAGGGTAAGGGTTAGGGTTGGGGTTAGGGTTAGGGTTAGGGTCAGGATAAGTGTTACGGTTAGGTTTAGGTTTCGAGTTAGGGTCAGGGTAATGGTTAATTTTAGGGTTAGGGTTAGGTTTAGGGTTAGCATTATGGTTAGGGTTAGGGTAAGGATAAGTGTTAGGGTTAAGTTTAGGGTTAGGGTTAGGGTTAGGGTTGAGGTTAGGGTTAGGTTTAGGATTAGGGTAAGGGTAAGGGTTAGGGTTAGGGTTAGGGTTAGGTTTAGGGTAAGGGTTAGGGTTAGGGTTAGGTTTAGGGTTAGGGTAATGTTAAGTGTTAGGGTTAGGTTTAGGGTTAGTGTTAGGATAAGGGTAAGGTTTAGGGTTAGGGTTAGGGTTAGGGTTCGGGGTTAGGTTTAGGGTTAGGGTTAGAGTTAGGTTTAGGGTTAGGTTTAGGGTTAGGTTTAGGATTAGGGTAAGAGTAAGGTTTAGGGTTAGGATTAGGTTTAGGGTTAGGAAAAGGGTTATTGTAAGGGTTCGGGTTAGGTTTAGGGTATTGGTTAGGGTAAGGGTAAGGTTTAGGATTAGGGTTAGGTTTAGGGTTGGGGTTAAGGTTAGGGTTAGGGTTAGGGTGAGTGTAACGTTTAGGGTTAGGGTTAGGGTTAGAGTTAGTGTTAGTGTTAGGGTAAGGGTTAGGGTTAGGGTTAGGGTAACGGTTAGGTTTACCGTTACGGTTAGGGTTAGGGTTAGGTTTACGTTAATGGTATGTGTTAGGGTTAGTGTTAGGGTAAGGGTTAGGGTTAGGGTTAGGATTAGGGTTAGGTTTAGGGATAGGGTAAGGGTAAGGGTTAGGGTTAGGGTTAGCGTAAGGGTTAGGTTTAGGGTTAGGGTTACTGTAGGGTTAGGGTTAGGGTTAGTGTTACGGTTATGGTTCACATTAGGTTTAGGGTTTGGGTTAGGGTAAGGGTAAGGGTTAGGGTTAGAGTTAGGTTTAGGGTAAGGGTTAGGGTTAGGTTTAGGGTAAGGGTTAGGGTTAGGGTTAGGGTTAGGGTTAGGGTTAGGTTTAGGGTAAGGGAAAGGGTTAGGGTTAGGGTTAGGGTTAGGTTTAGGTTTAGGGTAATGGTAAGGATTAGGGTTAGGGTTAGGGTTAGGGTTAGGGTTAGGTTTGCGGTTAGGGTTCCGTAAGGGTAAGGTTAGAATTAGGGTTAGGGTTAGTGTTAGTGTTAGGTTTAGGGTTGGGGTTAGGGTTAGGTAAAGGGTTAGGGTTAGGGTTAGGGTAAGGGTTAGGTTTAGGGTTAGGTATAGGGTTAGGTTTAGGGTTAGGGTTAGGGGAAGAGTAAGGGTTAGGGTTAGGGTTAGTGTTAGGGTTAAGGTTAGGGTTAGGGGAAGGGTAAGAGTTTGGGTTTGAGTTTGGGTTTGGTTAAGGGTTAAGGTTAGGGTCAGGGGTAAGGTTAGGGTTAGGGTTAGGGTAAGGCTAAGTGTTAGGGTTAGGGCCAGGGTTATTGTTAGGGTAAGGGTTAGGGTTAGTGTTAGTTTAGGTTTAGGGTTAGGTGTAGGGTTAGGGTTAGGGTCAGGGTTATTGTTAGCGTAAGGGTTAGGGTTAGTGTTAGGTTAGGTTTAGGGTAATTGTTATGGTTATGGTTAGGGTTAGGGTTAGGGTAAGGGTAAGTGTTAGGGTTAGGGTTAGCGTTCGGTTTAGGGTTAGGGTTAGGGTAAGGGTAAAGGTTAGTGTTAGGGTTAGTGGTAGGGATATGGTTAGGGTTAGGGTTAGGTTTAGGGTTAGGGTAAGGGTAAGGGTTAGGGTTAGGGTTAGGGTTAGCGTTACGGTTAAGGTTAGGGTTAGGGTTAGGGTAAGGTTTAGGATAAGGGTAAGGGTTAAGGTTAGGGTTTATGTTAGCTTTAGGGTAAGGGTTAGGGTTAGGTTTAGAGTAAGGGTAAGGTAAAGGGTTAGGGTTAGGGTTAGGGTTAGGTTTAGGGTAAGGGAAAGTGTTAAGGTTAGGGTTAGGGTTAGGTTTAGGTTTAGGGTAATGGTAAGGGTTAGGCTTAGGGTTAGGGTTATTGTTAGGGTTAGGGGAAGTGTTAGGGTTAGGGTTAGGGTTAGGGTAGGGGTTACGGTAAGGGTAAGTGTTAGGGATAGTGTTAGGGTTAGGATAAGTGTAAGGGTTAGGTTTACGGTTAGGGTCAGTGTTAGGGTTTAGGGTTTAAGTTAGGGTTAGGATTAGGGTTAGGTTTGGGGTTAGGGTTACGTAAAGGTAA
>JANJXV010000638.1:95000-97500 GCA_024803745.1 Megascapheus bottae | reverse complement strand
TAAGTATTAGGGTTAGGGTTTGGGTTAGGGTTAGCGTTAGGATAAGGGTAAGTGTTAGGGTTAGGGTTAGGGTTACGGGTTACTGTTAAGGTTAGGGTTGGGTTAAGGGTTAGAGTTAGGGATAGGGTAAGGTTAAGGGTTAGGGTTAGGGTTAGTGTTATGTTTAGGATTAGGGTAAAGTTAAGGGTTAGGGTTAGAGTTAGGGTTAGGGTAAGGGTTAGGGTTATGGTTATGGTTAGGGTGAGGGTAAGGGTAAGTGTTAGGGTTAGGGTTAGGGTTAAGGTAAGAGTAAGGGTTAGTGTTAGGGTTAGGGTTAGGTTTAGGGTTAGGGTTAGGTTTAGGGTTAGGGTAAGGTTTAGGGTTAGGGTTAGGGTTAGCGTTACGGTTAAGGTTAGGGTTAGGGTTAGGGTTACGGTTAGGGTAAGGGTTAGGTTTACGGTTAGGGTAAGTGTAAGTTTTAGGGTTAGGGTTATGGTTTGGGTTAGTGTTAGGGTAAGGGTAAGTGTTAGGGTTAGGGTTAGGGTTAGGGTTAGGGTTAAGGTAAGAGTAAGGGTAAGGGTTAGGGTTATGGTTAGGTTTAGGGTAAGGGTTAGGGTTAGGATAAGGGTAAGGTTTAGGGTTAGGGCAAGGGTTAGGATTAGGCTAAGGGTAAGGTTAGGGTTAGTGTTAGCATTAGGATTAGGGTTAAGTTTAGGGTTAGGGTAAGGGTAAGGGTTATGGTTAGGTTTAGGGTTAGGGTAAGGGTCAGGGTTATGGTTAGGGTTAGGGTAGGGGTTAGGGAAAGTGTTAGGGTTAGGGTTAGGGTTAGGATAAGTGTTAGCTTTAGGGTTATTGTTAGAGTTAGGGTAAGGGTAAGTTTTAGGGTTATCGTTAGGGTTAGGGTTAGGGTAAGGGTTAGGGTTAGGTTTAGCTTTGGGGTTAAGGTTAGGGTTATGTTTAGGGTAAGGGTAAGGGTTAGGGTTATTATTAGGGTTTAGGTAAGTGTTAGGGCTAGGGTTAGGGTTAGGGTTAAGTTTAGGGTAAGGGTGACGGTTAGGGTTAGGGTTAGGGTTAGGGGTTAGGGTTAGGGTTAGGGTTAGGGTTAGGTTTAGGGTTAGGTTTAGGGTTAGGGTAAGGGTAAGGGTTAGGGTTAGGGTTAGGGTTCGCGTTAGATATAAGGTTTGTGTTAGGGTAAGTGTAAGGTTTAGGGTTAAGGTTAGGGTTAGGTTTAGGTTTAGGATTACGGTTAGGGTAAGGGTAAGGGTTTGGGGTGGGGGTAGGGTTAGGGAAAGGGTAAGGATTAGGGTTAGGGTGAGGGCAAGGATTAGTGTTAGGGTTAGGGTTAGGGCAAGGGTTAGAGTTAGGTTTAGTGTTAGTATTAAGGTTAGGGTTAGGGTAAGGGTAAGGGTTAGGGTTAGGGTTAGAGTTAGGGTTAGGGTAGGTGTTCAGGTAAGGGTAAGTGTTAGGGTTAGTGTTAGGGTTAGAATAAGTGTAAGGATTAGGGTTAGGGTTATTGTTAGGATTAGGGGTTAGGATTAGGGTTAGGGTTTGGGTTAGGATTAGGTTTGGGGTTAGGGTTATGGTTAGGGTTAGTTTTAGGGTTGGGGTTAGGGTTAGGTTTAGGGTTAGGGTTAGGGTAAGGGTAAGGTTTAGTGTTAGGGTTAGGGTTAGGTTTAGGGTTAAGGTGAGGGGTAAGGTTAGGGTTAGGATTAGGGTAAGGGTAAGGGTTACGGTTAGGGTTAGGGTCAGGGTTATTGTTAGGGTAAGGGTTAGGGTTAGTATTAGAGATAGGTTTAGGTTTAGGGTTAGGGTTAGGTTAGGTATAGAGTTAGGATTATGGTTAGGGTTAGGGTCAGGGTAAGAGTTAAGGTTAGGTTTAGGTTTAGGGTTAGGGTAAGGGTAAGAGTTAGGGTTAAGGTTATTGTTAGGCTTAGGGGTAGGGTTAGGGTTAGGGTTAAGGTTAGGGTTAGGTTTAGGATTAGGGTAAGGGTAAGGGTTAGGGTTAGGGTGAGTGTTAGGATAAGGGTTAGGGTTAGGTTTAGTGTAAGGGTAAGGTTTAGGGATAAGGTTGGGGTTAGGGTTAGGGTTAGGGTTAGGGGTAGGGTTGGGGTAAGGGTAAGGGTTAGGGTTAGGGTTAGGATTACGGTTAGGTTTAGGGTTAGAGTTAGAGTATGGGTTAAGTTTAGGGTTACTATTAGGGTTAGGTTTAGGGTTATTTTTAAGATGAGGATAAGGGTAAGGGTTAGGATTAGATTTAGGTTTATGGTTGGGGTTAAGGTTAGGGTTATGGTTAGGGTTAGGCTTAGGGTTAGGGTAAGGGTAAAGGTTAGTGTTAGTGTTAGGGTTAGGTTTAGGGTTTGGTTTATGGTTAGGGTTACGGTTAGGGTAAGGGTAAGGGTTAGGGTTAGGGTTAACGTTAGGCTAAAGTTAAGTGTTAGGGTTAGGGTTAGGGTTAAGGTTAGTGTAAGGGTTTGGGGTGGGGGTAGGGTTAGGGAAAGGGTAAGGGTTAGGGTTAGGGTTA